>JAODTK010005775.1:0-250411 GCA_026419785.1 Sclerodactyla briareus | reverse complement strand
TTCGTTGGATCTTATAGCTTAGATGTTAAATTCCCAATTATTAAAACTTGTTTGGTTGTGGTAGTTCATGGCTCGTGAAAATATTATTGCCATAAGTGAACATGTATGTGACATCCAGATGTACCTCCCACCCCTCAACCCTACATTTCAAATGTTTCCCCCATTCCTTTCTGAAAAACGATAGTTAAATTGACCACACGGTGGTCACTCTTCGAATTCGCTCAATACCACCCCCATCTCCCGACCGTTAGGTTAGGGTGGCAATCCCCGCTTTACTGCTGAGATATTATGCCTCTTCCTAAATAGCTCCGAACAATACACCCTCCGGTCACCAGGTCTGGATATTATCACTGCTGTCACCTGCATGTAAAGAGCTGGATAATTTCATCATGCTATGCCATTGTAATGCCCCCTCCCCTCTACCCAATACCCGGCTATGTCAGGGTGAGAATTTCCTTTCCTCTTGCCACCTTATGCAGGTGATCGCACTTTCTGCGGAATGCAAAAGGCAAGGTAAATTAACTGCACTAGACCACTGCCCAAATCACTCCAAAACCCCAATATTGTTCCTCCTGGCCCCCGAGGTGCTAACCTCTTGCCCTTTGATTGTTGATTGTTGGCCTACCGTAGGTCCCCTGTCACTGGCATATAGAGTTAGGTAGTTTGACTTATATACCACCCGAATACCGACAAACACCCCACTCACCGTCGCGGGTCACCGGCCTTCTCCCAATTTTATGTGCGCAGCACACGCGCAGTCGCTCCGCTACACCCAGGCGATGAACGGGCATCTGTGAGGAATCGGAGTACCCCCGTTTACTACGTCTGATGGCAGCAACTTAATCTGGATGTTCGAAGAACGTACTGGTTTCCAAAGGTTGAGGTGAGAGTTCGACATATCCCCTCACATGTAACCCGACTCTGTAGTACTCCCTTGCTCTATCTGAGAGTACGCACAGTAGACCATTAATGCGCTAGGGATACGCCATTGTAGAAAGTTGAGACTTCGGAGATTGTTTTGAATGTGCTAAATGCGGAACATTACATTATTCCATGGTTGGACTTGTTTTGTTTTGTTTCTTCTCGCCTGAACAAAGTTCAGAAGACTTAGCGATCACTTTTCGTGTGTGCGTGTGTGTGCTTGTATGTATGTATGTTGTATGTATGTATGTATGTATGTATGTAGGTATGTAGGGTGTTCACACTAGTGCGGTTACGATACGATACGATAAGTTTATTTTCTCGCCTGAACAAAGTTCAGAAGACTTAGCGATCACTTTTCGTGTGTGCGTGTGTGTGCTTGTATGTATGTATGTATGTATGTAGTATGTATGTATGTATGTATGTAGTATGTATGTATGTATGTATGTATTATGTATGTATGTATGTATGTATGTATGTAAGGGCTGTTCACAAAGTGCTGTGTGATACGATACGATAAATTTATTCGACGTCGGGTTAAAAAGTGTTATTCTCAATAGTATGTTCTCACTAGTGCTATACGATACGAATGACGATAATTTATCGAACGTCCAGCTGGAAATGTTTTTTTTCATGCGTACGATTGCGCTGAATTGATAAACTTGCTGCAATCAGCAAAGTGTATGGACGCTGAACTGGATATTGTGGGACATTTGGCATGTAAAGTGGGTTTGGTCGATGAAATAAGGGTTTAGGTGGGTGTATTGGGTGGTGGTGTATCCAGGAATGGCATCGACATCTGATTGAGCTGCTCATTCCTACCGTTGCCATACATAGCGCGCTTACAAACCGAATACAAAACCATGATTTTGGCTCGAATTCGGAATGCCGTTCTCATATGCAATACCAGCGCGACCAGTGACGGTATAAGGGGACGTGTGCGTTGGCCTCCACCAGTTAACGTGAGGAACATATATGCGTTAAGATATAGGCATAAGAGAGGATGTGGGTGCTAGAATTCCTAGTCCTCCGCTACTCCTCACAAAAACAAATTTCGATCCTTTTCATTTCCCCGCCCTTCCACTGCCCCCTTACCCCCCACAATCCCTTCAAATGTTACCGCTTTTTTGGCGGACCATTGTGGTGTTCCCGCTCCCACTGGGTAACGAAGAGACCGGACAAGTCGGGGAACTGAAGGGCAATGGCTAGTGCTAGTGGTAAAATAAATATCGAGTCTCAACGCCCAACCCAGTTTGCCTGTAGGTCAATGAGGATAGTAGCAGGGTTGGCATCCAGATTTTTAGAGAAATCTATTTATGGTATGAAGGTCTGTCTCCGAAAATCACATGGGAAGTTCCGACCCGCCTCTCTGGGTAACGTTTGCCATTCCCTGCTCGTTGTATATTAACAGGGGTCCGTTATAGGGAGGGCACACAAGGAATTCACGATTGGTATTGTAAGTGTTTTTTCGATTCCTTCAATAAGCCCTTTTCTAACGCACCCCACAAGGTCCCGAGAAAGACCACGCCTCCCAATTGGCTTTCGAATTGCCCAGTCTTGATTTCAAAAAACTTATCCGACTCATGTATTTCACCATTCCCCCCCCCCTGAGTCGACAAAGGGGAACGCTTGTACTTTTCAAACTCAACTCTCACCACTTTCGTCATGCCAGGGGCGCCCGCCACGTCCGATAACTTATCGTACGGCATTTGATCGCACTAGTGTGAACACTTCACCGCTAAATGAATGGAGCTCGTACTCAATATGTGGTTTTTCCCCATGATTCTTACATGAACTCCATTGGTTTTGGGACAGGTTCGAGGCCTCCTGAGTCACTGCAGGCCGAGGCAGAAAAATTCTTGTAAACTTGAACAGCGCAAATCGAAACCGTCTCATAGCTGGCGACAGTCAACATTCTGTGGCGAATACCCTGCACTGTTCTTCACACGCAATCCACCTTTAATTGTTTGTTCACATCTATTGACTTTACTGACATCTGTCATCAAACTTGGAATGACTTGGAACATGTCGACCACATTGGCCCAATATTCGCTATCAGTGCCCGCACCAAGTACCCATAATAAAGCATTCCAAGGCCTGTATATTCCCTATGTGTACCCAGTAACCATGTGGAAACACTCCTCTTTCTTCTGGCTCAACAGCCAACAATCTAAAGCGAGATGTGTTGACAGACAATCATATCCCCTTGACAACATACCTGATCTGTGAATGATAAGTAACACTGCTCTGCCGATGAATGAGTAAGTTAAACAAACCTCTCTCACACATTCACCGAGAGCTCAATAAAATGGGACATTGGGGTAATTAATTGATTTTAATTAAAATCTATTCACACTTTGCGAACATAAATGTGGGAACTCAGCCTAGCCAGTAGCAGCCTCATCCACCTACCACTTTTCAACCTGTCGCATGTACATTTAGAAGCTATGAGTGAACGTGACGAACGGACGAAGAACGACAACAATCGAACGAACGGACGGAAAACCATGAGCCTTGTAAAAAAAAAAGTACAGACTGCTTGGATCGACCAGATGGAATTAGGTGTCGTGGCTCTCCTCTCAGAGCAAAGGTACCCTGTGTAAAACGTTGTGAAAGGTAATATCTGGACATTACTTTAGTGGTGTAGCTTCCTTATTGAGAGTAAAGGAACCCTACATTGCTTGATCAAGATAGCGTCGGGTTTTTTGCTGCGGGAAGCAGCTCTACAAGTCTCATGTCTCTCCGTCCGTTCGTTCGTTCGTTCTAGAATGTGACTAGGGTTTTGAAGGAACTTTGTTTCCATTGTAAGTTTATAAAGTAATAAAATTACTAGGCTATTTGGGACTAAATTTTATTAAAATGCGGTCATCATTACCTAATCCGAGGACAACTAAAGTTTTAATTTGTTTTTAATCTATCCTAACATTTTTTTAGGCCTATACCCTTCATTGTAATATGTGTATAGAATATGAAGTTGTGAGTGGAATAATAGGGCTAGCCTTGTACCCTGCATATGTTGATTCTGGCCAATTGTTTGTTACATAATGTTGACACCGGCCATTGTGGAAAACATGATGCAGGGCGTAGTTCACACTGAATATCTTAGGCGGGGCATGTCAGTCAAATAAATGGCCAAGTTGGAAGCCTACAGTACAGCCTATGCCTACGCTATAATCCTTTGGTGTGGTTACCTCAAGGCGAACAAACTTTCCAGAGTGGCGCATTAGTGAAAAAATGTGGGTTGTCTTTCAATTACTTCACAGTACATGTAAGAAAATCCAAACAAATCTGTTTTAGTTCTGTTTTTCATGACTCCAATGAGCTTTTTCGGCTGACAATGTATCGTCAGCGTAAACATTTACTTTACATGTTAGAAAATCCCAAATTTTGATCGTTGTTTTAAACACCTAAGATTAAGATTTTTTTCTAAACTAACTTACAACATATGGTGAGAGGATGCGTTCTCTTCAGGGTAAGGCATCCTCCCATCACCAAACATTTCAGCAGAAGTTCCCACTGCAAAGCTTACAACGACATATTCTCTGTAATAAGCAAACTGAATTGCCCTCCCGGACACAAAAAGGCATTCGCGTGAAGAGGCGGCCGTGCCACAACTGAAGAGTTGGGGAGGGCCAAACTTCGGTTGGGATAAAATTAGGATGCAGTAAATGTTCCAAGTTATAGGCCCAACTATGATAAACAATTGGTCATCTACACCATGTCATTAACTCCCTACGTGGGGGCGTTAGTAGCATTGGGGGTGAATCCTCGCCACACTTATTGTTCACAACTCAAGATAGAACAATATGTCACACGAAGGCGAAGGTCATGACATGCATGCCACTGTTTCATATTGGCACCTTTCCCCAACCCAGCAATGACAGGTAGTTTTATTGAATACATAGCGGATAGGTCCTAAGTAAGTTCAATAGCTGTCATATATTTAATCCACCCATATAACTCGCCATTGACCAACCCGCAATGAAGGCATTAAATTCTGGTTCCGAAGATCGTATTGACTATTCAGCACCCACTTAGGTTTGCTGTCTGTTTGATTAAACACATACGTATTAATTTTCACAGACATCGATTTTATCAGGTGGAATATAGGAGACTATGTAATAGTGGTTGAACGTTTGCTATCGCTGGTATTATTGCAACATGCTTCCCTTTGCGGTCCTTGTAGAGCTTAGGACTCGTGGTTGAAAGGTTCCTAGCTCGAATCCCGGCCAGTGGGTCTTTCCGATGCGTCCTCCTGGTGGCAAGGCTTCTTTTTAAGTTACTAGTTTGTGCTACCACGCAGCCGAAGGTGCGTTTACTAGAGACCCTCTGAGGAGGCTTACTTTAATCATCAGTGCGCTGGATACGGCAGCCATGTGGGATGAATGCCTCGGGTACGGTTGTGTGGGAAACCATTGGCGGTATCCAGGAGTGTATAGCTAAGAGATGTGTCACTATGGTGCGGACAACAAGTTCCCATTGACCGGGGGGTTATGGCCTTCAGCGCTTTGAGACAGTATTACGACGGGTAAAGCGCTATATATGAACGGTGCATTATCATCTATATTATTAGTCTACGACGCTGGGCCTTACATAATTCGTTCACAACAATTTCAGAATAACTCACAAGACAAATAGGTGCCCCACACAGTCCAACCGCGCCATTACTTCGCTTAGCAAGCTGGTACGTGGAAGCTTCAATCCTTCCATCATGAAATGTCTCAAGAAACTGCAAGAAAGACTCTCAATGCTTCAGAATGGACATGGTTCGTAAATGAACTATTTCTCGCATGTAACAACAACGTCTGTGCCATTGTTCAAGAGCCATAGTTCTTTCATATACTGACTTTTGGACGTGTTCCACATATCAGCAATCCGAACTACTTTCTACTTTCTGTTATCATTTTGCGCCAGAACGCAACAATTTACTGTGTAGAGTCGATGGCGGCATATGCAATCGTCTCCCTCCCAAACAGAACTTGACGAGGCACCAGCTGGAACCTGTAAATTTCGGGGTGTGGGGTTCGAAATTGTCCTCATTCCACATGTGCTAATATTTTACATGACATTGACTGTTAAACCAGGAATTCAGAGCGTAGCTCCTATGCAACCATAACTAAATCAGTTCGATGGTGGTGGATGAAGGGTATACGAACACTGCGGTTTCTGTCTGTTCCGCATCTCGGTCAGAGAAAGAAGTTCCGAATGATGATACTAATCATCTATGTGAATTTTTTAGTAACTAGCCTAAATATACTTTCCGGGCCGGAGAACTCCCGATGACTCCCTGGAACTATCATTCCTTCATTCCTACTTTCTCCCATGTACTAATTGACTACTGTTCGAAACCACCCCATCTCGACCGTCAGAGGTCGAGCCCTGTTGTAGCTAGCAAAACTCCTAGGTGCTATTTGACCTAATAATCTTGTATATGAGTGTACCACTAGTCAAATTTAATATTGAACAATCCCTGTGTGCAACCTAACTCAGTGGATTTTGCGAGCCATTACTGCACACGAGAAACCGTGCCATTAATTCACTCTAACTGTTCTAAATATTTTTAGGTAATATACACTTTTATGAACATTTTTTCCTATCACATTTGAAAACGCCCTCAAGTACAGCGATTAACAAAAACCACCATTAACAACTTGTGTGGCAATGAAAGCGCTCTGAATGACGGGAGAATAGTAGAGCGGTACATGTCCTTTGCACTGCAACAGGTCCCGGTTTTCGAATTCCTCCGATCACCCGGCGTTTTTCTCCAGAGTGGCCTGTACCTCTCTTGCAGTTCGACCTGCGTGTTCCATGGTCTTTAGGTTCCTGGTCCTGCTGTTTTGATGGTCAGTGGGCTTGGTACTTTGGGGGTTGTTTTTTCGGGGACCTTGCATAGGTCCTCGTCGGTCGGCTGTGAGCATCGCGTCGACATCTTCCGCTCTCCGGTTTCTGGAAAGTGGCAGTCCCTGGAGTCTTTCACTGATCGCCGCATGGGGACGTAAAATTGCGGTCCCGGGAGCGTGGATTGGTGTCACCCTGGCCTCGATAACTCATCTGACACTCAGTCGAGGAAACAGGCGAGTTGTCGCCGTTGCTCATCCATGATAAAAAACGGTTAGGGTTCCACGATGTGTCAAATTGGCTTCCTGAAACCCGTAGCCATCAAATCAGTGTTTAGAAGGTGTTTCTTTCTACATATGATGTGAGGCATGGCACGAGAGAGCCATAGGTTATCAGCTGAAGTCCAAACAACATAATGTCAGCAAGGCTCGATCGGCTGCTCTGTCTATGCGCAGACTATTAAAATCGCTATTGGATAGAGCAAGCTCAATCTATACATTGCTTTCACTCTCACTGAACTATGCGATCATAGCCTCCGAGATCGAAGTAATCCCAGCGCAATATGAGTTGTTGACTCTAACATTCCAAAATAACCCAATATATGTATTAAAGAAAAGTCAATATTAGTACTGAACCACGTCTCCTCTCATAAGGCAAATAACAAATGTAATAAATTACATATGCCCATATAAACTGTATTGGGAGGCCTTTGAATGTAATTACCTTCGGTTTGATTCTTGAGAATTGTTGAATTCTGTTCTCACACTTGAACGTTACAATTAATTTTAAACGTAGTCAACAGATAACATAAATAGATAGATCGACTGACGGACCGACTACTTACAGAAGACAGAGATCTAAATTGCCGATAACCGATTGATCCACTAAACGTGTGAACGAATAATCGTATGATATTATTAGACGCCTGAAACAACGGCTTCCGAAATGAATTCTTCAGGCCTCCTTGTATAGTGGTTTCATGGGGAAAGATTGGCTGCTAAACTCCTGTTAAAAACAGTTGGCATGGTCCTGAACAGTGACTATCATTACCCTACCTACGATGCCTTCGGTATGAACACCTGTTTCACGTTAGTTTCGGCTTCCATTATGGCGTGGCTCCCCGTGGAGCATCATTATTATTTTCTGGCAGCAAACACTGTTGTTTAACAGTGCCATTCATCAGAACCATACTCCCGGATAACACGAAGCTCTCATCTATTTCCTTTCCTTCCTCTACATTTCCGGTTTGCATTAGGGATGTCATTTATGTTTATCTGTACTATGGGTAATACTGAAGCTTGTAAAAATGTATTCATATCTCGCACTGGTGTACTACTATAGTAACTGTAAATATCCTTCTGCTGACAGTAGCTATTATATAATATGGCGACTCTAATTGTGTTTCTGATATAAAATGTCTTCCGTATTTTAAAAGGGTCCCGCCAATCGATTGATTTTTTTGTCTCTCTACACTTTCCGATTTATATTATAGTCTATTTCATTTATGTTTTTTCTGTTACCTTGTTGGTTCTACTGAATCCTAAAATTATTACAATCTCACAACTGTATATAACTGTAGTACAAGTAATATGCCTCTACTGACCAGTAACTAATAAAAGGAAATGAGGAATTCATAGTGTTGGATGAATAAACATGTCTTCCGTATTTTAGGATCTCGCCAATTAACTTGATCACCCCTGCGAACAATTCCTCATCTACTACTACTTGCCTGGCCGTCAACAGTGAAACTTACTAGATTACCACTATTTAGCAGGAGGTAGTTAGGAATATTTGGCTGTCTGTTTGGACTCTAGTGTCAGTTTTTCCAGTCGAATTTCTTCCAGTCGCAGGTGAGTTTTATTCCTATTTTTCCTAATTCCCTCCAGTTTCGTTAATTATATAAACTTGAAATTTCTCCGACTGCTTAGCCTGAATGTTATCTGGAAACATGGCAAACCAATCAAACCATCTTCGTACGGAATTTGATTTTCAGACTTGATAGTTTTCTCGGGTACAGTTTTACGATAACCTTTGATGTGACTCTATGGATTCCATGTCTTTTAAAATAGGTGTGAATGACAAATTATTTACTGATACGCTAAAAAATACATACTTGCTCAATACTTTGATGTAGATTTCTCTAATTAGGATTTTTTCCATCTTTTTATTATATCTTTTCTCATAATGAAAGGGAATATTACAAACATTTATGGCATCCCATATTATTCGATTCTTTCTCTTTATTTACGAAACGCCTGAAATAATACCTTGATGTAATATCGGAACTACCTGAATGTCAGTAATATTACAAATGAGAGGAATCTCACAAACATTTTCGTTAACGTAACTTGTTGAGAGCTCAATTCATAGTAATCCAAAATTCCATATATCCTATAGACAAATATTTCAAAAAAATTGAAACCATTGTAATTATTCATATTATTTCTGCCTGTCGCCACTGCAGAATTCGTCTCCTCCAAATCACGATGTAAATTTGCAAGCCTGTATGAATGATTCTAATTTGTTTGAATACTTAGCATCATATTATATTACACAATTGATTCTGGACAGTTTATGCAGTTTGATGTGAACATGCAACAGGCTAAATTTAGGTTAGGTTGGATAGTACGAACTTGACACAGAATCAACAAGTTTTTCCATATCTGCCCATTGAACACTTCTCAATGACGTCCTTGCTACCTACTGTCATTCAATGAGCATTCATATCAACAAAACCATTATCATGACACAATAGCAAACTGTCCCATCAATATGAATCAAAACAAATGTACGATTTATAGCAGATATTCCCAGATTATTAGCCGCCCGAGAAATGGAGCGTTCTGGAAGACTGCGAAATGTACGTTTGGGGTGTCCTATGTTTATTTTCAGGATCCGAGGCGAACTCAAGTGATTTGATTGTTTTCCAAAATTATTCCATTTTTTCCTTTCCTTTCCTTCGATACGTCTTTTGACTTTTACTGTTCTAACAGAATAGAACCATACATTTAGAATTGTTTGGAAGTATTCCATTCTTCAAAGAATTATGTGAGCTACCACATCTTTAGGTTCCGGTTTCTCTACCTCTTTGGTTGATGTGACAAACAAGCGTGGTACATGGATTATTCCTATGACCTCCTTGTTTATTGAACAAAAATACTTCTCTTAAAGTGGCATCGTCGTTTTACATCCTGTGGACAATGGATGGTTCCGTTGAACGAAAAAAAACAACAACATGTTCTGCGAGCCTCTGCATTGACATATACGATAGTGAAGTTACCGTATCGATATCGCATTGTACTAAGACGTCGTGACGTCATGCCGTCGCTTTTTCCCCAGTTGCTTCCAGAAAAGAATGTTTTCTTTAGGTTCGTAGTTCTCGCGTTAATTGCATGCATTGTATTTTGTCACAAGACTAGGGAAAAACACTTTCCATACCAGAATTCCGGACTGTATCACACCACAGTCTTTTGTGCACTAGAATTAATCTTAAACATGAAGTTTGATTTGATACACAAATTTATATCCTGAAACGCTGAGTACATTATCTTTGTCCCAGCCAAAAGATGGAGCAATTCATGCTTAGCACGTTAGCTAACTAGATTTTAGTCTCTGAGTAATGTCAAACCAAATCAAATGCCACTGTAAAAAGACTATATTTATAATATGCTCGTTGTGTAGGATGTATTTTAATTCAATCAAGATCTTAACAGACATGTTGTGGCAATTTGCATCTTCATTTTCAGACGTCGACGGCACTCTTTTTTATAGATTAAAACATATCCCTGGTCCCTGAAATAAATACAACGTGAGGTGTTCTACTTTACAAGTTTGTTTCCTCAAGAAGAGATTTTTGATGGAAAACCCCTATGTGTAAGCATCCACGCGTGTCATAACGCTTCAATAGCAATTATATTAAAATCATTGTTGGAAAAATAACCTAAGATCCATATGAGATATTGTGCTAATAAGTACAGAGCGATTGTTTTGAACAATATATTTTTTTAATTTTCGTCCATTGAGCATAAGTTGATCACTGCTAAACATATAATTTAGCCGATACCTAGTCAAAAAGAAAGAAATGTTGACAAGAAATTTTACTTGCATACACTAAAAACATGAAAATGATTAATAGGGGTGTCATAGAGTACAAATGAATTGAATGCTTTTTATGTCTAATTATCTTTCGAAGGAAAACAGCTATAATCTAAATTTTCTTTATTTACGTATATTCAGATAGTAAGAAGGTGACAATCACGGGAACAGCTTGCATTATTTTCTGGACTTCATTCTGAATCAGATCTATTTTAATCGAAATGAACTCAATCTTACTGGGAATGTCCGTAACGATGTGGTAAAGAAAATCAACTATTGGGCTATTCGATCGAATGAAGCCATAAAGGTGGAGGGAGATACCAAAAACGATCTCTTTCAAGAGAACATTTGTACATAAAAGTATTACACGCCTATTAGAAAAATAACCTAAGGATATGTTCAGTGTAATAATGATTTTTTACGGATGATTTACCAATCACACTACCAGTAACTTTACAATTGATAAATGGAACTGTTTAGATGGTGCGCCTTCTGTGCATTAATTTCCACATTTTCAGTACAATTAAATTGCATGAAGCAACAAGAAGCGTGCAATCGTCTATCAGCCCAAGAGGACACCGTGACAAACGCTAACAACGCGACGATGAGTGTCTAGTTCGAGAAATTTTTTTTTTTTAATCTATTTAAGGCTAACGCTGGTGATGGCCGTCTCAGAATCAAGAAGAAGCGTTGTTGGTTGAGTACATCACAGGCGAATTGATGCGTTTTTATCACACATCTTCAATTATACCGAGTTCTTCTTTACTCTGGAGCTACTGCAAGGCAGAAAACAAGCGAGAGCTACATATTAAAGAAAGTTTTGGGTGGAGAAGGTATTTCTGCCCCGCAAAATCAGTCGGTAGGTCAGTTACAACAGTAGTAAACAGTCATAAATTTTGGCGCGAAATGCTAAGGACCAGTCTAATATTAATGTTTTCCTATTCATAAAGTACGATTAAAATACTTTTGATAAGATATATGACCAAAGTCCCCTTTCCATTCAAACCTATGGTTGCAATTATAGGCGTGACCACCGTCTACCGACAGCTTTTATCGCACCATAAATGATCTGTGCGGAACCCAAAATCATTTTCAAACATGTCTACGCATTGAATGCTGCAAAGTGCCGGGCGGAAACGTCCACGTCTAAGAATTTCCGCCTAACTCATTGTACGTCCATTACATAACATGACTTTGCGTGCGTTAAATACGTGTAAAACCCAAACCTAACATTGCGTCACATTTCCTGTTCTTCGTACCCATTTGCATCCTCATTGTATAAGCCATCAACTGAATTCAACTCATATAAAGAATGTTACTAGGGATTCTCTCCGAGGCGTGAAACAGGAATTATGGCAATTCTGAAACAGACATGGGATTGATATACGGGCTTGGAAGAATAATAAACTTATAATTTTTTTCATATAAATCCTATACAATTCAGTTACCCATTTTGTTCATTTCAAATAATATCTAGATGCATCCTACTTTACTACCAAGGACCCCCAGTATCAGAGCGACTGCGCAGAAGTTATAAACAATGCGAAGACGGGACGGAATCTAGAATATACACAATACAGCCGGAAGGATCACCTGATCCTTTCAAAGTGTACTGTAACAATAAGATTGATGGCGGAACGAAGTGGACGGTATGTAGTTATTGGAAATATTGTCATTTGTCACTGACGAACGTTGCTTTTGAAAATTAGAAAAACTTGGATATTACGACCGACAATGTATATGCTTTAAAATAACAAAATAGTGTTTAGAGTGTGGTTACTCGAACCTATGAGTGTTTGCCGTTGGGAGAGGATGGCCGTTGGGTAGCATTTGCTTCCTTACTGGCGTTGAGAAAATGGTTCACTGAAATGGGTCGTAATGGCTGATAGGAACTATTTTACATCTCTCATCGTTCGTATCGGACAGTGATTTTCATCGTGAACATGTGTATAAACGTTTCCCAATATAAGACTATGGAGTAACAGTTGATGTGGAAATTTCTAATTTAAACAATATCATCCGACGATCAAGATGGTTGCCTGTTCATCAATAGAATTCAATTTCTCCCATAAATAGAACTCCCCATTAAACAGAATGCCGCATAATGAGTCCAAATGATCTATTAATCTTCAATCATTCTGCAAAACATAAACTTTTCAATACCATATCAAACATCTCATTTACATATATGCGCCCTTTGGGTTTTTTTCGAAACTCAAACGTCCTTGTTGTTAATCTGCCGTTCGTTACGAATACATAGCTCAGAAATTTCAAACTTAACATCTTCTCCATTTTCTTAAAACTATCTCTATTATCTTCCCATAGGTCTTTCAGCGAAAGAGTGCGCGGAAGTGTGAACTTTTATCGTAACTGGGGCCCGCGTACAAGAAAGGCTTCGCTTCCTCAAACCAGAGAGTTCTGGCTTGGTTAATGAAAAACCTTGGCTTTACCTTACGGACAGAAGAAATACGAGCTTCGCATTCGATATGAACAACGTCACGGGGCACAGTATTTCGCTAAATAAACCTCTTCTGGAATCAGCGACGAAAAGAGTAAATGCAGACTGGTTGATCTCGGGACGTATCTATCGGAAAGTACAGCAAGTGAGTATCTCCCTGGTTTTCAAGAGATGTCTAACCATACACGTATCCTGGTTCCTCAGATCCTATTCCAATCTATCCAATTCTGATGAAACGGTCTTGATCCCAAAAGTGTAGTTCATTCTATTTTCGAGTTGGTCAGTCAATTATTATTATTATTATATTCATTATTTTTTGATTATATATTATTATTATATATTATAGTATTATGAGTATTGTATTATTTCAAATAACAAAAAGCTATACGATAAAATCGATACACTGAATTTACTCAGTCAGTGATTTATGCGATACAAACTGAACATTCCTTCTCTGTCTAGTTCACACGTCAGAGTCTGAAGAGACTACGTAAACCGTAACAGTATTCACATGTTGGGGACCCACCTCACGAATTCGTAATTGGTGAAAATTAAATTCTACAAAAATCATACATTGTTTTGAAGACACTTGTTGGTGGTGGTCTTGGCTGTCTGATGCGGATGAGAAGGGGGGTTTGGGGTGGATATCAGAACGAATTTTGTTTCTGAACCACCTACAAAAGTTGGACCATGTAGTACAAAACCAGCGATCCATTAACCAAATGAAATGCAGCACATTGTATCACTTGCTCAACTACTCTTTTCTTTTTTTTTTTTTTTTGATAGGGCAATTGTCATCTCTATACATCATGTCAATGTTACAAATGCAATATGAGAAATAATTATTAACATTCCAGGATATTGAACGATGATCGATGACAGATCATAACGCCCGAACTCATATGTCTAAAATATGAAATATGAATGCTTGGCGTGTTTTGTTTTGTGTGTTGTGATCTTATGGCCCCAGTAGTAATGGATAGGTTGTAAAACCGGGAAGAGCCCGAGTTAGCCCGCAAAAGAAAAGAATATATTCCCTACCCTACAATGGACCAATCACCCGAACGATTGTTTTGAGAATCGATTTTTTCATAATCATCAATAAAAATCAATTAATATATCTGGAGATAGCAATCCACACTAAGCCGAGGGAGACTGTCCACCGATAGGTCCGTGATGCATGGTGATAAGAAGGTACGCCGATGGTGTTTGAAAATATTATTTAGGAACTATTTTATTTAGGATATGTTTTCAACTTGACTGGAAGCTATTATCATTCATTATACCTGTTATATCGTCTCTTCACAAACAAATTGGAATGAGACGATTCAAATAAAATACAGGATTAGGTGTGCAGGAAGAAAGGAACTCACACCCTATGGCTTCAGCTAAAGAAGAGTGCACTCTCTTGGGGAAGTTGCATATAATGAATTTAGTATTTTATGAAGTTGGTAATAATTACCCTCATGACCATGCACAGTGAAAAACCCCTCTCTATACTAAGCCCAGCAAAGCTCACCAAACCACAGCTGTGACGATCCCCCGGAACAAAGTATAATAATCCCTATATTTTATGACATTGAATGTTGGTAATGACCGTATTCGGCAGCAAATCCTCAGGAAATTTGAGCGAAAGATACATCGGTTACCTTTCTTTTCATTCAAGATGGCAGGGTTTATGCATGTTTTTTTTTTTCTTATTTCGATTCATATTTCTGGCTGTGTTAGCCCCGGGTGGGTCTGGCTACAAAGATAAAGTTTCTCCCTCTATCTTGTACAGTATTTTGAATGAAACTATTTCTATTATTGAATGAAATCACTGTGCATGTAAATGGTTAATAGTTCGCATTACTCGATTGTGTGGTTTCAAACAACATTTAGATAACTTTGTTACAATGTATTATTCACATATTTCCTGACGAACACTCAGAGATTTTCAGAGTGTGTATATCCAACCTGAGCTAATACATATAAAATGCGCAAAACTTGAATGATCGCGAATAAAAAATATATAAGGAAACGGTTGTGTATAGTGATCCAGTAATGGTTGTCCTATGAGTGACTTTATTTTAATAAACCCGTCTTTTGCATATTATGACGCGATGAATATCACAGACCCATGTCCTTCAGCAACCTATGACACGACAACTATAGAGTCTTACAACTGTGCTCTCATGAGAATACTGGTAGGGGTGCCTGTGGTACAATGAATTGTCTTATTCCAACCTCAACGGCCCTACTTTCGTTGCATACTGGCTGTTTTCAAAGCATTAGGTGGTATAGACTTACCTGGGAGTTTATTACACCATCAAATTGTGGAGAATGAAATCCGTGCCAGATGAAACAATCCGTCGCCCACTCTCTGACAATAAAAGGTCGCACAAGTGTGCATCAGCTAGGAAGCGCAATGACTTTCACTGACACTCAGAATTGGGAATTTATACAGCCTGGTTGGACCAGACGACTGGATGGGCTGGAAGTGCTGGTTACTGTGAATATATGTCAATCTTAACTTACAAGCCCAACTTGATTTTTAAATCTAAAGCTCTTAACTTTCGATCTAACGGTGTAACTCAAGCAGACCACAATTTCCGTGAACCAGGAACTGTATCGTTATGATTGAATATTATATCAACGCACACTAACGAAGGGGTGAGAGGTCTAGAATGTATAGAATGAAAGTTGAAATAATATGATTTACTGTCCTTGGAGTTTATTCCGTTTTTGTTGGAAATGGGCTTGCAGTTAATGCTAAATGTTTGCCTATTTTTGGTTTTTTTAGCGTGGTTACGCATTCATCAACGCTGGTTATAAGGGAATAATCTTAACGCTTTCTGTAGGTAGGGCGTAGGAAGACGAATTGGAATCCTTCTGACTCGTTAATTTGCAGAGCGACCCTATCGGGGTGTTGCGGGGGCGGGGCGGGGGGTGGGTGAGTGTGAAGTGAGATAATCAGTGCATGGTTGTCAAGAAGCTTCATTGGAATATATCGCGCAATTCTGATAAACGGTCCTGTCCATGATGTCCCGTGGATATCAACAAGAGCTCCAGTGTCTGGGACAGGCTGCTCTGAAGCCCTCGTAGTATATGGGTAACACAGCTTAACTAGTACATCATGGGAGTGAGGAGATCGGGTCAGGCCCAGGTAGGATTCTTGCCTGGCTGCCTGGAGGAGGCTGGGTGGGTGGATGAACAGCGCGTTGCTCCCATGAGTAATCCTGTGGGTTATCCCAGAGCGCGTTGGAACGAAAAAAAAGTCAACCACGATTGAATGTTACCTATATGTACTCTAGTAAATACAATCTCATCGATATCTCTAGGGTTTTAGTACTGTCAGGAAGCGGGTCCGTATACACAAAACCGATGAACGCTAAAAAATACTCTCTCCATCGGGTATAAACCCTGGACACCTCCCAGACTTTTTTTTTGGCATGAGCAGACATAAAACGAATGCCCAATGTAACATAGTTCCCACAACGAATAGGGGCGCTCTTGGCTCCCTAGAGACAGGGATTTTCCGAGTCAAGAACTGCGACCTTCCTGAGTTACAAAATCACAATTTATTTAGAGGAGAGCGTAAGATATGTCTGGCTCGTCACTTTAATCCAGTCGAGGCAACTTCTCGCACCTTGATGATTTGCGGTAATTATACCGAGCCCAAAACAGTATTAGAAAGACACGACAGTTGACTTCTCGGAATAAAATGTGCTCGCTCATAGGTCAACTGGTCCAAAGAGGTCTGATGTTGATTTAGTTCGCGAAGTGTTATTGGTCTTTTTATCATCGGAAGTTAGGAGCCACAGCGACTGAATACCCACCAGCCCACAGGAGTGAGTATTAACAGTGATGTAGCAATAAAATATCAGCGTTACGTGGCAGGAGTATCGACTTAGACAACCACCAGGTCTATGGTGTATGGCAATATTCAAGATGATTTCGACAAAAAACATTATCGGTACGAATAATTATCTAATTATAAAATATCAATCGGCTCAAGCATCAGCACTGAAGCCTATTAAGTCATGATTCCTGGTCGAGTGATATCATGCCTTTAAACAGAAGCAATTGGTACGAGCCTATACGATCCATAGTCAAGTGGCTAGAAGTATTCGAATAAAGGCCAATCAGCTCCTGATTTCTGCTCGAGAAGTATCTATGAATAATCAGGAGAATGGTTACGTGCTCACTACCATAGTTCGAGCGGGCTTAGAGTGTACGATTAGCTCTGGTCCGATTTGAATTGGTCAAATTTCGTACACCATGATGTGTGTATGCAGAGATAGATAGATAGATAGATAGATAGATCGATAGATAGATAGATAGATAGATAGATAGATAGATAGATAGATAGATAGATAGATAGATAGATAGATAGATAGATGAGCTGAAAAAAATAAAAGTGTTTGGTTGGGCATTCCGGGGTTTGGTAGATAGTAGAATAGAATAATAAATATCTGGGAAATAGCCTTGATCGCGTAGTTGAATATTATATATATTATATTATATAATATTATATATATATATTATATATATAGAATATATATATATTCTATATATATATATATATTGATTATAATATTAATTAATATATAGATATATTTGAGCGTGAAGCAAGTCAAATCATAATCTCTCTTGTTTGAAAATGTTGAGAATAGTTTTCAACCCGGGAAACATCGAAGGACACCGTTGCAGTTAGATGAGTTTCCTTGTTATCAATGTTCACCTATTTTGATCAATTGCGGCTCTCGTGGCTTTTTTGTTCAAGTGCGTAGTCATCGTATGGTTCCCCATCCATTGAGTATGTCGGCACGAGTTCTTTTCTATTTTCAAGCAAACATATGTCAGCGAACTCCATCAGCTTACTCTACCTATGCCAACCTTATTCAGTTACTTCTATATCCGAATAATAGAGCTAGCTGCGAAACTATTTCTCTCCCATGGACTATGCGAGTAGTATGTTCATGAAACTAAAGCAGTAAAATTAAACTACTTGGTAGAAATCCACGAAGGCATGCCAGCGAATCCCCCCCCCCCCCCCGAACTCCACAGACCAAACCCTTACATGGAACGATTCCACGCGTTGTCTTATAGTCCGAATATGAGGCACCTAGAACACGGGCATATATTACAGAAATGAGTAACCTAGACATGCCCACCTATTTATCCCAATCGTTTTAGTACCTGATTAAACTCCGAACCAATCGCTACAAAGTCGGAAAATGTGATCCGGGAAAAACTCCCAAAATGAAACCCCATCTCCGTCACCACGGAAATGCAGTCAACGTCCTCCAAGTTTTGCTGTGTATCTCAGAGAATTTGAAATAAAAATATCGAAAATGATGATGACTCAAAACTGTCAGGGTAATCGTCGTCCCTAAGGTTTCGTTGACTCTCAATGGAGATTTGGATAAATCCGACAAATCTTAGAAAAATCGCTCTGACTCCGGCAAAACATCCGGGGGAAAATAGAAGGACCACCACTGTTTGCTGGACCTAATGGAAATATTAGGCTCAGCTGAAACAAACGAAACAACGGTGTTCAATTTGAATATTATGCACAACTTGATCTTAAATAATCTCTGCTTTGGACCAAATGTAAGCCCGTGCGTGATTTTAAAAAATGCTCATATCGACAAACTATCAGAAATCGCCTAATTATTCATGATACCAGCCCGTTCTGACGATCACGCTTGAATTCAGCGGAACGGTCCACGTCAAGAATTTCCGCCTAAGCTCATTGTACGTCCATTACATAACATACTTTGCGTGCATAATACATTGTAAAATTCCTCCCAAACCTAACATGCGTCACATTTCCTGTTCTTCTCGTACCTTGTTCACTTTCCTTCATTGTTATGACGCATCAACTGAAATCTCAACTCATAACAACTAATGTTACTTGGGATTCTCTACGAGGCGTGCAACATGAATTATGCCATTCTGACGACATGGTAATTGATATACGGGCTGTTTGGAACAGTAATAACTTATATTTTTTTTCATATAACTTTCCCTATCACAATTGTCCGTTTACCCATTTTTGTTCATTTCCAATATCTCTTATATCTAGATGCATCCTCATCTACTACCAAGACCCCCCATTATCCGATATACCTGCGAAGATCTATAAACAATGCGAAGACGAGACGCAATCTGGAATATACACAATACAGCCGGAAGGATCACCTGAGCCTTTCAAATGGTACTGTAACAATACGATTGAGGCGGAAAGTGGGACAGTATTTAGTTATTGGAAATATTTCATTTGTCCTGAGACAGTTTTGCTTGATTAGAATAAACTTGTGATATTACGACGACAAGATATATGCTTCAAAATATACCAATTAGTGTTTAGAGTGTGTTCTACTCCTGAACCCAATAGTGGTTGGCGTTGGGAGAGGATGGCGTTGGGTAAATTGCTTCCTTAAGCTTTTTGAGACACATGGGCTTCACTGAATGGCCCCGTACTGCTGATAGAACTATTTTACAGCTTCTCAGGGGGTCATACCCTGCTCTTCGACCGACGTCTGCTGTCATGTTAAATGTGTATAGAACTTTCAACCCCTATCAAGACTATGGATTTACATTGATTGTGGACCTTTTTTCAATTTAACATATCATCAATCGACGATCAAATTGTTTGCCTGTTTTCACATCAATATGAATTCAATTTCTCCCATAAATAGGAACCTCCTCCTAACAGAATCCGCATAAATGATTCCACATTTGATCTATTTAATCTTCAATCATTCTGCAACACATACCTTATCAATACATATCAACGCCAGTCTCATTACAATCCTATGCGGCTGTCGAAACTCAATACGTCCTCTGTGTTAATCTGCCGTTCGTTACGTAATACATTAGCTCAGCTATTTCAACTTACTTCTTCTCAGTCTTCTTAACACCTATTATCTATTATCTTCCCATAGTAGGTTTTCCAATCGAAGAGTGGACGAAAGGTGAACTTTTATCGTAACTGGGCCGAGTACAAGAAAGGCTTCGGCTTCCTCAACGAGAGTTTCTGGCTTGGTAATGAAACCTGGCTTCCTTAACGGCACGAAGAACTACGAGCTTCGCCTCGATATGAACAACGTCAACGGGGCACCCTACTCCGCTAATCAACTCTTTCAGAACAGCGACGAAAAGAAGTAAATCAGACTGTTCGACCTCGGGACGTTCTACGTCAAAGTACAGCAAGTGAGTATTTCCACTGTTTCATCAATAGATGTCCTAACCATAACGTATCCTGGTTCCCTCAGAATCTAATCCATCTCTCCAATCTGATTAACGTCTTGATCCAAAGTGTATTTTCATATTCCTATTTTTTCGAGTTTGTCAGTTCATTATTATTATTATTATTATTAATTTATTATATTATTATTATTATTATTAGATTCTTATTATTATTATTATTTTATTATTATTATATTATTTATTATATTATTATTATTATATTATTATTATTATTAATTATGAATGTATTAATTATTATCAATCATTATTTATTATTTCAAATAACATAAAGCCTATACTGATAAAATCGTATACATACTTACTCAGATCGTGATTTATGCGTATAACAAACTGAACCTTCCTTTCGCTGTTAGTTCAAACGTTCAGACGTATCTAGCGACTACGTAAAGACCTTAACCGTATTCACATGTGTGATCTTTCGTAATTGGTGAATTCATTCGACAAATCATAAATTGTTTGACAGACACTTGTTAGTGGGTGGTAGTTTGCTGTCTGGTGCAGAGTTGGTGAGATATCACGAACGAATTTTGTTCTGACCTACAAACGTCTGGACAATGAAGTCAAAACCAGCGATCCAATAACATAGATTTAATGCACGAAACATGGTATCAGTGATCACTACTCTTCTTTTTTTCTTTTTCCTTTTTTTTAAGGATTGTCATCTCTATACCTAATGTTCAATGTTACAAATGAATATGAGAAAATAATTAATTAAACATTACCAGGATAGTGAACGATTGATCGATGACACTATCAAACCGCCCGAACTCAATAGTGTCTAAAATATGAAATAAAATGCTTCGTGTTTTGTTTGTGGTGTGTTATTTATGGCCCCAGTCGTCATGTATAGGTTGCAAACCGGGAAGAGCCGGGCGAGGTAGCACTCAAAGAAAAGAATATTATTCCTACCCATACGAAAAATTGAACCTCCCCCGACACATTGTTTTTGAAAATCTAATTTTTTTCATAATCATTAAAAGCAATTATATATCTGGAGATAGCAATCCACACTAAGCCGAGGGTGACTGTCACGATAGGTTTCACGCGATGCATATCCTTGAATGACTCGTATCGAAATGTTAATTAAAGGTACGACGATGGTGTTTGAAAACATTATTTATTTAGGGTATGTTTCAACTTGACGTGGCTATTACATTCATTAGACCTGTTATCTGTCTCTTCATCAACACATCAATTGAATGAGCACGAGATCAAATCAATACAGGATTAGGTTGGCAGGAAGAAAGTGACTCACAACCCTAGTGGGCTTATCTAAAAAGATTGCACGTCCCTTGGGGCAGGTTCGCAATATAATGATTTAGTATTATTATTATAGTTGTAATATATAGCCTCATGAACAATGCACATTGAAAAAACCCCCTCTCTAATGTTGGTAATGACCGTATTCGGCAGCAAATTCTCAGAAGTTGAGAGAAAGAAAGCGGTACACTTTCCCTTTAAGCAGATGCAGGGTATGCAATGTTTTTTTTTTCTTATTTGATTCACTATTTTCTGGCTTGTTATCCCCGGGTGGGGGTCTTGGCTACAATGAATAATTTTCTTCTCCCTCTTCTTGTCCCGTAATTGTGAATGAAACTATTTCTATTATGAATGAAAATCAACTGTGCATGTAAATGGTTAATAGTTCGCATTACTCGATTGTGTGGTTTCAAACAACATTTAGATAACTTTGTTACAATGTATTTCACATATTCCGAGAACACTCAGAGAATTGTCAGAGTGTTTCATATCCAACCTGAGCTAACTGAAATATAAAGGCGCAAAACTTTATATGATCGCGAATAAAACATATATAAAGGAAACGGTTGGTGAAGTGATTCCGTAATGGTTGTCCTATGAGTGACTTTCTTTTAATAACCCGTCTTTTGCAGATATGACGCGATGACTTATCACAGAAACATTCCCTTCACACCTATGACCACACAACTATAGGAGTACTTACAACAACTGTGCTTCTCATTGAAATAAGGGTACGGGGTGCCTGGTGGTACAATAATTGTCAGTATTCCAACCTCAACGGCCTCTACTTCGGTTGCAATGGGCCTGTAGCAAAGCATACTGGGTGGTATAACTTACCGGAGTTATTACAACATCAAATATGTGGAGATGAAATCCTTGCCCAGATGAACAATCCCGTCACCCACTCGCTGACAATAAAAGGTCAACAAGTGTGCATCAGCTAGGAAGCGCAATGACTTTCACTGACACTCGAATTGGGATTTATACAGCAATGGTTGGCACCGAGACGACTGTATGTGCTGGATAGTGCTGTTTACTTACTGTTAATCTTCCAATCTTTGTGTTTACAAGCCAACTTTGATTTTTAAAATCTCAAGCTCTTAACTTTCGATCTAACGGTGTAACTCAAGCAGACCCACAATTTCCGTGACCAGACCCTGTTATTTTATGATAGAAATTATATCAATCGCACACCACCGGAGGGTGAGAGGTATAAATAAAGTTTGAGAACATAATTGATACTTTCTTGGATTGTATTCCGTTTTTGTTGGAAATGGCTTGGCAGTGAATTGCAAATTGTTTCCTTATTTTTGGGGTTTTTTAGCGTGTGTTACGCATCATCAACGCTTGGTTATAAGGGGAAAATCTTAACGCTTTCCTGTATGTTAGGGCGTAGACGACGACTGGAATTCTTCCGACTCGTTAATTTGCCGAGCGACCCTAATCGGGTTGTTTTCGGGGGCTGGGGTGCTTGAGAACAGTTGCCTGGTTGTCAAGGAAGCTTCTTGGTAATATATCGCGCATTCTGGAAGACGGTCCTGTCCATTATGTCCCGTGGATCAACAAGAGCTCCAGTGGTCGGGGACACCGGCTCTGACGCCCTCGTAGTATATATGTACTCGCCTTCACTAGTACACTACAATCATGGAGTTGAGGGATGGGTCAGGCCCAGGTCTGGATTCTTTGCCTGCTTCCTGAGGAGGCTGGGGTGGTTGGGAACAGCGGTGCTCCCATGAATAATCATGTGGTTATCCGAGAGCGCGTTGGAACGAAAAAAAAGTCAACCACGATTGGAATGTTACCTATATACTCTAGTAATACAATCTTCATCGCTCTCTCTAGTGTTTTACTGCAGGAGCTGTCCCGTTCATCATCAATCACAAACGATGGCGAAAAATACTCTCTTCTCCCTCGGTTAGTAAACCCTGGACCCTTCCCAGACTTTGCCATGAGCAGACATTAAACGAAGGTGTGTTTCCAATGTAACATCAGTTTGCCAAACAGAATAGGGGCAGGCTCTTGGCTCCTAAGAGACAGGGATTTTCCGAGCTCAGGAACTGCGACCCGGCTCCTTGTACAAAATCCAACCTTTTATTTGAGAGCCGTAGATATGTCTGGCTCGTCACTTTTATCCGTCGAGGCAACTTCTTCTGCACCTTGATGATTTGGCCCGGTAATTTATACCGAGCCCCAACAGTATTAGAAAGACACGACAGTTGACTTCTCGGAATAAAATTTGCTCGCTCATAAGGTCAACTGTCAGAGGTCTGATGTGATTTAGTTCGCGAAGTGTTCTCTGGTCTTTTTATCATCGGAAGTGTAGGAGCACGCGACTGATATCCACCAGCCCACAGAGTATTCACAGTGATTGTAGCCATCAACTATCCGCAGTTACGTGGCAAATGAGTATCTACTTAGACAACGACCAGGTCTATGGTGTATGGCATATCAATTGATTTTCGAACAAGAACATTATCGTACAAGTATAATAGCTAATTACAAATATCAACGGCTTCAAGCATTCAGACTGACAGCTATTAAGTCTGATTCCTGGTCGGGTGATATCAATGCCTTAACAGAAGCAATGGACTGGAGCCTATACTATCCATAGTCAGTGGCTAGAGTATTCCGAATAACAGCCAATCAGTCTTATTAATGATTTTTCCGGAGCCGTATATGACATAATCCACATGATTAATGTACAGTAGCTCACACCCATAGTCGAGCGGCTAGAGTGTCCGATTAGCTCTGGTCCGATTAGAATTGTCAACACCGTAACACCATGATGGTGTATGCAGAATATAGCTAGATAAATCGATCGATAGTAGATCTATAGCTAGATACTAGATATTAGATATTAGATAGATAGATGATAGATGATAGATAGATAGATAATGATCGCTGGCCTGAAAATAAATGTTTGTGTGTGATTTTCCGGGGTAGAATAATATATCTGGAATAGGCATTGATCGCGAAGGTGAATATATATATTATATATATATATTATATCTATGTATATCTATTATAGATATATATATATATATATATATATATTATATATATAATATATAATATAATATTAATATATATAATATATCTATATATATATATATCTATATATATATATAATATATATATATAAAAATTTCATATTTTGATCTCTAGTGACCTCCAGTCTACTCTATGTTTAAAATGTTGAGAATAAGTTCATACCCCGGAACTTCGAAGGACACCGTTGCAGTTAGATGGTAATTTCCATGTTATCAATGTTCACCTATTTTTATCAATTGCGGCTCTCGGGTGGGCTTTGTTTGTTCAAGTGGTAGGTCATCGTATTGTTTCCCCAATCCTTGAGTATGTCGCGCACGAGTTGTTTTCGATTTCAGCCATATTGCCAGCCGAACTCCATCATCAGCGACTCTACCATCCAACCTATTTCATTACTTCCCCTATATCCGAATAGAGCTAGCTGCGAACTATTTTCTTCTCTCCCATGAACTATGCGAGTATTCTGTCATGAAACTACAGCAGGTGAAATTACTACTTTGGTGTATATCAACAAAGCATTCCAGCGAAACCAACCTCCACAACAACCCTTTAATTGAACAATCCTAATATTTTAACCGATTCACCAGATCCACGCTTTCGTCGTATAGTCCTGAATATGAGGCAAGCCATATAACAATTAACACGAGATTATCACAGAAACTGAGATAACCTAGAACATGCCCACATATTTAGTGCCAAAGTAACTGTTTGAGTACCTGATAAACTCCGACCAATCGCTCAATTCGGCGACTGTGATCCAGGCAAACTCAAAAATGACCCATCTCCTTTGTCCACCACGATTGGCAGTCAAACGTCCACAGTCTTGTTGTGGTATCTCTAGAAGAATTTTTAAAAACAATTTCAAAGGGGATGATACCTCAAAACAAGTTAAATCTCGTCCCTCAGTTTCCGTGTTGCTTCTCAATGGAGATTATGAAATCCTGACAATCTTAGAAACATCGCTGATCCGCAAACACTCCAAATTCAGAATGACCAACCACTTTTGCTGGACCTATGTAATATTTTAGGCTTCATTGAAACAACGAAACACGGTTTTCAATGAATATGCAACTTGACCTTAAACACCTCGGCTTTTGGACCAAATTAAGCTGCGTCGATAAAAATTCTCAATATTCGACAACTATCAAAATCGCTAAATTCATTCATGATACCATCCCGTTCTGACGATCACGCTTGATTCAACAGAACAATCTCAGTGTGTAGAGTTTTCATAGTACGCCAGAGCGTTCCCAGACGATGGGTAAACATCCTAGTGAATTTTTTTTCAAGTACCAAACCCACAAGTCATCTGGGGTTGTTATATGACATGTTGTTTGTTTACTGTACGAAGCGGTTTGAGTGCATGGTAGCAAATAACGCCAATCGCTCTGACGGTTTTACTTACTAAAAAAAAGTGTCCATAATTGGCACTCTGGTGCAATGGCACCGTATAAATTTTACAAACCATTTCTTGGACAGGAGACTGGCCCAAACTAAACAAACAACTTCCTACTAAAATCAGTCATATGTGAGAATATTTTGTGCACATCAATTTGCGTAGTCAATGCTCCGCTAAACCCCAGGCGATAATCGAGAATCTGTGAGGAACTGAGTACACCTGCACCTATATTTACAGCAACTTTGGGGTTGTGCCGAAGAACGTACTGATTCCAATGGTCAGATGTGATACCTGTTGATGAGTTTGGATAATGTCTACGATGCTGAAAAACGCTGTGTATGCAAGCGATAACTCATGATTTCGTGCCATCCATGTTCTCTTTACTTATACCCCAAATTAACAGGACCTATCTGCCTATGTCTGAGCGCCTATGTATGTAGGTCTCAATTGTGGAAGTTGAGGATTTTTCGTTTTTGATGGAGCTGAACATTTTTCTCTATTCCATTGAATCAGATTACACTATGAACGAGAATGACAACTCGGCCTCTGGGTCCTCAGAGGGCCTCCTATTGTGTGCTTGGTTTACTACTGTCTTTGTAACACGTGTTACAAACTTACTGGAAACGTATTTAGTCAGGCTTGGATCCAAGACGGAGGACACCCCTCATTTCCGATGACCAACGAAAAAATGGAGGAATCAACTTGGAAAATATGATCCAGTTAGCGAGTCATCAATCGAACACTTTCAGAACTACAGTTTCCGTGGGGAGGACGCCAAACCCCCCGCGATCGCGAGCTATATTGGCGCGTGCTCCTTGTTATTCGTGAATCCTAAACGTGTTTCTTTGTCAGTTTGTGTGATTCTTGTTTCATTTTTTTGCTGACGCTCTAAGATCCAGTTAAAGAGGAACATAGGGGCCCCGATTCCGAGGCTGACCCGCATGTCACGCTGTGGAGTACCGGTAGTGAACAGTGGTCATCATAACCATGTATTTCTTGCAAGAACCTGTGAAAAATATATCTCGTAGAGATATGGTAAAATTAGAATGGAAAATATCCCTGGCCGCGCGATATTTCTGCATTCTTCCACTCGTACTCTTAGCACCTATAATTTTGCGACAACAACTCCCCCTCCCCCCCACCCCCCCCTCCAGACACTAACACCCGGGCTACAGTCCACTGTCGGCATGTATCCTCCTCATGAGGTGATCATGATCCTTATTCTTCGTTGATGGGTGTCTTGTCTTTAGGATGCATTTATGTTATCTTGTGGTAACTTGGGCACTGCTGGATAGTAAGGTATATGATGCTGTTACTACAGTCCCCATTAATAAAGCATATGACGACCTCCATGGTGTTGATGATCTGCAATGTCTTCCGTATTTAGGCTCTTCGCATTAACGGAATTTTTCTCTGCACGAGCGAACCATACATTTCTCTACACTTTCCGATTTGTATTATAAGCCTTTATTACAAGTTGGCAATTTAATTGTCTGTACCATCGGTTCTCTAGTCCTAAAATTATATATTGGCTCTTACACTGGGTAAATAACAGAGCATAGTACCAAATAATGAAAAAAAAAAACGAAAAAAAACATTCATATGTGTTGATTATATACCATTCTTCTTCCTTATCCCCGACTTAAATCCCAAACGTAATTTTGCAAGCCTGTGTGAATGATTTCATCGTTTGAGTAATCCGGCATTATCTTAGATTACACAATTTATTTATACAGTTTAATGCAGGTTTAATGTGAACATGCACGATGTTAAATTCATGTTATGTTGGATCCTACGAAGAATAAAAAATAACGATTTATTCCATCTCCCTGAACACTTTGGTGGCCTCTGCTACCGGTCTGTATTTAGAGGAGGCGCTTTAGAACCTCAACTCTCAGGTAGACACTTGAGCTGTCCTTTCTCATATGATACTCCTCAGTTGGTGTTCATGGTGGTACAACGTGCACAGAAATCGGTTTGGGCTCGGGCTTCGATTTGAATTTTGTACTGTTAATATGCGATAATGGAAATGGAATAAGCTTTTATGTATCTCCGAAGAAGAAGTACCCGGATAATGTTTCCGTAATGACTCGTATTTTGGTTGTTACAAGAGATGGTCAGGTCCGTTCAAGAAAATGTGGGTTAATTCTAGTCCGTTATGTTCATTTGGTACTGATGGGGTCCTAATTAATTGTAACGTTTTGTTTTGTTGTCAATACTATTATCTCTGTGAATAATTTAAGTGTATATACACGAGGGGAAACCTTGCCTTTTGTAAATAGTGTCACCATGTAAATAATGAAATGTACATTTATGTGACGCTATAAAAGTTTAAACACGCTTGCAAAGAAAACAACAACAGCGTTATCATGACCCTATAAAGCCCAAACTGCCTCAACTAATAATAAGACATTCTGTCGTAACAAACCGAAACCTGCGAATATAGAAGGTGCCGCCTCGCAAAGCGAAAAAAGGCACCTTCCGCGAACCATGTACTGTGGCATAGGAACTGACGGTACCGTTTCGCCTCATGCTTGTTACTGAGATCGTTTTTTCCGCCTTACGCATACGGAAGACGCCGTCGTCGCTTGTGTTGGTCAGGTGCTTCCCGACAACAAAGTGGTTTGTGCGGCATTATTCCGCTTTTGTGAAATAGTCATGCGTGTTTAATGTACCTAACCAGAATATATTTCCAGTTACAAAAAACGAATAAACTATCTAAGTATACTGGATAGTATTCACTTTCCGCGTGTTGCAACATAGTCTGGTACCAGTACTTTTGTGGTTTCGTTATTCTCTATTCTCTCCAGCTCACAAATATATGTGGCTGTAACTTTCGACCAGTTTTATCAATCCTGTAGTGTCAATCAGGAAATAACTTATGTTGTTTGTGTGCTCGTTAGTTACTTGATTGTTGACGTTCATCATCTTTTTTTCTTTAGGCTGACATCGGTGCTAACCGTCCAGATCAAGACGAAGCATGCTCGTGAGTAACATCACAGCACCGCACTGGTGGCGTTTGAGAAAATTTCTGTGATTGGGGGTGACGTATTCCTGATTGGATCATCAACTTCTACCAATGTGTCCTTTCTACCAGGGTACATATGGAAGATGCCTCTGTTTAAGTCATCAGAGGTCAAATTTGTGGTGTTTTTCTTAGGGAAATACAGAGTTAGTACGGATTGAAACGAAACTTGGAGGGTGGGGACAAAAGTTGGTCCGAAAACACGATGTGATTTTTTTTTTTTTCCAAGGTCACCAGAGGGTAGATTTTGTGCTTTTTTTTCTCGCAATTTTTCTACTTTCGTCGGATTCACACAAAACTTAGTGGTGTCCGACTGTTGTTTTTAAAAAAATTTAAAAACAACTGCAGGTCATTTCATGGTCACAGGCGGTCAAGTTTGCGTAAAACCATGCGATTGTTTTTCGTATCTGAACAAAATTTGGGGAAATGTGGGGGAATATACACGTGGTCCCCGGTTCAAAGATTATCCTGCGGCTAAATTTAAACGTGGCACGAGCGGGAAGACCACGTCCTTAAACTATCAGCTCAACTTTGTGAGTTTATTACAGTAAAATGATATGGGGCGTGCCATGATACGAAGCAAACTTCTCCCAAAAATGAACTATATATATATATATATAGAATTATATTATATTATATATATCTATATTCTATATATATATATATTTTATATATATATATATATATATATTATATATATATATATATAATATATATATATATATATATAGATATAATATATATATATAAATCCGCTCTGATGAGCAAGTGAGTCTCAGTCGGGAGGCTTGGCTGTAGGAGATGTCTTGGCAGAGTGGGGGGTGGCAGGCTAATAGGAGTAGGAAGTTGTGTCGGTCAGTGGTCGAGTGAACAAATATGTTTTGAGTGTCCCGTCTTTTGGGGTCACTGTGTGACCAGAAAGTGAACACTGTTGCCGTAAGAATTCGGCACTTGAACTTGAGAGTAGGGTGAAATGAATTGATTCGCTCAATGAACGAGGCGAGTTCAGCTTGGTCCATAAGGAAGATATCGTCTATGGAAGTAAAGCCATACCAACAGTTTTGTGGCTTGTTGGGAAAGGAAATTTACTTTCCAGGCTCCCATGCGCAGGATTGGGAGGACGGAGCCATTTTGGTACCCATTGCAGTTCCATGGATTTGAAGGTAGTGTTCTGTGCCAAAAATGAAATGAATGTTGCCAGGGGAACGAGCGTATGAGCTCGCCAAAGCTCAGTTTTGGTAGGGGAAGTGTTTGCCAGGAGTGGATGAAAGGCGAAGTACAAGCGATAGAAATTCCTTTCCACGGAGGAATGTGTGTGTAAAAGGGACGACACGTCTAGAGTGGCTCGGAGGTCAGGGGGAGGGTCTTCAGTGGTTTGTCATTGACATACGAGGGAGTTTCTGACATGGTGGATGAATTAAGCACATCCAACCAGTTTCGAGTTTCAAGTTCTGCTCAGTGGCTGTGCCATGACGGGATAATGGTTTCTTCCCGGGATTACCTCGTTGTGTATTTGGTAGAAAGATGTAAGGCTCGGTTCTGGTTGTAGTAGATTAGGACCAACCTGTGGCTGATGGAGCCATGGAAACCATATCTTGAATGGTGTTTCAATTCAAGCTGCTATTGAGCTGTAGGAGCGAATCTAGTGGCTGGTAGGAAGAGGGTGGCCCAATAAATCTTTTGGTGTTGAGATACAAAAGCATTGATCCATGGTCCGGACACTGGAATAAGATTGATAAAAGTGCAATGTTTTTGGTGTTACGGAGGTGATGCGCATTCACATCAGTGTCCCTCAGGGATCAACGCCCGGCGCAGACCGGCCCTTTGTAAACTACTGATTGACACACCGATGACGAATGGCAGCATAACGTTAAGGAAGATGTGATATTTCAAAATGGCGGGTAAATCCGTTATATCAACTACCGGTAATGATTTTTCATGATTTTCGGAAATTCCGTTGATTGTGAAAATGGAGCGGTGTGAAGTACAGTTACATTACGCGACCGTCTGCAAAAGCAATGGACGCGATTGTTATCTACAGCAGTTGCAGGTTTTGGGGGGGTTTCAACTTTAATCATGTTCACACAACCTATCCATAGTCAATTTGTTTCATGCCACTGAAAAAATGTATGCCACTTCAATGCCTTCGTATGTGCTGTCCGTACGTATGTGATGTTGCAGGACGCCCCGCTCTGGGGGCGGTAGCGCCTTACGCCACGGAATAGTGGGGGGCCACCATTTCGTCCTAAAATACTGTTGGGTTTTAGGCCTATTTGAGAAGCAAGCTGAAGAGTAAATGTAAAAGAACAAAGGGTTATTATGCGTCTAATAGCAAATTAGTTCAGAGACTATGACCTTACTTTCCCTGCTTATTTACCCTTGTTCCCAAGTATGCCTTCATGGGTCCATTTTGTTCCTGAAATTTAACAAGGCCAAAACAGTAACTGGAATTTGTTTATTAATATATAATATTTCTAATATGTTCATTGTTTTTTTTGGAGAGGAATGCAGCGTCAGGGACGTCGTGCACACCCCGTGAACGCTTGGTGACTCGGTGGAAATGGTAGTCTAGGGCCAGTCGCTTGGCTCAATTCAAACCTATGAGCTGCAGGGAAACGCCAGCCTGAACGACAGGATGTTTGCGTCGATCTACCGCCATCGTATGGATGACATGTCTTCAGAGCAAATCGCGAAGGAATCGTGCAAAAGAGAGAAGCAGTCTATCTACTTTTGTAAATTAATCATTACCTGCGTGAGCTGGAGCGGAGCTGAGATGAGCTTAGCTTAGTTTCGTGAATAAGGGTCGCAACGTCCTCATGAAGACCTTTGAAGCCATAACATCCCAAAAGTGAGAAAAATCCGGATGCCTCTAAGAGTTCGCCCACATTTCTTGAAAACATAAAACAAGGCTGTTCCTGAACCCATTCACATTAGGGACAAACAACTTCCTCAGGACAGCCTGCTATTCACGCACAGTAATAACTTTCTGCGAAATAATATTTACGAATGTCCAATCTACCGCGTTCACGAAGCCTTGAGGCCATGACCCCTGTTAGTTGTAATATCGGAAAATCGAGAAATAGGTAAAGGAAAGGCGCTCTAATCCATGAACAATTTTACAACATGGATCACATCACTTCGAACTCGCCTCAGCCCCATCGAGGCCGAGACGCCTGAATCATATGTTTTTTCAATTACCTACTTACCTTCCGAGAAGTAAGGATTCCAGACTTGTACAGACATCTCTATATCAAGAAACCTGAAGTGACTTCTAATCAAGCTAAGAATCCAATAACCTTTCCCCGCAGCTTCGGCACCACCCCTGCTTAATGTTTCGAGGAAGAATCAAAACTCCGAGATCTGCAATCTCTAAATCAATCTGCCTCTCTAAATCGCCTTAATCAGAAAACTAAACGTTTGGACCTAAGCTTTTGCTGAACGTTGATCCATTCTAATCGGGCAAGGAGCCAGTAGAACTATAAAATCGCCAGATGTCCCTTGCGCTTAATTGGCAAGAATTCCGCCCCCTTTTTTCCTCCCTTTCGTTCTGGTCGACCTTCTTCCGAAACATAAACTTTCCTTATCATCGTTTAACTTGTTCAATGAAAGCCCTACCATGAGGCACACATTAAATTCTTCTTATCTTCTGACATTAGGCCAACCTACATTACTCAGAAACCCAGTAATACAATCCTTCGGCCCTCGATAACCAAGGAACGAGCTTAACGGCGGGAATACTGCAAACCAAATAGCAAATCAGGCCAAGTGACTTTACTCTCTGTGGAATATTGAAACGCACAAAAACATCGAAAGCACCATTCGTGACACTTGCATCAACTTACCAATAATTCCTGCATTATCCAGTCGGAATCAGGCTTCCTACTCAGGAGAATAAACCCAAGATTTGTGTTCCCTGGTGGGGAAATGAACATGCTGAGAGAATAAACAGTCCGGTAACATTGAAAGTCTGAACTGTGGCTGCCACACTACCCATCCGACGACGAAATACCTATGTAATCGAAATCACCCACGATGGTTATATTCCTTGCTGAAACTCTATAAACCATCAAACGAGTGAGTTGTTGCCATCAGAGCTGTTGGGAAACGTAAATGACTTCAACTGTTAAAGATAGAAATATTACACTTCCCCGGGATTTAATACACCACACAAATACAACTATACCGCGTTCTCGGCGATCCAATTTAAGTAAGTAGGTCCTAACCTACAACAAAACTCCACCACTGATGCCACGGAGAGTATCTGGCCGATCTTTCCTACATACGACATAACCCTGATTGTTCACTGTTAGCTGTGAAAAAGTCGCTCATTACCCTCAACTCTGTAGGCCTGATCCCAACTACGTTGGAGTTGCGCTCCTGGATCAAAAGCTGGAACTCGTCGAACCTATTCTCCATGCTTTGGACATTAAGCCGCAGAAATAGCCCACTCATTGGCGCGTGATATGACTATTACTTGAATTGTTGACATCTTGCTCACCATTGGACCGAAATAGGAACCCTGTCAATAGGAACCCTGTCAATTAAAATAAACCCCCCCCTCAAACCGGCATCTAGTTTACAACAAAAAACGAAAAACAAACTCACTGAATTAACTTCGCATCGCTAAATTTCTTCCCCACTAAAATCACTATTTAATACCTTGCACATAGCAATAATTCCGTTAGTAGGCACTTACCTCCACTCTCTACTTCCCCAACAACCTATACGCCATTCTCTTTCATCCCTTTAATGCAACTCCATGCCCCCTGTCATCAAGCACATCCCTGTCCGGCTCATCCCCCTAGTTCGCACCGACATCCGGCAACTTCTCTCCAACTGACCCCTTAAACTACCTCCTCAACTTCCAGTTCATTGAAGGACCTCAGCAGTTACAAGCTCGTAGCCCCCCGACTTTTAACGCCTTTACCTACAACAGCGCCTCCTGAACATCTTCCAACTGATGTTCACGCGCCGCTAATTTCCAACACATTTCCGATACGTATACGAAGCCACTTTCTAGCCCCTCAAATACTATCGTCTTCGAAGCTCATCCCCGAAAATCTACCCATGATTCAACATACCTGACTAGACGATGAGGTTTTGCCCTTCGATCCCTTATACAGCTACCCCGTACCCGATAGGTTAAAACACCCGAGCGACAGCTGGTTAAGAAAAAAGAACAACATATTTCAATAATGATACTAACCAACGGAATAAAAAGCCAATCACTCGGCCCACGGAAGCTTACAACAAACACATTCCCCAAATTTTTTTAATAGGGTAACTTGTAAGTACTTCGAAGAAGCCTCCGTAAGGATGTTTTTTTATTAAAGCCATTACCGACAATATTAGGTATTCAGTTACTGATAACTTGATGATTACGTGTTTACTGTTTAGTAACACAGGCGAATGTGAAAAGTGTTTTTTTCCTCTCTCTTATTGAAAGTGGGCCTCTGATCCCCTCAATTTTGCACATATTTACATATTCATATAAGTAGATATTTACAACGACAAATGAATTCACATGGCATATTGAGAAAGCTACACAAGTATAACGGGAAAAAACAACTCAAAAGTAGTCCAGATATCTAGAACTACAAAGCGGAGCTGTGACAACTGAAACCCAGGAACCAAATCATAGGGTGAGCTTTCTATTTTCTAGAGAACATACGAAATCCCACCATCCAAAAGCGTTTAAATTTCCTAAGACGATAACGAAAATCTGTTCTTGAAAAAAGAAAGAACGAAAGTTTCACACAATAACCACCGTGCCTCTATCTTCGTACATCCAAGCGAGATCGCATCAGTTACCGTGCTCCGAACCGCGGTCTCCTGGACCACAGGCCGACACACTAAACAACTGTCTACTATAATTAACTCCGAAAGTACACATAATTTTTTCGACTAATGCACAGGTTAGTAATAGCCTCATCTAATTTGTATATACCCCAGCTGTTTCCATTCACCACTGAGGTGTTTACCGGGGTTGTCCAACGGCACGACCAGGCAGCAAACGGTCCTTATCGGGTTCAAATCTGTAGGCTTCACACGTTAAGTGCCGGGTGCAATGATAGGCAATCTTATATGATGACCCGTGAAGTGTTTTGAGAAGCGGCACCGACAAATGATCCTATCTTTGTACTTGATTAAGATTCTTCCTTGACAGCCTTCCGGTGATCCGGCCTCCTCTCTTTGACCTATTGGAAAAGAAATCCAAAATGTCAGATTCCGCTAGAAGTTCACAAATCGGTTGGGTCAATTCATGCTGAACTAGTAGATTTCAATTACAATTAGAACTGAAATTCGGACGATAATGACTGAGTGACGTCACGGAACGGAGAAGGACTATGGACGAGACCACAACCATGGTGAAAACTGACCGAGACACAAATAACTGAGACGGTTCAGACAAGACGATGCCGGTACAAATAGACTTGACGAAGTGACAGCCGACAGAACGAGTCGAAACGAACGAGCCGAGTCAGTAAAGGCGGTATGGACAAAACAGACGATGTGACGAGATGTCTCACACGGACGGGACGAAACATCTCGGACGAAAAAAAAGACGTAGGATTGTTTGGACAAGACACTGCGCTAGGAAAGGGAGTGACGGGACGTTACGCCGACAGAACGAGTCAAAACGGACAAACCGAGTCAGTAACGGTGATGGTATGGAATAAAAACATTGACGATGTGGCGAGACGTTTCACACGGACGGAACGAAACATCTCGGACGAGAAAAAAAACCTTTAGTTCAGGACAGGCATCTGATAGGGAAGGACCGACAGGACCTGATATGGACAGGAAGACAAACTGATTCATTCACGGAATGAAAAGGAAAGGCTCAAAGAGACGAGACGGAACAATAACCAAGGCAGTTCGGACAGGACTGTTAGAAAAGGGCTGAAACGGGACGTAACTTGACGGGAGTCATATCCGAAAGAAGAACATGATATGTACCGAATGACATAATTCTTGCACGAGACGGACGTGATAGACTTATCGGCCGAGTTGGAGGTAACAATAGGCTTCAGGAAGGACATCGAGATTAGGGATTGGACAGGACGGACGTGCCAACTAGCGGACCCGTTTGGACGATCTATGATAGTGAATGAATACGGAATGATGCGACGGAGACCAAGATCTAAGGACTAGACAATGCATGAAATAGGATAGACTGAGGAAGGGACAAGACAAGGCGAAATTAAACCAGGACAGCCGAACAGTAATTAACCAGTGAACGGTGACGATTTGTCGGGAAACCAAATAAAAAAAACATGGGGTTTCAAGAAAAACCCGAACTTACAGTGCTTGGCGGGTTTTGATGTCTGCATATAGTCAAAGGCAGGGCAGGCTTTTATTGGCATTGCCATACATTTTACCATAAGGGTGGTTTCCATGTCGGGGCGCTGTCAAGATGGTCTCTCAATAGGACCGATAAAAATCTGTCCAATACGCTCCGATGAGACGAGTTCTAACTGACGCCAAACCATTCAAGTACACGTGATCAGATGACGCAGAATAAGTCTGGAATGGGATCAGAATGCTGACCATTGTTTTCGTGTAAGCCGCGTTTACAGCGAAGAGATTAATCGAAACGCGGCATTAATAAACAAAATGTCTGGTCAGGGTAAACCAGTATCATCCGGATTGATTGGAGTCCATTCGATGAGTTCGTTGTCTGCTCAGATTATTCTGACCAAGTAAACGTGGTTTGAGTAGGTTCACGGTCATTGTGAAAGAATCGTATCTCCGGATCGAGGATATCTGTCTTCCCAGTCTGACGATGACTGCCTGGGAGGTCAATCATTCGCATGGAAAAACGCTGGGCTGGAAGGAGCAACAGGCGAGAGATCTCACAGATCCGGATGGGCCTCCAAGTAGATCTGTGGAATACGAGTAAACCTGATTTCGAAGTAGTGTTTTGATAAAATACTGAAATATGAGGCGTCCATAATTATCGGAGACGAATTCAACCATTCGAGAGCATTGGCCACATCAGCGCAGAGGAAACCTTCATCTACATGATCGTATATACGCTGGTTTCTACATGCCACTGGATGCATACCGGAACTTAGAGACCAATCGTTCATGACAATATCCACATCCCACTTCCCGGAAATGAACAATCAAATGGCGTACCCGTTAACCCGAAGACGAACTCTAACGTAATCCTATCCAATCTTTCCGGGCAAGGATAGAAATTCTGAATCCCTTTTTGCTAAATCGGAACCAACACGTGACAGTAAACGCGATTGTAGTTAGCGGAGGGCTCTTTGCTCCAATCTTCAATCTAAATTAGAGGACATTAGAGAGGACGAAACGGAATTTTTGCATGCCAGCTCATAACATGCATACAACCTTCAAATGAGACGTTCAAGCCCAAGAATTAGCCTCGCGAGTGATTTTGCAGACGTCATAGCGTATGATGGCGGAAGGCACCAAACTGACACCGCTAGTATGATGATTGATGTGAATTTCTGAAGCCAGTTCATACTTCGGCGCCGGACAAGTCCGGCGGGGAAGACGGCGTCCGATGACTCCGTTACAGTCATACTTTCCGTGTCCGTTGTTTACTCGCCGAGTATCACCGGCCGCACAAGAGAAACGTCTTTCACGCGCGTTCCAATTCATACTTCCCGGCGATGATGCGTGCGGCCTGTTGCTGGTCAGTACACATGACTGCACAAATTTTCCAAGAATATATATCATCCGAAATGATGGATTCTGACAGTGAGGAAGAATTTGCGCTGTATTCTTGGTTTGTGAATCATCAAAAAAAGGGGGGGGGGGGGGAAGGCAGTGGTACATGAAACTTTAAAATATCCCCAGAATGATGAGTGGCGAATTTCACTCTTTAGTGACTGACATGCGTAGAGTGCAAGATGCCGAAATTCCGTCCCGCTACTTTAGAATGACCCCCGCATGATTTGATGACTACTTCAGCGTATCGCCCCGTTGATGAGTCACCGAGGCCCGAGGGATACTCATGCCTGAAAGGCACTGTCGGTTAACAAGGCGTATATTAGCCAGTGGAAATTCGCTGCAGAGTGTAGCAGATAGTTACCGTTTGGGGAAATCCACAGAAAAAAGATGTATTCCTACAAACGGTCATCCAGTAATGTTCCGACCTTTTTATACTCCGACCTCCCTATGTTCCAACAGAGGCAATTTTTTTTTTTTTTATTCGAGAAAAAACTCGTCGGTATGTTCCGACCTCTCTATATTCCGACCTCTCTATTTCCGACCTCTCTATGTTCCGACCTCCCTATGTTCCGACCTCCCTATGTTCCGACCTCCCTATGTTCAAATGGTCTGAACATAAACACGCTTTCTATTCGAAAAAGACGTCTCTATATTCCGACCTCTCTATTTCCGACCTCTCTATATTCCGACCTCTCTATATTCCGACCTTCCTATGTTCCGACTGGTCGGAACATAGAGACGTTTTCTCACTCGAAAAAAAATCGTCACTATATTCCGACCTCTCTATATCCGACCTCTCTATATTCCGGCCTCTCTTTGTTCTGACCTTCCGATGTTCCGACTGGTCGGAACATAGAGGCGTTTTTTCACTCGAAAAAAAATCGTCACTATATTCCGACCTCTCTATATTCCGACCTCCCCATGTTCTGGCTGTCGGACATAGAGACGTTTTTATTCGAAAAAATCGTCTCGGTGTTCCGACCTCCTAGTGTTTCGACCGATTGGATCTGGTCGATTTTTTAGAGATAAAAATCGTCTCTACATTCTGACTGGTCGGAAAATAGAGACGCCCCTTCCCACACCGAGGATGAAGAGGGTGGGAATGGAAAGCGACATTATCTCATCTGAGTCGACTACACTCATCATAGTTCATTAACTATGACGCTCGATTATTCAAACTTGACTATATAACCAGACTTCTTAAACATATGGAGGCCGGAACACAGGGGGAGGTTCGAAATTATAGAGAGATCGGAATATTGGAAGGTTCGGGAATATAGGGGGTTTGCTACCCTTCCAAAAACCTGCAAGGCCAGTATGAACAGCTTTGGCCTAATTTTAATTTTCATTCAACAGAGTTGATATGATTTTGCCAAAATCTCACACCATATACTTGCAATCTCGTTTTTTCAGCACCAAAAGTAAGTTTTGTTTGTTAATTCCTTTATGGCCTTCCATAAAAGCAATGCGTCCCGCAGTCACCGCCGTCAAAAGATAAAACTGAGGCAAGGATTCCATAGATGCGTACGCGTATGTGAAAAATTGCCATTTTAAGTGAACTGGGCGGGGACTAGGTTTGAATATGTTCTATTTAGTATGCAAAGATGGATATTGGTTCCACGAAAGCTAAAAATTGATAATCAAGGCAACCAACACCGAATAAGCGAAAAAAGCACATGTACCAATGCGTATGCGGATGCGTATCACCGCGAATGAATTCTTTCAGTGAACTCTGGCCGGCGTAGAGCCGGCGTCCAGAATTTCCGTTCCGCTTAGTGGCCGACGGTGAAGTATGAATTGGGCTTAAGGGTTCAGGAAGCCAAGTAACGATCGTGCATGAGCACCGTTCTCTTCTCGACTAGACTTCAGATGATATCGAGGCAGGGGTGTAACCAATCTCAACCTGCTCCAGGGAGCGCCAATTCACATCCCATCCGAACGGACAATCAGTGAAATCAGGACCCGACCACTTCTCGGAACCTGGAGAAGCGGACGTTCAAGTTCAAAGTGACGGCTCACAGTTGTTAACAGACGGAACTTATGCAAATATTCTGTAACAAACCCCAAATAACCCCCAAATCCACTGCAATACAGCAGAACCATGAAGTGAAGACCATGCCTCGCCCATCGCAAACTGCATGTACCAACCACCTAGGGTCAAATTGTCCAGTGACTGCTGGATGTCAAACCGGAATGTTTGCTTATAAAGCGTCACTGATACCACTCCAATGAGGGCCGTGTATTCTTGTTTTGTTTAACCTAGTGAAGAAAGAAATAGAAGCCAAAGGATCAGCGATCTTTGACTCATTCCTTAACAAAGTTTCTGTACTAAAATTGGCCAACATAAAATTCTTGTGCTCCCATAAGAAAGCTAAACATCAAAATTTACGTTATCAGACCCCAAGCATTCCGGACTAGTGCTTACATGGTTTCCCGACTTTGACCTCTGTTGACCTCAGATTCCATTCTATCTCCTTCAACAATAGGGTTCATGTTACTCATCATAATAACAATGCTATCAATTAGGAGCTCGACCCATCCTAATCTGGTCGTGTTATCGTTTTTACAAAGCAATATTGGCCGGAATATCGGAACTTCACAAATTTTCCCTTCCATCTACACTCATATTGAGGAACATACCAAGCATATACTTGCTTCACCAGTTGGGCTCGAGTTATTGTGTTCGATGCCAGGCGTAACACACGTACATACACACATTGTTTACCAAAAAATCATGACCCCCATCTACACCCCCATGATAAGCTTCATGCCAAATTCCAGCTTGATCGTACCATGTATCCCGAAACAATCGTGTTCACAAGGGGTAGGACTTTGGTCCCTCTAGACCTCAGAGACCTCTAACCTTACTCCAAAACAATAGGGTTCATGTACTCATCATGGGAAACTCCACCGCCATAACGAGTAATCAACTCGAATTCATCAGGTGACGATCGAGTTGTCGTATTAGAGCGAGGCGTCCCACGCACACATACAAATTGTCAAGGAATAAATTAGAAACCAAAAGATCTAGGAATTCCTCAACCAATTCCGAACGTTCTGGGCTTGTCGTGTTCACAAGGTTTCCATTCCCCGAACTCTCTCTTGACCTCAAATACCTCGCCTGACCCAAACAGTACAGTTGACGTACTCGGTATGAGGAATCCACAAAGTATAAACTCGATCCATTCAGGTGCAGTCGAGTTATATCCTTTCTCCAAGTTCACAAATGTAGCCAAAATACGATTTTCCGGATTTTCAAATTGCTTCTTCCGAAAATGATCCCCAACCTACACCAACGACAAAATAGTGGTGTTGCTAATCCAAATGAGAAAGCTGCGTGCATCATTTTAGTTTTTTCTAGAAATTCTGGCATTCTAGACCCAAGACAATACAGTTCATGTGATCATTATTGAGAACACCCATACCAAGTATTGGCTTGATCCTCCAGGCAGGCTTAGTATCGTGTCACCAGGCCAAAATTGGACTTACTATTATAAATTTGCTACATTTTCCGATGTTCTTACCCAAATGTCTCATCTACCAAAATCGATAGGGTTTTTTGTACTATCATAAAAAAGTGCATACCATTTAAGCTTGATCGGGCCCGAAGCATTCCTCGACTGTTGTCAAGGAATAAAAAATGTGTTACACTCCTCGCTAACTATCATAGTGATAAGTGATAACTTATCAAATCCACCCACCGCTCCCAACTTCGATGGTTTCAATGTACATCAAACAACTAACGCGAATTTCCGACGATCTGATGGGGTCGTTTACGAGCAAACACTTTACCGATTCGCTAGTCACTGTAGCGGTTTTTGCTAAGAATCGCTATCGCTAATCGCTTGGATGAATCCTTGTAGCTATCATATCAACTGCAGAGAAAGATTTTGAAATTTCCTCTTGTGTGAAAAAAATTACACATCCTCTTACAATACGATCATGTTGCGCATGTGAACTGGAAATAGGGTGAATTTTCACATATTCATTACCATTATTCCGAGAGAATAGGCGTCTGTTTTTGTCTCCATTAGTATAAATGTGCAAAAGACGCGACTGCCTAAAATGTCAGTATATTCATATATATAATCCAGGACGCACAGATTCCGACTTTGTACAGAGATGAATCATCTTGCAAATGGCCTGCAGTTGGCGTTGGGTTTGTTGGTGTGGATTTCAATGACTGTGGTTACCGCTATTTCCTTTGATTTTATTACGAACATCACGAAATTCGGGTTAGTTACGTTGACAGGCGGAGAGCAAACAAGGAGCGTATCTTTCAGGTGGAAAATATTGCACAGTAATGGGGCGAATTGAACTGGACTAGATGAATAGGGAAAGAAGACCGGAATTCTTGCTCAAACACCTGGATCGACCACCAGCAGCCTGATTATTTCACGTGCGCGCAGTCGCTTCCTCGTTACGCCTCAACTGCGGGCAAAGCTCGAATGTGGGTCATCGTCTGGTGCCATCACCCTATAAGTATACAACATGACTGTTGGCTCCACGCCAATCTTCACGTTCGTAAAAGACCAAGAGGGCAATGCTATTCCTATACAGTGGCGTAAAGACAGGAGGGGAAGGGGATGAGCCCTCTCCCCCAGATTGTCCCCTCCGAATGGAATTTCTGACTGAGAACACAATTGAATGCACACCAAATATGCGGGCCTACATAATGTGTGTCATTTTGGTTAGATTAGAATATGTAACCACATTAACGCAAGAATCCGGTTTTGGGCAAGTCACACACGACTCTCTTAGCATGTATGCCCCGCACAATGAATACCATTAAGAATTAGACCAGTAGAGCTGTATGTGGACTATTAAGGTTTTGCTAGGGACCCAAAAGTTTCACGCCGTTTTCTTAATAATTATTCTCTGAGAAACAGCCTGGTAGTCTATAGCCTACACGTTTTCCCGTAATTACAGGCGTAGCGTATAGGGCGCGACCTACATTGTAATAACTGGTAAGAGAGGACAGCTCGATGTTTCTCTAAATCATCTGAATAAAATAATGATGAGGTTCACGAATTTGAGGCAGGAGGCGAAGACCAGGGCCCAGAAGGCATGGCAGTGGAGATCACTACCGGTACTAACGAGGCATATCTCTCAGAATACACCTCCGTGACATCGCAAATTTAATCGAGCGAGGAAGCAGATCGTCATGTGCCAATAGCCCAGTAGCCCCTTCAACCCCCACCCCAAATCCCTCCCCCACCCACGGCACCATCCCCTCCTGGTGTGCTATATTGTTCCAGATTACGTCAACGACCACCTGGTGATGCCGACTTCCCCAAAGTAATTAAAAATATGCAGTGGAACACGAAAATTCCGAAGCGAACTGCTTGTTTAGGCGTGCTCTATTGCCCTCAGTTCAACATCCGCCTGGGAATGTTAAACATTTCAAAGATTTGGCTTTCACTCAGACTAGGTTAAGCACAGCACTGATTTTTTCGGAAACGGAATTGGGGTGCTGAATAAATTGCACCACATTTGCATCAACAATTGCCTGGAGATGCACAAATGTCCACAAGATAATATGAAATCGAGCAGGGATAAAGCTAAAGTGGAAGGCAAATATTTACTTGAGTGCAATTTTGTTTATTTCCCAAAATGTAGTAAACTTACGCGCTTTGCGAGCATAATAGTAGTGTCGTCATTATCAGCTAACTGGCAACATGAATTACAAAGAATTCACTTTTTTTGTTAATGGTGACATTTTCATCCATATTTTCAAGTCGAAGAATGCCACTTTATCAGTTTCCTGAAATAAGTCAGGGTACTTCCTGCCACCTGGCCTAAGTTTGCTAAACATCTTATACGATACGCCCACTATGGTGACGCTACTCTTGAACGGTTATATGACGTCCCTCTATTATGGTCGACCCCCTCCCCCCAGCGCACGCACTGGAGAAAACTTGGCAACGCCCCTGGTTGGATTGCCGGGGCATCAAACTCAACACGATTTTGCGACACCATACACACAAGTACAATAACGTTTATGGTCTTACCTTGGGCTTCTTCCGAGACTGCAATTGAGTTTCACTTTTCGACAGCCATTTATGGTCTGGATTTGGAGATAGTTTGCGGGTAACAGCTCATTGTCCCCATGAGCGATACATCCTTCTCCGCCAAATTCGAATCTCGTTTTCAGTCCCCGTCGCCAGTCACGCGAGTGAAGTTGCTTGATTATTGCTTTCTCTGTTTGATATTGGTCGTTTACAACTCGATGTATCGATTTCCATAGATATGACTGAATCGTGTCATCAAACGTGAAATGTATGCAACCGAAATAGTTTGCTTACTTATATTATTGGTCTATACCATGTATATGATTATACCTATTTTTTTTTTCTTCAAATAAATAAATGGGCCCAATTATTTTGTTGACGTCATGCGGTTCTGATTCAGGTATGGTATACCTCTACCTTTGTCTCGGTCGGTGAAACATCGGATTGATATTTTTGCCTATCAGAGCAGGTTGAGGGTGTAACTCAAAGGGGAAGGGGGTCGGTGGTCACCTCATCTCGCAAGGCGGGACTGCGGATGATGCCTTTGGTCCTGACTTGTTCTGCAGGGCAAAATACTGTCACATGTCCCCTCCCCTGCGTGACCATAGTAGGCCTATCTATTCTAAAGATCATTGACAAATAAGTCAGTTTCAAACAAACCTGATTCCGGGAGCTAATCACACTCTAACAATGGATCGATGAGTTAGGCCTCAAAGTTCGCATCTGCTATTTTTGGCGTGCATTTTGTAAGCATCGTAATTTTGTGCTTGGGCCTAAGTTGAACCTTTTCAACTCCAAAATTTACAGGTCAGAGCAAACGGAATTTGTTCTAGTTTGAATAAGAGACCACCTGATTTCTCCTAGATTGCCCGTTGCTGATTAGTCGCGATTCACTTTTTCCGGCCTAGCATTGATGATTTCGCGTTACTGTTCAGCACTTAGTTCAAAGGCGAAGCCTCTGGGGGAGGGTTGCTCACGTAACCGTCAACTTTCGGGACTTGACTGCCCATGGCGGGTGGCCCCTTGACTTGGTTTACTCCACGAGGGCGTCAGGATCATGCGTTCAGTGTATCTGTATGATGGTCGGGGCGGAGTGAAGAGAGGGATGAACAGCACGAGAAGAGGGCGGTATCCTGGGGTCTATAGACCCCTGATGGACTGCATAAGTTACACGCGCTGCACTATTCTGGAGCCTCTGAATTCTGGTAATATCTATGGACGAGAACACGGTAAACATGACAGAGGGAGAAGCTGTACCCAGTCGCGACCAGGATTGCCGAGAAATGTGAATAAAGAGAATAAACGGGTAAAAAGACGACATTTTTACGGACCAGGAAAATCTTCAAAATCGATCAAAATACCCAACTGGACTGATGACCCAAAGCGGACTCGGACTCGTCACAGGTTGCTCGGTTAGGAAATATTTGGATTTCAAAAATAATTAGAGGACATTTTTTGCGGGGGAGGGGGGGGGGAGGGGGTAGAGGATCTCCCGAGAAGAGCACAGTCTAGTCGTGTTGTGTCACCTGAAATTGGTGTATATTACTCATGTTGAAGATTCACATCCCTGATATGGAACAAAAAAAAGGAATGCTAACCGAATCAGACTACTTTCTGATTCAGTAGTTTTATAATAACACTGTCGCCCCGAGTCGATTTCTACTTTTTTTTGTGGAAACCATATAGACATCGGTGACATTTATTACGGATAAAAAAGACTGCGCTATTGATCCATGAACTAAATCACAGAAGAATAATGATAGCAGCTAGACCTATTCAAGTACATCATAGCGCATGCCGATTATTGATTCGAACGGGTCGGCAGTCATAAAAACTTCGTTAAATTTTGATTAGTATTCAGCTGCGGGAGTCCTAACTACGATTGTTCACCAAACATATGCAATATTTACAGACCCACATGAAAAATCGACAACGCCAGTGTTTCTATTGTCAATCTTGATTAATAAGAATGTTTGTCCAAAAATGTGCTGGCTGAATATTGCTGAAATACTTTCCAGACAAAATCTCGGAAAGCACCGTGAATGGAATGTCGAGCGAAATTATACTACTTGAAATCAAATTTGCACTTGCCACCCCAAAAAAAAAAAAAACAGCTTCCAGAAAGCCAAAAGGATTAGTGATACCTTGACTCGTTTCCGACAACCTATGGCCAGTCACAAGGACTATGAATAGCAGAATGTACCAGCTCGTTATGGGCAACATAATGTTTGACAAATTTCCCATTCTCCACAGATATGACGCTATCTTGATCAAGCAATAGGGTTCCGTACTCGTAATAGAAAACCTACACACTGATTTTCACAATATCGGACAGCGTCTGAACTTCGGCCTCTGTTGACCTCTCAACTGACCCCAAATTAATGTCAAACATCTAGTCATCAATGGTGAAGCATACCAGTGAGTATGACTCCATCCATTAGTGGGGTCACGGTATCAGTGAAACCCAAATATCCCCTCTTCCCAACTACCACAGGGTACCTTTGTACTTGATAAAGGAGCCACACAACCAATTCCAACCTGGATCATGACACCACGCAGACTTCATTTTTCCGATTTCACAAGTATTCTCTGTCTTGACCTGCAGCGACCTCAGGTGGCCTCGGACATGACCCCCAATCAAATTACAACTTGATCTGATCAACCATTCTGGACTTATCGTGTTTACAAGGTTTTCAGACTCCGACCTCTGGTGACCTCTGACCTGACCCTGGAACAATAAGGATACATGTCTCAATCATGTGAAACTCACCTCCAATTGTGAGCCTCATCCACCCAGGTGGGGCCGAGTTATCGTGTTTACAAGCCGAAATCGACCAAAATATCGACTCTTCACAAATTTTCTATTTGACTAAAATTCTTGAGAATGCGTGAATGCGTGAAGTTGCCTAGGGGTATACAAAGCGTCGCGCGTGAGGCAGTCATGGTAATTAAGATGCGGTAGGAGATTGAAAAATGTAATTCACTTCAAAATAGGCATATCGTGTCTCATACATGGTACAATTTCCTTTATTCCGCCTGTTACGAAGGCCTACATAGTTCATTGCATTATTTCATATTCCCCAAACTGCCGTCAATGTTTAATTACTTGACATGGTAGATTCCTGAAGGGTATTATAGCCCGATCGATGGGGATTCTCCGCACTCGGGTTGGATAGTCCTATACTTTTGGGCTCTTTCGGCCCCTCGGAGCATGAAATTAATACAAAACTACTCGACAAGTGTAAATATAAATAGACTTCCTTCCGGGAGCTTTTTTATCTTCTTTCTGATCAGAAAATGAGTGAAAGGCTATTTGTCACTGCTATTTAATTATAACCCGAGTCACTCATGCATGTCACCCGTTTTTTTTTTTTTCTGAAAATTCTCCGAAAGAGACACCATATGGTGGGTTCGAGTCCGCCACGTTGTACCCTCGACAAGGTACTTTATCCCGCTTGCTTCTCTCCACCCAGGGTGTATAAATTGGGACCGTGATGTCTCATGAACACAACTGGCGGCGATTAGCTGCCGCTATTCCTCTCCGGGATTGGTTCCGAGTGCGTGACTGGTTCCTATGATCGGGGTGATACCTGTAAAGCGCTTTGAGCACTTCGGTGGTTAAGCGCTGTATAAGAGATTAACATTATCGTTATTGTGAGTATCTGTGAGACCTATGGTCGTTATCACAGGGTTTTGTTTGAAACACTCTCGATAATTTTTTTTAAGAATTAATATCTTGCTGAATTTGATTTGCTGCTGCTCTCGTGGATATTACTGGCGCCCATGTTTCCGTCCGTTCCGCGCCAAACTTGCACAAAATAACCAATTATCATTGCTACTCCGCGAATTTCGTTCCACGATCCGCGTGCCTAATGAATCTCCACGCGTATCGGGATTCGTTATGTTATGTTATTCCTAGTGTTTCGTTGATTCGCGCATTCCCATGCCTAGTAAAAGTGACTCAAGAAACCCATGGAAAAATCGACTGCATGAAAGCGGAACATTTGAGGTCAAGACCAAGACCCCGCCAAAGTACAGCACCCAGGCCGAGAAGAACCAGAAAGCCGGATGCCTGTGGAATTCACAACCAGGAAAGTTCGTTCATCACAAACATTGGTTTTCAGTTGTAATCTTGTAATCTTGTCAGAATTTCAACGAATGGATATCAAATAAATCTTCCGGATTCCTGATCAGCTCTTGCAACTCCGGGGATTGTCCATTCGTTTTTGTTTGCTTTTTGTAGAGAATATCAATATTCATGCTGGAATATTCAACTGGAAAATAAACGATGAATGGATACAGTCACAAAACGCAATGATTATACAACATCGAAACATGCATTCCTGGAAATTGGGCAACATTACATTACAAAATTATACAGGTCAAATAAGGATTGCACTTTCTCTCTATCGCACGGCTTTACACGTACATGAATCAACTTGTATACCCTCTAGTAGCCGCTATAAAGTCAGGAATTATTGCACTACCCCCTTTTCGTCCATTATACTACTCACATCAGGCTATCCTCCCTGTTTCTTATTCATTGCCGAAGCAAACTGAATCTATATTTGTGGTGTGTGTGTCTGTGTGTGTGTGAGACCCCAACCCCTTTTCAGCACGATATCTAACGATTAAAATCTAATCACCCCGTGGTTGTCTCATGAGTGTGAGGATTGAACCCTATTGTTTTAGTGCCAGTTCGAGGTCCCATCCAAGGTCACAGCAGGACGAAGTTCAAAAACCTTGTCAGCACGAATATCTGATGATGGCAAAGTTATTCATTAGGTTCATATTAGGTATGTGGATTTGCACATATGCTGAGGATGAACCCTATTATTTTTGGTGCCAGGTCGAGGTCATTGAAGGTCACCATAAGGCAGTCCTTCTATATCTTGGCAACGAAACATTCAGAGCACTGTTGTAATGAAAGTTTTGTTCGTCTAGATGAACTACATCTGGTGACCTACTTTGACCTCATTCGAACCTCTAACCACATTTGACCTGATGTCCTTGTGAGCTTCGGGGTCATATTTTTTCTCGTAACGACCAGACTCGTCTTGTTGCAACAGTCAATTGGACTGACGTACTTAAACACTGCTATCACACGCTATTTCGAGCTATGTCCTCTGTAAAAGAGTAAAACAGTCTCTGAAAACACTGATGAATTTCAATCTTTATATATCTTTGCAACGAAAACATTTTAGGGGGTTAGTGTAATGGCAGAATTTTGTTCGTCTGTGTAATCTACATCTGGTGACCTACTTTGACTTCCTTTGACCTTTTAACCCCATCTGACCTAATGATTTTGTGACTCTCTTGGTCAGTTCTTCGTAACGACCAGACTCGCCGTGTTGCAACAAACAGTGAGTTAATTGCACTGACGTACTAAAACACTCCCATCACACGCTGTCTCCAGTTACGTCCTCTGTAAAAGGATGCAACGGCTTCAAAAAGCTGTGATTTTCATGTCACATTGACTTCTCGGCATTGAAACAGTTTGGAGGTTTAGCGTAAAGGGAGTTCTGTTCGTCTGTGTGGCTTCCACCAGACCCAACTGCCCTGTCCACACTAGAAGTGGACAACTGTGCAGTCATGCAGTCTATTGAACCAGTCACATGAATCTTTCACTGGGGTCCCTGAAGAGTCCCAGTAGCCAACTACTGTTATTATTTTTGTTACACATGTCCAGTCATGGACCACACAAAATATACTTGAACTTCTCAAGTCCCTTCAAACGTTTATCGATTTATTCACCTCCCAGTGGTATAGCCACACCCCCGTCTCTTAATCTAAGGTAGACTTGTGAACAAAACTGTTCATTTGTTTACCCAGCAACCTTTCTGGTACAGCTTCCTGTTGCTAAGTGGAGAGGTTGGCATTTGATCCTAGAAGAGGGGGAAGCATCAATGAAGCCTATTCCCCACGTCAACACATATGCCATTGGTGTGTGGTAAGTTAATTATTCTACTACTTGCCTGTTCAGTTAAATATTTAGATTTTAGGTGATCTTGAAAGTCTCCTTTTGTTACATATGTTGGATATTACTCATGAAATGGCAATGAATCACTACGCATACTTGCGTTCAAGTTATCTATTCAAAAAATAGTATAATCATTAGATAACATCCATAGAAACTTTCCCATTTCTCCCGTAGATTTTGAATAATTCACAATCCGAGCTGATGTAAGGTAGTGAAAGATACTGCTATTAGTAAGCCTACGGATATACTTCTAGTGAAATATGCAAATTAGGGAGTTCACAACAGGCAAATATAATATATATATATATATATATATAGATATATATATATATATTATATATATATATATATATATATATATAATATATATATATATAATATATATATATATCTATATATATATTCACAGGGTCAAAATATCCTGGAGGCATTCAGTGTCCTATCAGATCATCGGGGATAGCGTGAAGGAGCCTCGTAATTTCGTGAAGGGGCCAAAAGATCTGGAAGACGCGGGACAAAGTAAGTTGGATAGGGAAGAGATCTGAAAATTGAGCCAAACTATTGTCCATTTCGCCACAGATCGAGCTTGCTCGGGAGGCCGGCCGAAACATGCCAATTGAATCAATATTGACATTTAAATGTTGGTCCATTAACAATTCTTGTATATTTTCATTATTCGATATATTACTTGTTTGACCGTTCATTTGTCGGTAGAATTGGGACTGTGAATAGTATTAAAAACGGTTTCACGAAAAAAACTCCGCCCGATGTTGAGAATCAGAAATGACAGGCTTATCACGTCAGGCCCTCAAATAAAGATAAAAAAATCTTATAACGTATCCAGAAATCACCAGTCACAATCGGTATATAAGCAACGAGAGGTAGATCTCTGTTTTTAAAAAACAAATGAGCGAAACATGGGACGGACCATACAGGTTGTAACAACGGGAGGAAAAAAAGCCGTTTTCCCCAACAAAGTGAAAACATATGCCCTGGCCGAGATGATACAATATAAGTCTTTTCTTGACGGGAATACGTGTCGACCAGATAATCTTTTTTACATGCATTTGATGAGCTGAATGTAGATCTATCTTAGCAAGGACACTGATCGGCATTATTTTCTGTATTGATTCGTAAAGTTTCTATTTCAATGATAACGGTCTTCAAATGGACTGGACGGTGGTTGCGGGAATTCAAAATCAACGGAAATTCGAGGCGACAAACATGTACACCAATTCATGAAAGAAATGCTTCCCCTCGAATTTGTCATTAATTGTATAATTAATAACAAAATCATCTTCAGTCACTGAGAATTGCAGTAGAACTGAAAGTAGTGCCACAGTAACGTCAAGCGATTTGAAATGCTATCAGTTATCTAATTGATATCTGTTTGTACAATAAACGCTTGATATATCTGGACATAATGTATCGTTGATGGCACCGCAGACTTTTCAATTTTTAGACGACTTTGTCGGGAAGATGTGGTGTCATGCAACCCCAGAGGACCATCCACAATTTACCGTTAACAACATCCTAGGTTGAAAGGACTTGGAGCGCAGTCAGTGAGAGAAAATCAAGCCAAATCCGACCAGCGAAATGAAAGACTTATTGAGAGGTTGCTAGAGCCTCTTAGTTCTGCTCTGATTTTCTCGAATCTCATATGAATTATGATAGGAGTAGGTTCAGGGCACCGTGTGATTTTATCAAAGATAACTGGATTCGGGTTAGCTTGTTTTTTTTCAAGCGGAGGGTTGTATTAATATAAAAAAAAAATGCATCACAAATGTCTGCGAATTTATGCCTATTAATAACTTCACATTTTTTTTAGCTGATTGATCTAAATCCATTGTCCGTTACACGCCAGTCGTGTATTGTTACAACAAGCGCCTCGGAATTTTCTAACTTCCTATTATGACATCATCCCGGCTTTAATTCCTCAAACGACAATCATCTGTGAAGTATATTAGGCAAAGTTTAACTGACTTGATTGATGAACTCATTCAATGAAAACTCATAACATACACGTGAACGAATTGGGATGTTGCCATGGAAACACATGCAATGAGTAGAGTCATGTAAAAATGCGGCATTTTTGAATCTAAAAAAAAGGTGAGCGAAAAACAAAACTAGACAAAACTTGACAAATAACTCGGTGGACCCAACTAGCAAATAATTTCTTCGCTAACTAGCAGGGTGCAAACACATTTCTATGAACTTCGTTACTATGTGAACGCACATGAACTAACATGGTTTTAGTATTATAAATATACTAAGAGCCCATAGGAACTCCATAAATTTTGGCGTGAAATATCCATGTCAAACAGAGAGAGATGGGTCATTTTATATGACATTTTCATTTTCTGAGGGAAGTCAGTCAGGATGGATGAGAATGGAATCACACAGACTTACTGACCGTGTCAAGCAGTCAAGTACAATTATTGGGCCCGTATATTTACCATTGTCACATTTAATTCGGACATGTGTCCGTCAGTCTGTAGAGATCTAACCCGGACTGGGCTCAATACAGCAAGTTGATTGGAGCGGACGAAATTCGGCTGGTAGTAAAAGATTCCAGTCAAAGAGAGGACAATACTATACGACAGACCGGCGAAGGGTGAGAGTAGTGTGTGATCGAAATGAAAGGCGCCATTTTTAAAAATCCGGCATGGCAGACTCCCAAATCAATGGTTACCTCGCTGGCCACTATGAGAAACGTGAAATGACATAGATGTTCAAATCTAAAGCTGACCAACAAGATGAGTGGTAGCGTAGCAAACAAGTTATCAACAATGTATCGTGAAGAAAATCAAAGCATAAAACACCATTTAGCGCCGGTGAAAGCCAGAGAGGACTTTTCCGCAGTGTGGTGTTGGAGGTGTTTAAAGTGCGGTACCTTGTGAGGTGACTTGTGAAAAGTAGCGAGGCGCCGTGTCCCCCGGGGGGGACACGATGATGAAGCGACGATACGTACTGGAATGGTGCTGCGTCGGGATGAGAACAGCAAGAAGAGGTGCGTGCATATAGTACGAGGCGCAAGCACTAAAGATAAGGCGGTAATATCTGTGAAGGGAGGTTTGAGCCCAAGACAATTCTTCGGTACGGCCAGCATTGAATATAATAAATAATATTAGATTAATCATTAATCGCACTGCTACACTTCTGTCACATATCTAGCCTAGTTTATTCTTGGCCTATGTCTTGTTCATAAACTTTGGAGTTACTACGTTTATTAAATGTCGATAACTGTTTGTCAACAAATCTGAGATGATCAAAAACGCGACCTTCGTTATACAACCAATTTGCTGGGTTAATTTTTCCAACACTGACAAATATTGATCTCACGAGAGTCAAAATTTCTGGATTGCGTAAATAGACAAATTCAACAAAAGCCTAATGATTGAACAAGGCAGTTCACTATCGCATCGTCTAGAAGATCTACCCCAAACCGATTGGTGAGTGTGACACTGCGATGATTATTTTACCTTAATTCGCCGCCACTCCTCTTGAATGCCAAAAACACCAACATAAGACCAATACTACACTCGATTGATCTATGTTCCGAAACAGTCACTAATAATCAAATCTAGATGGGGTTTACCACTAACTGACCCAGCAGCCGACTAGAAACCCAGGTTGTTTTCTACTGTAAGCTGTAAAAACCCAAACATATGTTGAAAGTTATACAGGTTGAGGAACCCAGCTTTCTTGACGAAGCCATGTGGTGTAAAATCACAAACAAAGATGGGTATAAGATCAACGACGTTCTTTAACTCAGAGGGCGAGAACACTCCCGGTTTTTATAGGACAAGTTGGAGAGAAGTTCCCAGAGCCCCGTGGATTCATATATATGTGATGAGAGCGATATTGATATAATCATTAGTACTATCAAGTTCATGAAGGTAGATCCTTATCGTGTTAACAATTCAGGCGTCACACTCTGGGCACTTTATGTGATGTTATGCTTGATCTTGATAGACTTACATGAATGGGCTAATACATTCTGAGGCGGTTGAGTATGGGGAGGTTGGGGGGGGGGGGGGGTGGGGGTTATGACTGATCCAAGTTATAAGATGCATTGTCCATCGATTGGAGTTACAATGATCCTCCGAGGTCACCCGGTTATCGTATCGGCCCTAGAACTCGCGGCCCCGTTGATTGTGAGCAGACATAAGGGATGGATCCCCCAGGCCGTCTGGAACATAATGATGATGGGAGCACATTCCTCACAATCATCAGTCAGCCGCCTCACTGTTCTTTTCACGAATCAGACCCACTGGGAAAGTGACACATGAAGACATTGACGTGTCGTCTCTCATGGCTTACCGAACAACTGGAAGAAAACATGACGAACTCATCCAGTAATCCTCCATTATATATTTTTTGAGAAATTATTAGGCTCATGGTACACAGCGCATGCATGCCAAACTTGAACGCATGAAATTTTGTTTTGTGTCTTGGATTGTAAGGAATGTTGTCGTCACTACTCGCTTGTGTATTGGATTGCAAGTATTCATATCACTGACATTGTCTTGATGAAGCAGAGACCAACAAACTTCCGCAAACAAAAACTGGTGTAGTTATTAATTTGATAACGCTATCCGTTTTATAACACATTTTCATGTACAAACTGAGATTAAGTCTTTCTCTGCAATAACTAACTGAGTGAGAAACAACGCAAGTCTACATTCTAACACTCAGCGCTAGTCAACGCAAACAAATTTACTGAATTTGTTGATGGCCATTTTGTACGGAACGATGCGCACTCTCTCGGATGTGTGGTTTGCTACACTAACCTTCATCCTTTATCCTCAATCCCCAACCCTACCAAATGATATAATAGCTACTGCAATACAATACCACAAGTTAGTCAGAAAATACCCTCCGGAGCCAATGTGCATCAGCTATTCTGAACAAGCGGCGGAAGCTTTCCAACGGTAAAATCTATGGGGCAATATCATTCCGTGTAATTCTGATTCATTTCCCCTCAATGCAATGAGGTCATATTCAAATCCCGTAGTGTATATCCAGAGCTAGATATATCCGTTTTCCAGCAAGTTGGAACGGCGCTACAAATAAACACCTACAATTCAGAGTGAGCAACACTCGCCTGACATAGGCGTGTGAGAAGCGTGGTAGACTACTCCCTGAATTAATGTGAAGGGGGAAAAAAACGGGCAAAGGATAGACCAAACTGAAAATGCGCCAATCGTGTTACTATGAGCGACACGATATTAACACGATTTAACAATATACCGTTAATTTGAATGCAAATCTGGGCAATTTTTCCGCTACTGAAGGCCAATTGTCATGTAACCGATTTATTTCGAGCAAGCACAAGTGAAAGAAGGACATATCGAAATCCCGCACCCCAAATTCGAGGTTCTAGCATGTGGCCTTGTTGTGATAATTCAATTTACTTTAGCATCACGTGGGAAACGGTGCAAGGCCGCTCATGGACCCTACGTAGTAAATGCTGCATTTTGCGCCATGTCAACAGAAAGATGAAGAAGGGTATTCACTTAGGAATGAGTGATTATTCTTGAATATTTTGTGAAAGATTCCGTAGGTTTCAATTAGGATCCATCTATAGTTTGTTTGGTACAAAATCTTTAACATGTACAAGCATTACACTGACTTTGTATTATAGGGGATCCTGCGGTTCCCCCGTGATGTCACAAGGCAATTTTAGCAAAGCTGATGTGCCTTTCGATACACTCGAATCAGCTGACTGCAAATTCGGTCGGTGGTTTGGCTGTCAATTTGTAATGAATAGAAAGTACCATAAGCCAATTGATTATTTTACTTGAACAATCTCTACGTTCGCCATGTCGACCATGTCCAAGAAAAACCTCCTTTGGTGTTGATAGCTTGGCCGTTGATTAACAGTTGATGCGCCTCTCCAAGGTGTTTCCGGATTGGCTCTCTGTATTGCGTAGAACTAATAGCTTCAGGGATTAAGTTAGGGACGAGGCGGGCGAGTACTAGCAAATCAGTGAATTCTGTCCAGGTGTGCATCGGTCTGTGTGGCTACTACTCGTGTTACATTAGTTTTTGATAGAGACAAATGACCGCTGGTGCCGAATATTTCGGAGGGGGGGGGGATAAGAATAGTTTATATTAAAATCCGATTTGATATTAGGCAAGAGCCGTGTGGTACTCTAATTTACTGGGTTTACTACTATTGTGAGCTCTATTCTTCGCATTGCAGGTTAGGTTACGTCACTATTGAAGTCTTTCAATCCGTACTCCTTGCCGGAGGCAGAGGACATCCATGCAATTGAGCGCGTGCGTAAGTGTATGTGGTGTGCGTTATGTGTATGTGTATTTGCACTTCATGTCCCTGATTCTCAACAAGATACTCTGGTCAACCAAGCGTGTGTACCCCCGTTCAGAATAATTCGTATCATGATTGCACATATGCTGGTGATCTCCGTCTAAATCGTGAATTTAATGATTTACATGGTTGCGAGATATTTGGAAACTGCTCGCATTTAGCAAATTAGTATTTCACGACAACGTTTCTCAAGGAACCACTACATTTTTTTATATTTTTTTACTGGAGAATCTGCAACTAGGCGAATTGCCAACTGTTTTATTTGGGTCCGATTGAATCTGTGCGAGCTGCGCTTGATTGATTAATAGATAAATAGGAATGATGTCCAGAGGTTAATGTTATCATACACATCGATTTTGAATAAATGGGTCTGATTAGGTTAGGCCATTTATGTTTTAATCATTTATTATAATTCCGACTGGTACTTCATATTTTTTTCCAACTAGTGACGTCCTGCGAATTGCCTATCATCTCAGCGTGTCATGATTTTTTCCGGTTTCTACACACGACACCCACTGTTATATCTTAAATCGTCCTGCACATCGACAGACCTAGCGGCTTTTCCCGATCTGCATTAATCTACATTCATAAATACCACGTTACCTATGTTGTGAATTTCGTGTGGTAAGTTATATAACTGTTATAATTCCAGTGCGAACACCGGCATGGAGACGAACACAAGCCTTCTTGGGAGAACTTGAATTGGCGACCAACATAACTTTTGGAAAGTTTTCACTGTGTGCAAGTTGCACACAATTACAATACTTAGGGCTTATATCGCTCCATGTCGCCTCTCTCGTCTTAATCGTTGTGTGTTCTATGCAATTATATATACTAGGCCTAGTTCAATATTTCACGAGAATAATTGGATATGATAGACCTTTTTTATCACATTTGATTTGGGCCGCGATTAGGCCTCCAAGTACCGCGCTACACACGAACGATTGTTGAAAAAATTTTTATGAAATGTTTTTCGTCTCATGTTTTCAATATCACTTATTTTGTGGTGTAATGTTTGTTACACAAATTTTTTTTCCCACACTCTAGTAGTTATGAATAGTATACCATTATTTAGAGGTTAGAGACATAATTAACGTTTCCTTAAGAACGTCCTTAACCTGTCTTGATCACACCACGTCCATGAACACATTTTGAAGCTCTTAAAATGTAATGATAACGTTAGGTGTTTTTGCTGGTAGAATTTGCCCTTTTTACGACCTAAATATAATTTTGTACATGCATCTAAATGCCAGAAAAAAAAACACAAACAAAAAAAAATCAGGAGTCCAGGTCGAAGTAACCAAACTTGAGGTGAATGTTAGAACTGTGGAGTTGTTTCGCAACTTATGCCTGGTCTGATATACGCGGTTTTCATCGTTTTTTAATTTTGAAATATTGAAGGAGAGTTTGAATCCCGTCACAAACACTTCTTGCTTGGGAGACTAACACTGGCATCTAGGATGTTCCTCTCATTTGACAAAAAAATCCAGGTCTCACTCAGTTATTCACAGAAATCACTCAATTTTTTTTTTTTGTCGATTGCATCATACGATGCATGCATTTCACGAATTTTAATCAATATGTCAATAATTCGGTGATTTGTACTTTGCAATAACTCGAATTCTCCGTATTAATCCCCTCCACAGCATGGAGTCTGTATTAAAATCCACTGCACTCGACGAATACTGCGTCATCAAGGCTAGTTATCGACCTACTAACTGTACGTTCGTAGCTCGCATTAGCCCATAGGCTAATGTAGCCTACATACTGCAAATAAGAGTGCGGGTGCTACTTTGGCCTGGCCAATCGTATATGCAACGGTAGCATGCAAGGTTTCCTATAGCGCTATTTTTTTGTGTGAAATGTTTGGCGAAACGCCATGCAGCTGTGTTACATTCTGAGATCCGACACCGTTCGTTAATGAGCAGTTTTGGGAGAACTATATATGATTCGAATGAGGCGGTCTCTTTCCTGTTATTTTTATCTCGAGAAATAATTCAATATTTATGAATGGGAATATAAACAGATTCTCGGGTCCTTTGTTTCCCATTAAAACGCGGTTTTGACGGTCATGATAGGACAATCCCTCGGCTACGCGTCGGGGATTTCTTCTAAGTTCTAACCTCCTATTATGACGTCATCCCGGTTTTTAATTCTGCAACGGAGGCCCTCGTATCTGTTCATATCCCTAAGTAACTGAAGTCTGCCTTCGGAGAGTGATTCAGAGGATGATATCGACTGCTGCTGACTACTCCCTGAACACGAGGTTAACTGAATCAGCATCCATACTGCGCCCGTTAGGGGTTTGTATATTCTACCCATTTGATATTTACATGCCAGTTGAAATTCTGCGGAGACGCAGACCAGACTCACCAGAGTGGTCACCGGAGCTAAGCCGCTGACAACTGTTGATCGTACCATAATTGCTGATACCCATTCGGAGTAATGCCTAATTATGCAATGCGTATAACACCTTCAACTCGTGTTCCCACATACTCGGAAACTGTCCATTTCATGAATCTGACACTGGCCCTGCACCTCCGCTTGACAAGTCATTCTTAAAATTCATTCTTTGCAGAAACAACTCAACTTAATCGGGTATAATCAATCATATACCTATTATGACTACAGTACACTACCGCTTGATCAGTTATTGTGTTTTACTCATTTCCACGACAAATAAATAGAAATAAATCATACTTCAACACATTTATATTGAACTATCAACAAACCATATTGAATCAAAGTTGCTGTGTAAACAATTCTCTTTGACAGTTAAATTTCGTTCGTACCGGAATGATCAATGTAGTGTGATCGCCCTGCATGCATTTGATAGCCAAGTACTTACACAGCTAGCTCTTAATACTCTGCTCGCTGTTCATCCCAAAATTGAACTCATGACATCAGATGGTCCATTCTAATTGATTTACTAGTGCACGAAGTAGTGAAGTTCCAACAACTGATAACTGAAACTTACTGCCAGTAGGCTAGTCGTATACGAAATTAGATCGATAGCATCCGGAAGCCATTGGTTCTGCTCGACATCAGACGACCCATAAGCAGACTCAGATTAGTTTTCAACATTAAGCTTGTTCCGGAGCTAGGCGAACGATTTTATGATTTACAGCGAATTGAAGTGGTACTGATAGACCAACGATTGTAGTAATAGGTAGTAATAGGTTTGTCGTGGTTCACTCATTCAACGATTATTCAGAGACGGTCGACAGAGAGCAATGAGATCTGACAACGATTCATGATCAGCCCACCTGAATGAACCGATCTCTCACGTGAGCCACACCCTTATAACATGGCTTATTATATTACCAAGCGAGGATGAATTACATTTATTACCTCAGAACCTACTTTATACATGAACTAAGTTTGAGAGAATGTGAATGATAAATTCACGATGCCTTTCAGCTTGTCTTCATCTTGCCATTAGTTTCTTGATTGTTATCCAGAACAGGTTCCTCGTTTCCAATGTGTTGGTCTTATCCGACTACGTGATCCGTATATTGTATATAGCGACGATTTCGCAGAAAAGCCAAAACCCTTTAGACGAATTCCTCAGAATACCCTTGTTTGATTGCGTTAGTAATCTTAACTAGTATTCAGGCATATCTTCCGCATATATCGATTTTGGAATTATGGTGCGTAACACACTCCCTGCCAGATAAGTGTTCATTTTTCCGCATAGATTCACTTCTTCATCCAGAATTTTGCGTCGTAGTTTCACCTAACTATACAATGCTATTTTGAAGTAATTTGTCGAGGATGAATGAAACGCATGTTCCAAGGTTTTTGGTCACGTTCGTCCATGTACGAACTATTTTGATGCTCGTATGAGATATTCTCATTACAGTGTGATGTTATGTATACTGCACGTATTATCCTTGTATGTACATGATTTTACTGAATGGGGCAGACTCTATCTCAGATGAAAATGTTAGAGTATCATGAATGAAGGCGAATGATTCTATAAGTACATGGTTAGTAGTGAATGAATTGCGTCCTATTGTTAGTAGACCAGCACCGCGACAAGGAGAGGGTGATGAATAAACGCCGGTAACGAATGATATGAAGTGCTCCGTGTGTATGGAGAAGAAACATTCACACTATTGTCTTATGGTAATACAGTTGTGTATACGAGTTAAATAAATCCAGCAGTACGACATTTCACAATCGAGATCATTGTCAGCAGGGGATCACAGGGCGTGACAGAAATACTATCAAGTTAACTGTAACTCCTCGACTGTCCTGAACGGGGGTTGTGGCAAGGATATTGTGTGGTAGTTTTTTTCTTCTTTTTTATTGGGAGGGGAGGGTGCTCGATGTTGGGGTTGCCGGGCGATTGATGTGTGTTGCGCATAGGCGTAAGCGTCAGTTCAACGGTTATGATCGTTCTTTAATACACCATATAAAAACCCACGTAAGTGATCCCTGGCAGTGGTATGAGGACAGGAGGGGTACTTGATTGCTGGATATTTTGATACCTCGGTATTGCACCGCGTAAGAGGTGGTGGAGTGAAGAGAGATAAAGTCGGGCCATTCGTCTCAAACTATATCCCCACAAAAGGTGTCGTTTTCAGCCAGTTGTCCGAGGGAGAATACAAGTAAGGGATCACATTACTGTCACTGAACTCATCACACTACATGACATACATGGGAATTGTTGTTGCTGTTTAACGAGGCGACTATAAGTGAATGATTTTACTGTTTATTATAGTGGTAAAACTAGATGACATACATGTGAGTTACCTTTTGCCAGTGGTACAGGGGCGGTTCCGAATGGATAGGCTATAATAACTGTTAATAATGACGCCCTTGTAAACTATATAGAAGAATATGTATACTGCCTAATAATTTCATGACACGGGATACACGGTTATAAGATCACACTCGTGAACGGTTTATTTCGTCCTTAGTGAACGATTTGCCGGAGTCCATCCCACGGAAATGGGAAACGTACCGGCTGGACAATCATAGAAATGTTCATCGTATGACTTCCAAATCGCATACTGACCTTTACGTGATGAGTGTAGACACTCCTCTATATTATTCCTGATATCAGGAAACGATTCAAAACCAAAAAATGTACATCATCTATAGAACCTGTGAAGAACGCTGATTGTTACTTGGTGTTCTAAATTACTTCTTGCTGGTGACTATCTCTGAAGGCGCCAATCAGAGATCAAGGCGAACACTTCATCGTGAATTCCTGAGCTACTCCATACTGATTATTGGCGATAGCCCTACTAACAAGGCTGTCTTGAATCGAAGACCGTTTTCCTTACCCTCCCGACTGTGCTACCGCGGCTTACATCCAACCAGGTAAAGGCTACTCATTTGTTAGTTCGACCCTTGCTCTAGTAAGGTCCCCGTCCTGATTTTTTTTTTTTTTTTGTGCCCTTGCTGCACTCGAGTGCAAGCACTCTGAGTACAATCCATGCATTATTCCATAATGATAAAGACACGTTGCTATCCATTCGCTTAGAATGGAAAAAGTTTCTCTGAATCGTCAGACTGCTTCCTAATTACTCCACTAGCTTAATTTTTCCTCCCCTGACTCTCTGTGAGTGGGGAAACGCTCCACCATGTATGATAAATGATACCATGGAGATCACCAAACCATAGAAAGCGTGATCGCACCACACACCATCAAACTAGGCTCAGGCGAGGACACAAAATAAAACATCAACACAACCAGCGACTTATTTGATGCGGTCTATCATTCATTATGTTCTATCCTTTCTAATTCTCTCAATATGCTCATGGATAGAACTAAATACAAAATGTGATAGTTGGAGACATTCAACAATATCTCTTGCAGATTTCCAATTTCTGAAGGTATATCTACATCGACACTATATACAACACCCTAACCCTAATATCATGATATGAGTATATCATAACTGATACAATATTGTCCCACATCCTGCATAACCCACAGGCCTTTGGACTCTGACTCTCATCCCTGTGTGGATTATTTACACTATCATTCTTTTCATTGGTTTAACCTTCCTCTACAGCAGTTTGTTCCCATTTTTTCCTCTCCCCATTTCCCCGTTGCCTTTCGCTCGAAGCCGTTCCTTATTAATACATTATAATTGAAGTTGATAGGATTGTGGAGATCTGGAAATGGTTCAAACTTTGCTATGTAATTGTGTTGTACAAAACAAGTGAATCCTGCAAAAATGGATTACTTCTCATACTTTTTTTTTCTTCTGCATCTTGAAATTGCCCCCTGGGGGAAATTTTCCCTGGTTGGGTACCACTGGCTCTACATTATGTATATCACGACGAAGATTATTGATTATTATTTTAGACAACCCCCCATACCTTCCAAGATTCGGATTTCCTCATTTAATTTCAGCCTGTGTTGTGTTTTGCTTGCGCACTTTCATTCATCGGGTGCAGTAGTACTATGTACCCCAACCCCCCCTGCCACGATTAGAGTAGTACAGATCTCCGGATATGGTCAGTTTAAAGCAATAATGTTCGCACCAACCTGGGAGATCACATGATTCACAGAGTGTTATCTGTACATCTTGGGGCATGGTCCACAAGATTAAACTTGGCCATCTTGGAGCAAATATGTGCGCCTGGATGAGAAGCGTATTCAAACCTGAATCTCAACTTGTAGTAATTAAACCCTCCTATTTTGTGTTATCCCACCTCGCGTACCACACCGGCCATCATTTCTCATGCAGATCGAAACACCAGGAAAGTTGAAATTGGCGTAAATCTCGAACAAGGCAATTCGCCCCCATGTGTATCATCAGTTGCGGATAAGTGTTTTCTTCTACCAGTGCCCATGCAAACATATCAATTGTTTTCTCACTTATCGAGATTTTGGTATTAGCACTCAAACGAACAGCGTACTTACTAATTTAGCAAATTACTATCTTACTCGACTTCCATGCCATTTTCCTGATCCCAACCGCCACTTTTCTGAAATCCATAATCAACTTCCAGCTACAACAAATACTGCAAAGTATAACCCATGATTCAGGGCCTCTAATCGATGTTCAAAATTTTGGGAGCATGTCCTCCATCCCTTCATGAGAGTTCACCAACTTCGAACTTTGCTGAATAAATTGATGCCAAATAGGACCCTCCATTAAAAAGTTGGGATACTTCAAAGGCACCAACTAGTTTCATGAAAATCCAGCAACTTCAAAATTAAACAAACACAAATTATGCAAATTAACCAAGTTGAATGACCCCGTTACCGTTGGAAAATTTTCAGACTGAAGTTTAATGAAATCACCAAACCTCAGATTTTTGCTATATCATTCCAGCAAACCCAATGAATGACCTCCTGTGCCCCCCATCTTCTGCTAAAAATTTGGGACTACCATATTCACCAATTAGGTGAGAATCCTTCTACCTTTCTAACTTTGAAACCTGCATACATTATGCAAATAGAAAGACATTAGAAAGTGATCATGGTGCTTGATCGAATGAAGCCTCTCTATGTACCAACCAAAGGGTTCCAAGACGGGCAACACGCTTGTCCAAGGGCTCATTCGAAAAAGACCGATCGCGGAGAGGTTTTCCTGCATTGCAAATGCCACCAGAACTGGTTCTTTTGCAGCTGGACCTGAGAATTGAACGATCCCATGAGGATGTGCCAGAGACGGACCCTGGCATAGTAGTAGCGCACAAGACAGCTCCTGCGATGCGCTAAAAATGTGATCAGTTTATCTACCTCATTCTCATCTACACCTCATCCCTGAACTTATGTGCCACCAAAATCACAATATCTGTTGCACGTTCAATATTCAATTAAACCCTACTTAATTAATTAGAACAAGAGAAAGAATTTATCATCAGATCACTGACCATCAATGACTGAAATCAATCATCACTGAGGATCCACATTGACAACAGTCCTTGAAAATGAAATAATCCTTTATTTTGTGGTGTTAATGAGATTTTCTTCACAATGCAAATGAGACTGGAGTTTATTATAATCAACATTGACGAACATCCAATTCCTGATCTCCGCCGCATAGACTACAGATTGGATTCCAAGCTTTTTACTAGCCACATGACCATTAAGATTGGATCCCATCCTTAATATTCCGCCTTCACATCATATTAATTTAATACTACAACCGCACTTCTCACCCAGCAACTAACAGACAACCAGTTGGAAATCAATCCAATCTATCATTTCCAATCATAGTTTTCAATTCTCCGAAATAAGCAAACATTTTATAATCCTTAGCCGACAGATCCCAAGTTTTAACTAGACAGGCTTGTGATTTCCTTGACTCATTTCTGATACCTGTGTCCTCCGACAAAAACATGTTGTTTTCACAACATGATAACACTTGCCCAAAGGAACCAAAACCATAGCGTTGCTGTACTCTTGATACCGAGCACACACTAAATTTCACTTGATCAAGCAACTCCACATGTATTACAGTAATTTCTCCAAACTACCCTCAGCTGATCAGTGTGACCTTTGAACCTGACCCAAAACCAATTGTTTGATGTGTTCAAGTGTTTTAACCAGCCAAAGTGACCATAATATAATTTTTCTTTCAAAAGTTTTCCTTTTTTCATCTGAAATGACACATTCACAGTCTTCAACCAAGAACAATAAACACTGGTTTTCAGACTACTTCGGCCTCTGTGACCTCAGTGTGAATGAGTTTTTCAACCCCTCTAGATGTAGTGGGGTTGAGGTCTCGTGTTTACAACAAACAATTACCACCCACCCCAATTTCTGGACTTCGGTTTTCACACTTGGACTTCTGGCAAAGGGCAGCGATCATGGAGGGACGGGGGGACGTCAGCCCCCCCATTTTGGTTGGGGGCGCAATTCATTTTGTCTCCCCCCCCCCCAATATTTGAGTCCTGAACCTGCTATTTCCTGACACTGTATCCTACTAGTCCATCAGACCACTGTTTATCACAGATGCATGATGACCTAAACGATCGAGTTGAGGAATTCTCTGCTGCTCTCCATTTTCGAAATTTTTGCGCGCCTCGCGCGATATTTTCATGGTCAGTAGTGTTCAGACATTGATGAGCCTTCTGCCGACAAATGATGTTCCTTAACCAAAAAAAGCCTGAAATTTAACTACTCTGGGTTGTTTCTCAATTATCATGATAAGAGGGGTCTCCCTCCATCCCTATCGTTTACATAAGACTAGCTTCACCAACTTAAGGTGTGTCTCTCCCTCATTCAATGGCATTGTCAACAAATTCGCTATCCTGAGTGAGGTGGTTTATACTACGTGTATATGTCTACCACCTGGCGGGATCTGTTATTTTATTTTTGGAGGTCTCACTTGTTTGAAAGTTGCGTTCCTACGCTGTGCACATACTATCACTATGAGGGCTTACGGTGCGGCATCGAAATGCAACCAGGAACGCCACACTGTACGTTGTCATAAAGACATGATTCAAAATTCACGTGACGAAAGGTGTCCAAAGTGAAATTCAATATATTGCCTGAATGTTGTGATGGAAGCCCCAAATTGTAAAATCTCTGTCTTGAAGGGAGCATGTTGGGGCAATGAGGCTAAGTCTACCACCTGGCGACCTAGTATTTGTTTTGGCAAAATGGTCCTATCTGCACTTTAAAATAGAGTATTCGGCAATCAATTTTTATGTGCGAACCCTTTTTTGAAAGTTGTGTGTGTGCACGGTGCACAACTAAAGGTGGCAAGGCCCAACGGTGCTGTGGAATCCCCTAAAATAGTCATCGAAGATTCGCCAGAACGCCAACAATTTCGTGGCAAGAGACTGCTTAAATTTTGGGAAGACAAGTTATATCCAAAGATTGCCTGTCTCTTAGCTGGAATGTCCAAGGTTAAATTTTCGCGTGCTCTTCGCGCGCAGTTGCGGTTTTAATCGGTGTTATACTCCTTTGGCCCAGTCGTCCTCCAGTGGAAATGTCTCCCATGCGTCTGTGTTCCGCCCCCAAAAAGGGAAGAAATACACCGGGGGCCGTAATCTTAACTACATAAACTCAGAGCCTGCCCTATGTAATGATCGGTCAGAGAGTTGTCAGTGCATGTCGATCGTTGGTCAATTGGATCCTGCAAAATCTCGCGCTCAGCGCGAACCGTAGTGGTGGTTGGCATTGTCCATTTCCGTTGATCCGTTCATGACCTAAACCTCACTTGCATCGTATTTCAGAATGTCACAGCACCCACGCAAAAACTTGAAATTGCTCTAATTGGCACAAGTTTTTTGGAAACTTCCCAAAATAAAAATGTGTTATCAATTTTCGGAATGCTGCTTACTGCCCGTTAGCCAGGGAATTGCCTTTTCCCACCCTGGCAATCTGGTTGTGCTCTGGCAACGAAAAATTTCTTGTAAAGCTACGACGACACCTGTTGTGGCGCTCCCGCTTAGATGGTATTTCACTCTGTCGTCCCCCTCCCAACCCGCAACACAAACCGCGCCCTTGACTTCTGGTGACCTCATATGACCTCTGACTGCCCCCAAGCAATATGTATTCATGTAGTGCTGGGTAAACACAATATCAACTATTAGCTCCATCTATTAAGATGGGATCGAGTTGTTGTTTTAACGGAAGCTAGCTTTTCTAACAATATCAATTTTTTTTCCATCAAAATTCCCTCGATCTACAACACAAAAATGATAGGGGTTCCTGTTACTCCCCTCGAAAATATACATCAATTTCAACTTGATGGACCAAATAAATCAGGATTCACACGGTTTTTTCAACTTTGATGACCTCTTTGTTCCCCCTTCAGATTGACCTCCTTGACCTGACCCGAACAATAAGGTTTCATGTCAACATACACACACCACTGACTGCTAGATTTCTGAACTTCCTCGAGGACGAAAAAGCTCAACAATGCAAAGAAAAATTTCCCCTTTTTTCAGGACCAATTCTATAATATAAATATAAATAAATACAATATCCTGGCGTTCAATCTAACTACATGAATGGAGATCTCGAGTCTTTACATATAGGCCTCTTGCACAGGATACCAATGAAATGAACCCTCCTTAATTTATTCATGTCTTAGCCAAACAGTCTCAACATATAGTCTGTACAAACTGTGTACATCTCCCACAGTCAATCATATCAATTAACTGGCACAAACACTATGCAACAACGTCCTAGCACCACGTCACTGTCGGCCGACATTCAATTGAACGACCATTCACTATTAAGGTATGCCTTAAAGCCACTAGTGAGTAGCCTGCCACGAGTGATGTGGGCAGTCACTAGTGAGGTGAGCCCGCCCCTAGTGAGGTAGGCCAGTCACTATTGATGTAGGGCGTCCCTAGTGAGGTAAGTCCAGTCCATAGGCAGTGGGCCAGTCACTAGTGAGATGGGCCAGCCATTAGTGAGGTAGGCCGCCACTCGTGAGGTGGGCCAGTCCTAGTGAGGTGGGCCGCCACTATGCGTTGGCCAAGCCCCAGTGATTTAGGCCCCACTAGTGAGGTGGGCCAGCCACTAGTGAGTGGGCCATCCACTAGTGAGGTGGGCCAGCCACTAGTGAGGTAAGGCCCAGCCACTATGAGGTATGTCAGCCACTAGTGAGTGGGCCCAGCCACTCTTAGGTGGGCCAGCCACTAGTGAGTCGGCCATCACTAGTGGGGTAGCCCAACCACTAGTGAGGCAGCTAACCCCCAGTGAGGTAGGCCACCCACAAGCTAGGTATTCCTTTGTCTACCACGGAGCGCGTAGGACTCCTGATTCAGCTCGCACTTCAATGTAGATTAGTCCCGAACTAGCCATTGACAATGTCTTACTGCCACAGTTGGGGTATTTGCAACTTCTAGAAAAGCTTCAATCTTTTGTCCTCTGGTTTCATGCCGCAGCATAAAATATAGAAAAAAAATCAAATGTTTCTAATAATGAAAAGAATGAGCACCTATCAAGTGCAAAGGTTGAATAAAGAGTCATAAGACAGCAACATTTCTTTGATTTTCCCATCCGAACTTGATCTCCTCGCGTACTGCATCACTGCAGTCCCGACTTCCACCTATATCTTACCGATTTAGCATGCTTGCTAGAGAGTATGGGGTAAGCCGATCCCACACTGAAGCGATCCTCGAGAAGAGCCAACAGGAACTCATATCAATGCCATCAGGGTGACATTCACTTCCACACACCCTTCATCATTGGTCACAACAGATTGGCAATGTTGAAAATAATTATGGTACAATTGCCATCAGGATTTTCAGTTTTTCTGAGGACCTCTACCAAGGCCGTCTTCACTCTTCAACTGTGAAGTTGGGTTGTGAAGGCATACCATGGTTCATGGATGACATGGATACTTTGGTCTCTTACCATCCCAACTCCCACCGAAAGTAGTGTTTACTTTAAGATCAACATTACGCATTGCCTGTGATCACCTTATAGAAACTACTTCCATTGTCCAGGTCAAGTAGGTTTGAACCTGTACAACAACCTTCATAACTCTGCCTGTGCAAATACCAACAAAATATGGGGAATGAAGTCCCCTGTGACTAGTTTTTTCTGCTATAACAATTTCAGATCAACCTTGAGAATCAGTCCTGTGCACATCTTTATTGTCGCAAAGCCGGTTATTACAAACACATTGTAAGTAAATTTCCTGTGCAGCATATTTAGGCAGGTCCGTAGAACACTCTTTCTGCATATTAGTCACAGTATCCCCCTGGTGTCGAGTTCCTCGTCGCTGTCCGTTTCCGGAATTTCCTTGGGAAGCTCGTTCCCTCGATCCTCCAGATGTTTTCTTGTCATGGCTTGGCTTCTCATTGGCCTTCTCCACTGATTTTTCTCATCGCTTGTGAACTCGCGTCTTTTTCCTTTCCCGCCTCATCACCATTGCCCCGTGATACTTAACAGAACATGTTAAAGCATCATTATTCTTCTCTTTGGAATGTTGTGGCTTCGGTGTCTTCCCATGAGTTTTTTTGTCCTTCCTACCCCCTTTGGTCACTAATCTAACTACTCTATTATCCAAATCAAGTAGTTCAATCCCTGTAACAATCCTTCATGAACACTGTGCCCATGCACAATTTTAAGGGGAACCCCCCCCCGCCCCCAAAAAAAAAATAGGAATGGAGTTGCCACATGACCATTTTGCTAGGTCAATTTCATTCTCATTTCCAATATCACAATGATGTTGAGAACTCAGGTTTCTGGTGCAGCAATCTTTAATTTCTCTCAAAAGGCCCAACAAAACAATGTTTTTTAATCACCAACACATTGATCATTAGATTGCCCGTGCAGCATTTTTAGTATGTAGTGATCCATCTTCAATTGTCACAAATTACCGTGGGTCGTTCCTCATCGCTGTCCCGTTCAAGATTCCTTGGGACCTCGTTTCCCTTCGATCCCGCCAGATGGTTTCTGGTCATGGCGGGCTTCTCATCAGGCTTCTCCGCTGATTCGTGCTCTCAGCCTCCTCTTTCGCCTTCCCTTCTCCCTCTCTTTCTTTTTTCAATCCTCTTTCTTCGGTTTGACTACCGCTTGCTGAACAGTTTTCCTAGGTTATTCCGGAGGTAACATTTCATGAGGTTCGGTGGGGCTCGTGAACTAGCAGAGATTCAGGTTTAGGAGCGGTGCCTGCCCATGCGGCCTTTTTCTCTTTCCAAAAATTGCAGAACCTGGGTCCTTCTGTTCTCCCTACTCTACTCTGTGTTTATGGCACACCACCCTACGCCTGAATAGGTCCCATCATCGTCAAAGCCATCAGGCACCCACCCAGGCCTAGATAATTCTTTCATTCTCTTCTCCGTGCTTACAGACTTACACCCCTTCCCCCCCCCTCCTCCCGTGAGGTACAGCACCTCATCTACTCCTCTGACATAGGCTGATAGTAATTACTCCCACCTGTCGCCCAAGGGCTTGGTATTAGGGATGATCCCACCCCCCTCCCTCTTGAGGGATGCAATGGATGATCCTGTGCCGGTACCTTCCTCCATCTGAACTGGGCTGCCTTAGGGCTGTGCCCCAACCCCTTCCTTGGAGTTCAATGAGCCCTGGCCTTTACCTTGCTTCATCTAACATGTGCTTGGTATTAGGGGATGTGCCCCCCCCCTCTCCTGCAATCATGTTGCAAGTGATGCTCCTGTCTTCAACGTCTCCAATCTACAATCGGCTTGGCAATAGAGTATCCCTCCTTCCCTGAGTCGCAAAGTGCCCCTGTCTTGAAGATCGGCATTGGAAATAGGCCCTTCCCACTGCCACCCCCCCCCTCCCTCCTCCACCCTCCCAGGCTTGAGGTTGTCCCTGGTGCCCCTGATTTACCCCTGCTCCTTGTTTACATGAACTTGTTCAGGGATTTGCCACTTCCCCCATCCCACACGTGCTTTGCAATGATCCCCTGTCTTACCTTGCTCCTCAACATGGGCTTGCCAATTAGGAATTTGCACCCGCCTCCCCATCATTGCCCATCTTTGGCCTTGCTCCATCTTTATTAGTCTGTGGTATTAGTGATGTTGCACCACCACCCCTCCACACCTTGAGGTTTGAATAAGGCCCCCTGTCTTTTACCCTTGCTCGTCTACATAGGCTTGGCATAGGGATGTGCTTCTGGCGTAGGTCATAGCAGGGTAAGCAGATCCCTACAATGAAGGAGTCCTGAAAATTACAAACAAAAATCTATCAAATCGTGTCATGCCGCACACCAAGTAACAGTGAAAAGAGTAATGGCAATATGGTTTCTTGAGCAGCATAATACCGCCAACTAGAGTGGGAGTGTAGTTTTATCGATTTGCTTCTCTCAAAGGTGAACACTCTGTTCTCCACGCCACCTCAACATTTCTGATAAGTTTACCCCATCAAATGGACCCCTGATAGATTCACGTTTCCCCACCATTGTTGGAAGAGCATGCTTAAAAACTATTACCAGGTACTGAGGCTCAAAGCCGTTACCCGGAATTAATTGTAACTCTCCCAATAACACCCTGACAGCTGAGATTAATAAGCATGGCCAATGCTTGAGATGCCAAGGAACTTTTCAATCTAGTCAGGGAGGTCAGGAGAGGTCCTAATTGCCCTCTCCTGAATCCAAGGTCGCTTTCGCCCGATAATAAACCCATATGCTGCCTCTAGGTTTAGTTTAGTTTAGTTTGTGAATAAGGGTCAGAAAGGACATAATCCTCAAAAACGACCCCAGAGCCACAACAGCCCAGGAAGAAGAAATGAACCAAAACTCTAAATAATTCGCCCGTGATTCCTGAAAAATAAATCAAGACTGTTCTTGAATGCCCAATTTCCACACTCTTAGAGATAACAACATTTTCAGAAGCCAATTCCACTCATGAGCACTCTCGCGAGAGAATATTTTACTAATGTCCAATCTGCAGCGCTTGCCACGAACGTGAGACGTGGCCTCTATTTGCAGTGACATTGGAAAATTCAGAGAAGTAGTGGAAGGTCAGGCCATCGAGTCCAGTGGACACTTTGACAACCTGGATCAAGTCACCTAAATTTCTCCATAAGCTCAATGGTAGTTAGACCGAGACGCCTTAATCCTCCCTCGTAGGATAAATTTTTCACATAAATTTTTCAATATAGCTGCACATCAAGTTGTGCTTGTCAGCCTTCTCTAGTTTGAGCTTCACAATGATTAGCTTTACTTCAACACTGTGACTTTATATTCTGTACTGTTTTCTGCCAGACACAATAATATTCAATTATTGTTGAACATTGTTTGTATACAGCTGTGATTTTGTAGTGACTTGGTGTTTCCTTGTCAAACTTAGGGTAACGCTGATACTATAAAGCGTGTAAGTCTGCATAATGCAAAACACCAGTGCGCACAACACTCATTTCTATGAGGAATGTTATGCACGCTGAACTTGTATTCGGTGTGTAACATGTTGTAACGCAGCACCCGCTTCCGTTTCGTGTTCACTGACAGTTCTACGAACCATGAAACACAGGAGGCTCATAACCGTTTGTGTTTAGTATAATTGCTCCATGTTTGTCAGAGCTCCCGGTCAACGTTCATTATTCTTGAGTCTGTGTGCGATATGCAATCACCACTAGCATGGTAGTCATGTTACGATGCAACACTGACCTGATTGCTGGGAGTTGGTGTGCCCTATTGCCCTGTCCATCATTGGTATCGGATCTCTGCCATTTGCCTTCTCCGCATCTCCCTGGAAATAAAATCATGTTTAGGCTTTAGAACCAGAAGGCTTTGTGATTCCTAGACTGATCATGACTTGATCAAGCTAGGCTATTTGTCAACTTCACATGCTTACAAAATTAACAATAGGATCATGTAGTACTCATTACGGAGAACTCACATACAAAGTTTGAACTTCATCCATCCGGTGAGCTAGGTCTTTGAGGAGTACTAAATTTCAACCTGATCGGACCAGGCATTTCTGGACATACAAGTTTAACATGATTTTCCAGATACTTTGACTCTACCCCAAAAAGGGACCATGTACTCATCATGGAATCATGGAGAACACAATACCAAGTATGAGCTTTATCCACCAGATAAATCGTGTTAACACTCTAAACTTCAACAATTTATAAATTTTTCACAATTAACCATTTCCCCCAAAACTGACCCCTGCCCACACCAAAAAAAATAGGGTTTCTGTACCCCCATAAGAGAGGGGAAGGCTTCCCAAAAATAGCCAGGGACCACATTAGAGGGGCACTCTCTCATTTGAAGGTATTTGCTATCCTCTGAGTTCCATCATAGGATGAAGGGTAAATGGGGAACCCCTTCCCCTCCTCTCTCCTCTCTGGTTCAGTGGGGATGGGCTTGTAGCTTATACTGTCCCAGGTTATCACCTAGTGGAAGGCAAGGCAACCAGCATTCTGTCATGCTGCAGCGTTACTATGGAACGAGCTGCCATTAATTCTCTGGGACTCCTCATCTGTAACATCCTTTGAGTCGTCGTCTGAAAACGCGTTTTTGTATTCGCACGCCTATGTCTAATGTATTTCTATTATCATTATTCATCACGTTGAACCCGGGATATTGTACTATATAGGCTCTAACCATAATAATCCTTATATTCCGCAGGAGGGCACTTTTGTTACTCTTGAATAAGTTGAGGGCATGTGCCCCCACTGCCACCTGGCTCCTCGCTTCCCCACTGGTCTGGCTAACACATTGAAAGAGCCTCATTCTAACTTGATGAAGAATTACTGCATCCTGGAAGACTCTGTCCCTGGAAATGGGGAATATGTTTCATAGTTATTGATATTCATATCACATATTATCGACTGTTCGTCCATAATTCTGGACGATCACTTTCGAACAATGTGTTAGCATTCCAGTTTAAGTAACAAAAACAGCTATTTATTTCTTGACCACCTGATATTAGACTTATTAACTAATTATGAATCACTAATTCCTAATTTAGGGATGGTCCATACAATGATACAATGTGAACTGACATTTCATTCTAACAATATAGTACTTCTAAACAGCCACTCCATGACTACAGTTCATTACCAGGATATTACACAGCTTATTTTTTTTTTTTTTTTTTCATAATGGGTGCCCAGTACTGCACAGTCATCTGGGTAACCGACAAAATAGCTTTGAATATCAGGTTTGGGTAGGGGTATGGTATATTCTTGCGTACATAATTTCCACCGCCAAACCAACGCGCAAATAGCCTGATATTTGATCTCATGGACAAAAGACTGACTCACGTGATTCAAATTCCAGACTCATTTTCAATGTTTACTGAATGCATTGGTTAAGTTCACGTACCATTTATTTTTACTTTGGCACAGACCAACTTAGCCCGATTTTATACCGAGCAGTCTTCTACTTTACATATCTGAGTGATTCTTTCTTTATACTTGGTACCCCCCCCCCCTGCCTCCTAACAATGATAGCCAAACAAGGTCCCAACAAGGCGTAGCACTGATATACAAAAAAATTCCACAGCTAAAATATACATCCACATGCATTCACACATTACAGTTGAGTACAAGCACGTACTGAAATTGTAAAAACGGCCCGAACGGAACCAGTCATTATGAAATCTGGAACCACAATGTTATTCTGTGAGATAACCGTGTAGTGATGGTTCCTTATTCCAACTGTTCGTTGTGGAAATTGTAATTTCTGTATTAGAAAAAAAAAACATATTGAGAAATTTATTTTATTGGCTCTCTACTGGTCATAATCACTCCTCGAAAATGTCTTCAGCCACTTGCCTGGATGTCAAAAGGCTTTGCACCAGCGCAGAGGTCACAAGCTGTCATGACGATCGCATGGCACAATTCCTACATTGAACGGACACATTGAATGGAACTAAAAACATTACTGCATTGTGTTTTTAAATATACGCTAATTCTACCTTATACTCCATGGAGAGCTACTACCATTGAAAGAGGCATACAAAAGATGAATGGTATTGTCAAATAAATGCTAATGCCTTTTATACTGGTGGTGGGTGGAGAAAAAAAAATCTTCCACTGGACTCAATGTTCAGATCACAGCCATTTTGCATTTGATTTGAACATTCCCACCAACAAAGCCTTATGAATGAGAAATTTATTGGATCACTATGGTGGAGAATTTGAATTCAGTGAGAACATGCTATATGTCCCTTATTGAGAGGCAATGATTCAAAGAACTAAACATGACATGAGGAAATGGAATAATAAGTCAACCAAGTTTCTTCTCCTAATATCATTTTTTACTCCAATTTTTTTCAATTGAATCTGCTTACAAAATAATTTTCATTTTGAAGCGGGTGCTTGCCTACATTCAATTTGCTAAGAAATCTGAGGTTTTTCCAAAATTTCCCTGAAAACTACTCAATGCCAATTGAAGTAAGAATGCTTGAAATCATGAACAAGACGGTTTTCAACTGAGTAAATGAACTAGCTTAGCAGTTAATCTGAAAGAAGAACACAACCTATAGGATATGGGGCAAGCCAAAAATTAATTTCTGACCAAAACTCGTTCCCTTTGGGCAAAAAGCAAACTAATAGTGATACATTAATTCCTCTGTAACTTGATCAAAAAATTCTCTATTCTAGAAATGGTCCATAAATATTAATGATGTAACCAAGCTAGCATTATAATGATTTGAAGAAGTTGCCGAAGAATAAGGTCCAGGCCTGACCGTGGGAACGGGGGGGGGGGGGGGATCCTTAACTGAGATTGGGTAAGTATAGAGCGCTATGGATTACCCCGTATGCCATAAAGATTCAGCAGAGGCCATGCTCACAGCTGTGTTTTGGTAACATTATAATGTGATTAGCTGGTTTTCCTCCAAGGTCATACAGGTCATGCTTCGTGGGTGTACCTCAATGGAGTTAGGTTAGGGGGGGGGGGGTTGGATTGATCAGCCCAGGCCTTGTCGCTCGCCCGACCGGAGAGGCCTGGTTACTGAAGCGGCGGGTGGGCGCTTCAGGTTGTGCCCCCATGAGTGACTGAGTCATATAGGATAACATAGACATAACACTACTGCAGTTCACCGATTGATTTTTACAGGAAAGAACTTCACAAGTCTTGCCCCATAAGTATCTAATTCAGGATATATATGATAATAAATGAATTTTATAGCACAAAATAACACTGAAACAATACTAAGGAAATCATAATTCGTACCGACAAACTGCAAAAATTATGCTCCATCCAGACTTTAAAAAAAAACTAGGTGACTGGTTCATCTAGGGTATGTCTTCTATCTCGGATTTAGTACAAGCTCCAAACAGTTTGACTCAGAGCTTGTGAAAGATTGATTACCCCTTTCCGAGAAACTCTGTCTCTATTACTCTCTCAAGAGAGGAATATTGGGGACCAGCTGGCAGAGAGATCTATAATACAACATTCAGTGTTGTAGTCGAGGGAGGGCCGTCCCTCGAGGCCGATTTTGCCGGGCTCGTCCCCGGCCTCGGCCTCGTTTTTTATTTCCGAGTCCCATACCTACAGTGTACAAGGTGAAAAGCTTAGCCCGGCCTCGGCCTCGCGGTGCCGGCCTCGACTACATCCCTGCAATCAGTCAGTGTATCAACCTCATTGAATACTTCTGGATCCTCATGTCCCCCCGGACCTGTTACTATGAAAGGGAAAGGGAAGTTTGGAGCATATATGTGTGAACATGGTTGGCCTATCTGCGGGGAGGGCTAATGACCCCGACCACCGGCCCAATCCCACCTGCTGATAATTGTCAGACGACGGGTAGTTGTTTCCTTCCCTATCCCATTCTCTTGTTCTGATCCCCCAGCGAGAAGGCAACGGTACCATTTTTGAAGTCTTTTTTTGGTATGACCCCCGTCCGGTATTCCTAACCCCGATCTCCCTGTGAGAGGCCGATGCTCTCTTATTGAGCCATACCACTGTTCTATGCTCAAAGTAATCTTCCCTAAAGTGCCTCAGGCATGTCAGAGGGTGTGGAAAATTGGTGATAAGGGAGCGTCTCATATACTGACCTATGGTTTCTGGTTTAGACCATGCTAATTCCCAGCACACTGATCTTCTTCAACCTTTGTCTTTATTGGCCAAAGAAGAGGGCCACGTCGGTGGCCAGGATGGAGTGTCTGATGTTGCCCAGGCCTCCTTGTATATTCATCTGATGAGAGGTGCTTGAAGATGTTGTGACCTTCGTGCTGGGATTTGTGAAAGAAAATAAGCGGATTGTGCTTTTGTCCCCTCCAACCATTCAATGCACCACATACCAGGAACAATACCAGTCATAAAAGGGGTGGCAATGAGTAGAAACCTAGAGATTGTTTCTCACAAAACGACAAAATAGTCAACAATCCACTCTTCCCCCTGACAATTTAGCCCACCATACACCCCCCACATGCATTATCCTGGCGTGTTAGTGATAGTTCCATATTGAAAAGTGATGTTCCATGGCGGATGTTCAGTGAACAAACAGCTACTGGCACTGTGATCAACGCTCACCCCTTCTCCACACCCCAGCCGCCCACCATATCGACCCAACATGTCACCATATACCTTTAGTATGGTGATGTCATGATGAAGTGGTATGTTGAAAGGGGAAGTCGAGTAGACAGCTGCTAGTGGACTGGCACTGTTTCATAAATCTCCCCACCCGTTCATATCCAGCCCCACCATACACTCCTTTACATGCACCATATACCTGTAAATTGTCATAGTCATATTGAAGTGATGCATCCACTTGTGGAGGTCGAGTAAACAGCTAGCTGCTGCTAGTGGACTGGTACTGTTGATCAATCTCAACCACCCCTGTCCTGCCCCTAGCCCCCACCATATACTCCTCACATGCACCATGTACCTATGGTATAGTGATGGTCATATTGAAGTGGTTGATATAATCATGTTGGAGTCGAGTAACAGCTGTACATCTGCTAGTGGACTGGTAGCTGTTAATCAATCTTTACCACCCTCTCCTGCCCACCATACACCCCTCACATGCACCACCATACCTGTGTATAGGGATACGTCATGTTGAAGTGGTGGTGTTCCATGGTGGAGGTTGAGGTACAGCTGCTATTGGACTGGCACTTGTGATCATGACGGAGTTGTTTTTGCCCCGATGGTCCAAGTCATGTGCAGAGACGGCACAACAAGAGCCAGGCACTGAAAAAAACAACAAGTGCACATGCAAATGGTAACATCAGAGCCGGAACAGTGTTATAATTGTAACTCATTAACTATTTCCATGCCACTCTTGTGTAACTGGACAAATTCATCCAATTTATACTATCCTATTTTTTAGATCCTGGATCAGAACCAGTACTTTAGACAGAATGCTATGTGCTATTAGGAAAGGAGTGTCCCTCTTTGACACCATTAATTCATAATATATAGTTCAACAACTGTAAACTGCTTATGGTAGTTATTCATACTTGGTCATTAATGAGACAACGTGGGCACTGAGGATCATTAATAGGGCCCCTAGCATCTTTGACCCCAACAGTGACCCCAAGAAGTCTTGTCCTTCAGTTTCTTTCTGAGGAATCCCCAAGATCAGTTCCTCAGGGGCCGTGAAGACCAAATTCTTGCACGTCTTGATGATGGTGTAGACGCTGTGGGCCACAGAGAAAGCGTGGGTCCAGTTTTGGTAGCTGGACCTTGCGGTAATTCTTGCGGACCGTCATATAACCGGCCGGCTCGTCGTAGTCAATCTGTGAAAGTTTGCTTGATTGATTAGATATTGTGCACGACAACGTTCATGTTTAAATCGTTTTCAAATCCCATTGAAACATTCTCTCATCGAGTGACTCTTATGACAGACAGGGTAACACTGTTTAGTGCATCCTTCCAGCCCCACTCAGTGGGGGGAGGGGGGTGTGGATTCAAATAAGATTGGTGATGACACGTTGGACAATTAAAGTGAAGAAGTATAATTCTGGAACTAATCTCATGATCCTTAGTCCCATTCATCCTATTATTTGCAAAATTGACCTCATATGAACCTCTGCTCGCCTCCACCCTGTCGCGACCAAACATTCTCGAGCATTTTCAACAAGCCTTATTGAAATCCACAAACTCACATATTTGACATTTTCAAATGGCTGCATACAGTCTTTAAAAAACCCTCGGCCATGTGAATGCATGTCTTACACAGCATGGTCAATTATTGTTTGACTCTCTCCATAGAAGCTTTTCCTACATAAGGATTTAGGCACAAATTTAGTCAATGTACAATTTGCTCTCAGCAATAATAACTAATGAACATATTTGGCCAGAAAAGAAACAAAAAATTGTTCTCTCTTCAACATGCACCCGTCTGCGGGATTAATGCATTTATTAGGTAATTTTATTATCAAATTTCATTTTTCCAGTATCATCTTTGAAACTGTTTTTTGTTAAATTGTTAATTATCCCAAAATAGTCGCTATCAGTATACTGTGTTATCCCCTTCACTCAAACACACTGATGGGAAGGGTATGGGAGGGTTTACATGCCCCCCCCCCCCCCAACTGGCATAAATGGTTTTCTTTGGCAGCATTCAACAATCTTCAAGTATTCCCCCCCCCCCCACTGGCAGGGATGGCTTTTACTTTGTGCAGCATTCAACATATCTTCAAGTATCTCTGTACGCTGCACAGTGGGTTTCTCAAGCCGATAGTTCAGATCCTGGTCTCCAGCGGTCGAAAGAGATTGATATGCTAGTTAGGCAGATGAAACAGCAAATCTTAAAGGCGTTATAGAGGTGGGCTATGCTTGAGTCTCCGCATTGTGAAAATGTGGCTTAATCTCATGCATTGATTTTATAACAATTACTACTTGACACATTTTAATCACTCATCCAAAGGCAGACCCATCTACATTTCTCAAAATGTTGGACTGCACATCTATGTTCAATTTTTATCAGGATTAATTGTGAACCACCTCACAAGTAGGTTAAAATCTGATAAACTTGCATAAAAATTGTGCGAATCATACTTACTTATTAGCATATTTCTTGCTGAAAATTCAATAGGTTAATGTACCTACTATCCGTCACCTATGTGCCAAATCACATCCGCCACACTTCTACGTTTGTCTATTATTCTTGCTAAGACACAGCTCAAACAAGAAAATACATGGGGTGATTAATCTACCTAATTAGTGAATTTTGTTCCCAAAATCTTCAAAAATTGTGTACAATCCAACTCTGAAATCACATACTAAATGTCATCAGAATATCCTAATCTTGATTGCTCTGATTTTCCAATTACATATTAGGAGCACGGTCAATATTTATCAGTTATTAAGTATTATACTGACAATTATTGACTCAGATGTCTATGCTACCACAGAACATCTAGTGAATCTAGTCAGTGACTGCTCTATAACGACATTAACAACAGGATTTTGGCAAATATACAATCACATTATAATTCTACCATGAACAGGTCGCCAAAGTTCAAGGCTTCCGTCTTATTGTGAGAGAATTTTGACGGCAGTTACTTCCAATATACATCACAGTTCAGAACATCAATGCCCAATTTCAAGCAAGTTCCCTTACATATATTTTCATATCATAAAAATTAGGCCTATATATTAACCAGATAACATGAGGCAAGAGTGTACTTTGCGATCAATCTTTGACATTTCTCCAAGTTGGATCCTGGTGCAAATTCACACACTGTACTTAAAGCTATTTACCAACAAAACTGTTACAAGTAGGTCAAGATTTATCATGTGGAATGAGTTGTTAGAAGTGTCAATCGAATGGTTTTGACCCCCCACAAAATATGGGTTCAGTTCAGTGAGAGAAACATTAAGTAGAATGTAATCCCCCGACTGATGCCACAACTCTTAACTCCATGCATACATGCCTGGGTACTTTGATGGGCACATATGGCTGGGTACTTAAATGGCATATATGACTGGGTAACTTGGACAGCATATTATCAGGAAAATAACTTGTGGTAATAATCTGGCTGGGTAACTTGATGGTAATAATGCTGGGTAACTTGACATCATTATGGCTGGGTAACTTGATCGCATATATATCAGGATAACTTGATGGTATATATGGCTGGGTAACTTGATGGTATATATGGCTGGGTAACTTGACAGCATATATGTCAGGGTAACTTGATACATTATGGCTGGGTACTTGACAGCCTATATGGCTGGTTAACTGAGTGTATATATGGCTGGGTAACTTGCCAGCAAATATATGGCTGGGTAACTTGAAAGCATATATGGCTGGGTAACATGATAGCATATATGCTGGTAAACTTGAGGGTATATATGGCTGGGTAACTTGACAGCATATATGTCAGGGTAACTTGATAGCATATACGCTGGGTGAACGTAAAGCATATATGACTGGTTTAACTTGATGGCATATAAGGCTGGGTAACTTGATGGTCTATATGCTGGGTAACTTGACAGCATAGATGTGCTGGGTACTTGGTATATATGGCTGGGTCACCCTTGAAAGCATATTATCAGCATAACTTGATTGTATATTGGCTGGGTAACTTGATGGTATATATGGCGGGTAACTGAACAGCATATATGGGCTGGTAACTTGATACAGATATGGCTGGGTACTTGACAGCAATATGGCTGGGTAACTTGATGTATATATGGCTGGGTAACTTGATTAGCATATTTGGCTGGGTAACTTGACAGCATATATGTCAGGGTAACTTGATGGTATATTGGCTGGGTAACTTGACGCATATATGGTGTTTAACTGATAGCATATACGTGCTGGGTAACCTAAAGGCATATATAACTGTTTAACTTGAGGCATATAGATCTTGTTAACTTGATGGCATCTATGACTGGTTAACCTGATGGCATAATTTGGCTGGGGAACTTGATGCATATATGGCTGGGTTACTTGATAGGTCATGTATGGCTGGGTACTTGGGGCAAATAGGCATGTAATGGCTGTGTACCCCCTACTCACCTGGACCGAGACTGTTTTCGTAGATGGGTCTCATGGCCTCAATTTGAACCCTTTTGGTTCAACTATCTATGAGTCTAATGATCACTTATTTTCTGTTTTATTCACTGATGGTTTTTCCCTGATGCAATACTTCTGTGGACACCACACAACAATGGCAATAGGCCCTGTTCTTTTTTCTCCCTTTAATTGCAGAATTACCTTCCAGCTGGTCTATCATGATCAAGCTTTAAAAAGCATTAACATTCTGAAGGGTGCAAGATTAGGCACGTATATGGGTTATGTGTTTATACCCATGATTCCTTCCTAATAATGAAACTCGGCAAGCTTTGTGGTTACAAGAGTTTCATGAACATGAGCAACAACTGAGGGCAATCGGAATGTCGTATTACTAACAAACTACTCACAGAATAAAATTGATTAGAAAGAAGCATCTTTGGATATGCAGTCTATTCTACAGGACTAGGTAAAGTGTGAATAGGTGTAAAGAAAATTGCACGAAATAGTATAGGAAGGAGAGGCAACACTAGAGTAGAAGACTAATTGAACGACACTAAAGTAACCACTAGCCTGCAATGTTCCAGTAAACACGTTAAAAATCCTGCGATCAGGGCTAGTAGGCAGAGTAGCAGGCAAATACAAGAAATCTTTGTACTGTTCAAAATGTACCTTTTGTTTCATATATCATGGGGGCAGGCAGTGTGTAAAGTTTCTGGGTCAATCAAGAATATGGTTGGCAAAGCAATTGTGATAGCACACATTGATGGTGGCAGAGAGGGAATGATATCAGCATTGCTACAGGCCCAAAACAATTATTCCCAGTGTTTTGGGGATTGAAAATGCCACCCCAAGTATGATATAACATTAAACTGAAAGGTTACATGATATGGGAAAAATTTTGGGTATATAATGTTTGGATTATATGGACACACAAAGGAATCAGAGTAACATTTTATGCGACAGAAGAGAAAGTGCATCGGGCTAAGTACTTAAGAACATGTTCAGAAATCAGTAACCTTCTGGCTCATCTCTCGAAATTCCAGCGGTGCACTGTTGAGTGGTGAAAGGTGTAAAGTTTATTGCAAGAGCAAACAGTGAGTGGGTGTGCCCTGTCGTGCTAAGAGATCAAAGGAGCAATAAGCCACGTGCATATCCCTTGTCCTTTTGTGAAAATTGCAGAATTCCCCAAATATTATTGAGAGTAGGAATACCAGAAACAGTCGGCTGGTACCCTGATGTCTTAGACACGAGACAATGGGAAACTGACTAGCTCCATAATGAGCAATTAATTCACATGTTATTTCTAGAAATCTCCCATTTTGCCAATGAAAAATGAGACTATTGTGATAACATAATTGGGTTCCTATCCTTGCTAAGGAAAGCTACACCTGATTACCGCTCTATCATTCATTCTCATATGTTTTCAAGGTTTTGTGACCTTAACTCTTGTGACTCTGACTTGCCCCTGAGTAATAGGTTTAATTCAATCATCATGGGAAACACTAACCGAATCATCATTCGATAGGGTTAGTTTACATATTTCCAGCTAAATTGCCAAAGTTCTTCCTAAATTTTAGATTCATTATCTACACCATAACAATAGGGTTTTTTGTACTTCCCTTAAGGACCAGACCCAGCATTCTAGTCTACCACATGTTTACAAGGGCTCTATTTTACTTATTTTCACTATGGGCATTTCCCCTTATTTTTAATGGCTTCAAACTCCTGCTAAACGAGTATGGAATTATTCGTTACGCTAAGCTTGTGTACCACATACATACATTATTCTCTCTATATTCATAGACAAAGTTCTTGTAAATGAGGTCTCCTTCTTCAGTCCAAAAAAAAAAAAGGCTCAAGTTACAGGGATTATCTGCTAGTTTTTGAGCTTATCTATGCGCCCATCCTGCAAGGTCACTCAATTGATTTTGGACTAAACGGTGGGCAAAATATTCGTATATTCGTGGGGTAATCTGATACTGGATTGCGCAAACAACAGTACTAGTAATATCAGGACAAGGGAATCGCCAACGGCGCAACTATTGGATACTACTAATCACCTCTCTCTGTTACTAAAGCCAATTGGTTATATCACATTGACTAATTTGTACTTTTTATTGATATCTATAATCCCTGAACTGGTTTCCAGCCATAAGAAGAGTAAATCAGGCAACTACTGCGTATTACAACTTCTTGTGCCAGGGTAATAGCAGGACCCTCCTGAAATACGAGTCAATCAAAAACAAAGTATTTCGAAACTTGTATCAAAGTGACAATATTGGCATCTGAGTGAAATCCTGTGCTGTCACCAATTCCTCAAATTCATATTGGGAATTGAGACATTCCTACACGCCACATGCTGAACCTACAAATTTTCATGAAGCCTTTCCACTTCAATGAAATCCATTCTTTGAATATATCAACTTGTGATGCTGGCTAGTATCCTGACTGTAACTATTACTAATTCGCTATCAGTGTGATATTAATTCCCATTCTCATTGCTATGTTTCAACGACATCATTATCCTCATTTATCACTTACTCCTGGATATTGAAGAGATCCTTGAACATATAGAGGACAGAGTGGCTCTTCTCCATCTCCTCTAGGCTCCATGTGAGAAGTCAAACCTGTATCATAGAAAGAAAGAAGTAAACCTGCTATACCGGTACTTGAGTAATTTGCCACTGAGTGGTTGGCACAGTGATAGAGCGTCCGCCTTCCACCAGTCAGAAACTGTGATTCATTCCTGGTCGGGTCATATCGAAGACTTTAATAATGGTACCAGTCACTTACTGCGCTTGTTGCTCTGCACATTGATTGAGCAGGAACAAACGAAAGTAGGCAATTTGGCAATTTGCTGCCTGTGTGTGATTACACAACAACAATAAGGTACCGCCAAAGAGTCAATTCCGTGTATTCTGGTGAGGGATTCGCAGCTGACCATGATCAGTACCAGGTCTTCCCCTTGCTGGGCCTTGATAGGTTCGATCCTTGCTCGGTAAAGTCTATCCATATCACAACCAGAATAAGGGAGGCAGGAGTGTAAATCTGGAACGGGTTAAAAGCTCATTGCTTACCATGATTCGAACCGCATACCGCTCGCCTTCTCGTGCACGCGGGGCCCACCAATTGATCTAATGATAACCCAATGATTGTCTCAAAACCTGAGGAACCTGATACCTTTCACGGTGGAATCGCATCTATACTTGAACAATCCTAGTCTTTTTCGTTGATGCATTTCAGCCCCCTCCAGAGTCAATTTGCAACAATTACACCTGTACAACCGATTGTTATCCACTTATAATAGAGTAGAGAGACTACTATTTCGTATCTGAAATTTGGAAACGTGAGTGAGAGGCTATGGTGGCAATTGTGGCAAATATATACCATAGAGGCAGGAAGGGTCGGCAATCTGGAAGTGGTGAAAAGCTTGTATGAGATCTCAAAGAAAACATAAACAGTTTTACGGGTCGCCTATCATGAAAGGTTTACTCTAGCGACTAGAAGAAACAGGAAGTTGAACATTAACAATTTTATATCCTGTTATCAATTACCTAGCAATCTCTGCTGTAGGACGGGAGGGACTAGTCCGGAGCCTTCTGAACTCCACATCTGTACATTGGCTGTGTCGCTGAGCACCATCAAGAGCAACCTTTTCTTCTGCTCAAACCGACGGATCTTCTGGATAGAAAAAAAGCTGGAACGGGAATGGCAAAGATACAAGGGTGATGGTTATAAATGGCAGGCCAATGGTCATTGGTGTCCCGACTAGGATACACTCTCCAGTGGATAAAATATTGTGCCCTCTCGCCAGTGTCCTATACTACGCATGTATTACACAGAAACCCAAGTAGAAAGGCGAGTGTCCCTGATACCCCCTTTGCCTCAATGATGGACAACAGACAAACCATATATTTGTAGCCGGACCATTTTCTGGTAATAGTTGCAGGAAATGCAATAGGGATTGATGGAGAATTAACGCAAGCTGTCGCCAGTGGTCTACAGCCAAAAAACACTGTGCAAAAAACTATAAACCATGTATTGACTAGAAGTACATCCACAGAGGATCAACATCTCAGAATAATCAGAGGTAGGTCCTTATAATGAACGACAGTACAGTGTGGACCCAGACATTACATAGCAAAGCCTGCTCTCAGGACATCGTCCATCTCGTGCATTTGCCGGTCAACCATCATTTGGCCTGACTCACTCTCAGTGAACAGGAAGCAACATAATGTCCCAAACAAGTCTCCGGGAATACAAACTTGTTTCGCTAATGCTTCTTTGACGCTATTCGTGAGGTCTGGTAACGAAAGTAAGTATTATTATTATTGAATGCTTACTATGGCCCCTGTAATTGAGATTCCACCAGGAGTGGGTCAAAATGCCCAAGAGTCATAACATGTTGTTTTTCGCAAATTCACCATTACACAGACTTTGCCTGATTTGATTGTTGACTTCTTAGAGAATCTTTGGATGTCTTGGATTTCACGGTTTCCGTTTTCTTTCGCTAACAACTTACAAAACATTTTGATCGGAACATCATAGACGTTTTAATAAACCGTCCTGAAACTCCCAAATGTATATGTTTTTGTCACAGGAACCCATTCCACATTCACGAATTTCGTTGTTTTTACCTAATACTATCGTCGAACAGACTTTTTTTTTTTACGCTTGTTATTTTTTTTATCAGTCATATAATAGAGTACTACAGTATGGGTAGCTTCTGGCTGGAAAAGGAGGATGTAAAATGAAGGCTGAATGGCGAACCTCACCAGAAAGCCAAAAGGACTATAGTGGATTCCTTGACTCCTTCTGACAACCTAATAGCCGACACCGGACCAATGAGACAACTTCAAATTGCAGGTCGCCCGACCTCAAACCAAACACAATGGGGTTTCCTTTGACCTCTAGTGACCTTCAGATGACCGGCGTGGACCGATTCCCAAACAATAGGGTTCATGTACCATCAATGGGGAACACACATACCAAGTATGAGCTTCACCAACCAGGTGGGGTGAGTTATTGGGTTTCAAGCCAAAATGTGTGCCAAAATTCTTGACTTTTCAGAATTTTAATTTTGACCCAAAATCCACCCGACTCAACCAAAACAATAGGGTTCTGTAGTCCACATGAAAAAGCTATACACCAAATTTCAACTTGATCTGACGAACCATTCTGGACTTACGGTGTTTACAAGGTTTTCAGACTTTGACCTCTGGTGACCTCAGATGACCTCTGACCTGACCTCAAAACAATTGGGTTCATGTACTCATCATGGGGAACACACATACCAAGTATGAGCTTCAAACAACCAGGTGGGGTTGAGTTATTGTGTTTACAAGCCAAAATTGGCCAAAAGCTAGACTTTTCAGAAATTTTTATTTTGACCAAAATTCACCCCGACCTAAACCAAAAACAATGGTTCCAGTACTCCCCATGAAAAAGCTATACACCAAATTTCAACTTGATCTGACGAACCATTCTGGACTTACGGTGTTTACAAGGTTTTCAGACTTTGACCTCTGGTGACCTCAGATGACCTCTGACCTGACCTCAAAACAATGGGGTTCATGTACTCGTTCTCGTGTTTACAAGCTGGGCATCACACACAGCATACCACACAAACACAAAATGAATGCATAGATTTCTTCGAGGAAACGGGGCATTGTTCAGTAGTAAATGTTTTGATACAGAGTCTGTATTTCATAATATATTGAGTTCGAAGAAGGACAAGATCCAGGGTGCGTTGCAAGTGATAATTTATTAGACCAGTAGCATCAATGCCGAGGCACCCGGACTGTGCGTGTAACAGTGTCACTTAGGCCAAGAACCTTTGTCTAGAAAAACATAATCTGTCCAAAATCACACTTTCGGTATTCAAACATGACTTTACTTTTTGGTGTTTACAGAGTAATGTAATTTACTTTTTGTTTACATGACAGCCTGTGATTGCACTCATTTGTACAGAATGCAATGACCATGTGCTTGCAAGTCTGTAGTGATCCTATGATAAAAGCCTTCTTTTGGCAGAACTGGTAATGGTAACCACTGTGAAGCTAGAGTACTGACCGGTATATAGGTAACTAATCAGAGCACTGTTGAGGTAGTGGGGTTTTCGAATGAATCATTGACACCAAGCGCTGCACCCCTGAATGTCGGAAGTACAGGAATGAGTGCGAGTACACATCCATGAAATGTTGATGTTATTTTAAAAAAAATCTTGAAAGAAAACCCATGGACAGAAGAAATTACAGTGCTTTATCAGTATCAATTGGGAAATGTTTGGGCAATTTGAATTGATAAAGCGACATCATTAGAGTTGATGAGAGGGATTCCACACAATTGTATTGTTGCCAATCAATTTTTATTAGTGTAAAGTTAGAGCGGTTTTTTTATGTGAAAGTGAAAACTTTGTAACGAAAAGTTGAAAACGTAGCACATCTGAGTGATGATTTTGATGCCATTCTTGTTACTTGTGAATGTATGAACGAGCTGCATGTGTGGCAAATGCTAGAGGGAAGGTTGTATACAGGGACTTCACGATGCATTTATAGACAATTTACGACTGCAGTTTCACAGGCAGTAGGTACACATATCATGTATATGTAGCTTTAGAGCGAGTGGGCAATCAGCTGGACTCCGAGACGGAGGACGTAGGACAATGCATACAACAAGCGATGAAGGCGCTTACAATCTGTCACATGTCTAGGACAGAATTGTAATAGCGCCATCACTGAGGAAGAAGAGTGGACATTTCTGATGAAGACGTCGGGATGTTGAGACGTCAATATAGTAAGTTTCTTTGGTAGTGTACAAGAATTCTTTATAATTTTGTGATCCTACCTGATGAACCTTTTCAAGAATCTCAAAGGCCTGTTTGTCTATTTTGGTCGAGGACATGGCCAACCACTATACAATGGATCACAGCTTACCTTAGCATGGTGAAGAGCTAACCCACAGTAAACTGCAAACATCTCAAAGGCCTGTTTGTCTATCTTGGTATGGACATGGTCAACCACTATACAATGGATCACAGCTTACCTTAGCATGGTGGAGAGCTAACCCACAGTAGACTGCAAACATCTCAAAGGCCTGTTCGTCTATCTTGGTATGGACATGGTCAACCACGATACAATGGCTCACAGCTTAACTTAGCAAGGTGAAGAGCCAACCCACAATTATCTTCGAACATCTCAAAAGGCGGTGTCTATCTTGGTATGGATGGTCAAACACCACTATACAATGGATCACAGCTTACCTTAGCATGGTGGAGAGCTAACCCACAGTAGACTGCAAACATTTCAAAGGCCTGTTCGCTTCGTGCGTGAAGAGCGTGGACAACCCGATACAATGGATCACAGCTTACCTTAGCATGGTGGAGAGCTAACCCACAGTTAAACTGCTAAACATCTCAAAGGACTGTTTAATCTACTGATCTTGGTGAATGAAGAACATGGTAAGCCACTATACAATGGCGTCACAGCTTACCTTAGCAGGTGGAGAGCTAACCCACAGTGAGAGTGCAAAACATCTCAAGGCTGTTCGTCTATCTGGTGAAGCGTCCTTGTCTTATTTTGTTCAACCATTTGCACCACACCGATGATTAAGAAAAAACGATAGAAAATGTGAATATTGTCAAATCCAGGAGGACTCGCATGTTTTCGTCCACATCCCCCTGGAGAACAGGCACAATATGATCTGGGGGTGTGGTTTTCCTGGGGATAGGATGAGAATGACTAGTAGTGGGTCCATTTATAAGGAACGGTAATTCATCTGTGATTGAAGTGGGGGAATAAGGTATAAAATTATACACCCACCTCTGACAATAGTGCACCTCAACCAGTTAGGGGGTGGTGTCATCAATTGACAAGTGCATAACATATCCTGACTTTAGCAAAACCAATGTGTTGAGTCTGAAACAGTTGACCCCAGAACACCCTGTTATGGCAATTCATGAGCAATGCACTACCTTTTTCCACTAACCTGTGCAGTATGCCACCTAACCACTAAGCTAGAATCTGGCATCCTTGTATAGCCCAGCGGTGGCCACTTTCGCCAGTTCAAATTCCTGGCTGCAGAAACATCTCTGTTCATTCCCATGGATTCTTATGAGCCGATCTCTGTTCATTCCCATTGCATTCTTATGAGCCAATCTCTGTTCTTCTCCCCCTGGATTCTTATGAGCTGATCTCTGTTCATTCCCATGGATTTTTATGAGGCTGATCTCTTTCTTCCATGGATTCTTATGAGCTGATCTCTGTTCATTCCCATGGAGTCTTATGAGGGATATCTTGTTCATGCACATGGTTCTTATGAGCTGATCTCTGTTCATTCCCATAGATCTTATGAGATGATCTTGTTCATTCCATGGATTCTAATGAGCGGATCTCTGTTCATTCCCATGGTTCTTAGAGCTGATCTAGTTCTCCCAGAGATTCGTGAGCGATCTCTGTTCAGCACATGGATTGTGTTGTTGAGCCAATGGATTCTTTTTTTCAGTGTCAGTTTCAGTATACAACTTTTGTGGTGTTGGGCTACTCAAGAATTCACTAATAGGACCGACACCAACACCAACAACTGAGGCAAGAAAATGGTTCAATAGGAAGGGTCTGAAGGTCATCCCTGGCGAGAAAAGAAGGATCATACTCATATGAATTGAGTGAATGGTAAAACTGATCATGCTCCATGAACAAGAGAAAAAATCAATACCAAAATACTAAAATATCAAGGACACTACACTGTCTGCTTGATAATAGCACATTTGTAATATTTGAGGGGATCAACGTTTAAAAAAATATCTACCAAGAGCTATGGCAACAGGGGAGGGGGGGATCCTGGTACCTGGGCCAATTTGAGTGCTCAGAATTTTTATTATTTTTATTCTGGTATACTCGCTGAGCAGAAGTCGACCTATTCAAGGCCCAGACAAAGGTGGTGCAGTCTGGAGACAGCACCTTATTGTCAGGTGGAAGGGCGACGCTCTAACAATTGTACAACCACTCAGGTAAACACAGTTGTGGGGCACGGGTGAAGAGGGGTTCAGGCCCACAGTTTGTACCAGAGTCCCTAATCAAGTGGCCACTTCTGGCAGGTCCAACCAGTCAACTTTCATCCCACCTAGAGAAATGTCCTGGTGGAATATACTCACGATCCCGATTGTATATCGCATACAGAGTATAGTCTTTGTTTGTATCAGTCTGGAGAATTCAACATCACTAGAAATGATAATAAGAGATTTTTTTTTGGGTTTTAGGATTGCATAGGTTGCACATAAGAAAAACTCAATGAATATTCCATGTCCAATGCAAGTAACAACAGTTGTCAGTGACGCAGGGGAAGCTGTGGTAGGCACTCCCATCTTCCACGACCATTGATGTATAGAAACAGGCATTCACAAAAAACTCGAGTACATATTCCTATTACTCAGAAAATGTCATGGAAGTCATTTCTATCAGCAACAGGGAAAAAGCTAGAGTAGTAACTGGGATACATTTTAGCGATGCAATCACAGTTTATTTACAACACCCAGCAGCTTAATTGCTCACTTCAATAAAAATGAAAGTACTTCAGAAACTATACAACAAAATACCATAGCAATCCAAGGAAAAAACAAGCTAGATGGGGAAAATGTGGCGTTTCAGCACATGCTCAAACCTACTCACTGTCTGCAACTGTTTGATTACACTAAGAAGATTGTTCCATATTGAGACAATATCCTTTTCCTTTTAGTGAGTAATTTTTTGACAGTTTATTATTACACAAAGTCCTGAGTCTATGAAACAGGAAATAGCATGACAATCAGAAATGCTACGCTCCACACATCTTGTGAACACGGTGTACATGTCTACTGAGGCATTCAACTTGACACAAGTTCTGCTAATACCAGTGAAGAAATTATGCTTTTTATTATAATCATAACTTCATGTAATAACATATTGGAATTCAGTAGATGTTTGACTAGTTTAGAGCGAACATGAGCAATCAAAAATGACCTGAAATTTGCAACAAAGTTGAAGAAACGCTAATAGGTTTTCATTGTACTATCTTGAGAAATCAATGGAGAAATATTTGCCAAGACTATATTTGTTTAGTGCTGCATGAAGCAAGGTCAAATGGAAGGCTTTTTGTGAACTCATGAATGGGAGTTAAATTGAACATTGTATTCATGAAGGTATCCACAGAAAAAAAAATAGGGAAAGGGCCTTTCATTTAGTGGCATATTTTTAGTCAGTGCTCTATAATTCATCATTATGGTGAAGTTCAATAGGAGTGCAAACTCCAAAGGGTCTATCATGCCTACAGAGAGAGTGCAAACTTCGAAGGGTCTATCATGCCTTACAGAGAGAGTGCAAACATCAAAGGGTCTATCGTGCCTTACAGAGAGAGTGCAAACTGCAAGGGCCTATCATGCCTTACTGAGAGAGTGCAAACTTCGAAGGGTCTATCATGCCTTACAGAGAGAGTGCAAACTTCGAAGGGTCTATCGTGCCTTACAGAGAGAGTGCAAACATCAAAGGGTCTATCATGACTTACAGAGAGAGTGCAAACATCAAAGGGTCTATCATGCCTTACAAGAGAGAGTGCAAACTGCAAAGGGTCTATCATGCCTACAGAGAGAGTGCAAACTTCAAAGGGTCTATCATGCCTACAGAGAGAGTGCAAACTTCGAAGGGTCTATCAGGCCTTACAGAGGGAGTGCAAACTTCAAAGGGTTTATCATGCCTTACAGAGAGAGTGCAAACTTCAAAGGGTCTATCATGCCTACAGAGAGAGTGCAAACATCAAAGGGTCTATCATGCCTTACAGAGAGACACAAACTCCAAAGGGTCTATCATGACTTACAGAGAGAGTGCAAACTCCAAAGGGTCTATCATGCCTTACAGAGAGAGTGCAAACTCCAAAGGGTCTATCATGCCTCACAGAGACAGTGCAAACTCCAATGGGTCTATCATGCTCACAGAGAGAGTGCAAACATCAAAGGGTCTATCATGCCTCATAGAGTTGACTGACCTGTTGAATCTATCATCTTTGTAAGCGTCTGGTATGTTCAGGATCTCGCCTGTTGATGCCACATGCCCGGCGACACCCTTAGCCATCGAAATCTGTAACAAGGTTGATATCAATGGGCATGGAAGGCTACATTCTGAAAGGCCAAATGAATGGATATCAAGCAGTATCAAGTTGTCCTCTTGTTTAGTCCCTTCTCACAAATATGTAATATCATTTCAATAGGATATTATTACAGAGAGAGAGTGCAAAATCCAAAGGGTCTCTCTTGCCTTACAGAGAGTGCAAAGTTTCTTTCAAACCAGGAACAAGAATAATTTTTTTTGAACAACATTCAACATTTATAACAGGAAAAAAAAAACAAGTGTAGGAGGTTTGGAATCAATATGTGTTGAGTTTCCAAGTTCTTCAATTGTCACCTACGAAGACATTTGATCTGATCATAAAACAATATGCAACTAAGGGAAGAATTTGTACGCACGATATAACACAACCGGTTAGTGGAATTTATACTTACCTACCGACCTAACCAAAATTAGGAATCACATAATCATCATGTGGAACAATTTTCCAGTACAAGCTCCACCATTCATTCATTATGTTGACAAGCAAAATGAAATCACACACAGACATACACACGAATACATATATACACACATACAACATAACTACAATCATTACATAAGTTCAATGATCTGATGAGGAATAAAAAGTTCTTAGTTCTTAGCTGAAGTTAAAGTCCTTCAAGGATATTGGATTTAATTGTCATGGTGCTGTTTCCAAGAAATCCAAAATATCGACGAGGAGCAACCAACATAACAAGGTAAATGTTTTAGGGGAATGGAAAACTATATCTACAAAGACATTAGGGACAGTCCCTATTGCACAATAATGAAAGGCTTCACAATTGATCAGAACAGGGAATGTCTTATGTATTCTATTGTTTTGATTGTGTTGAATGACTGAGAATTCTGCACAGTGAATTCTCTGTCTCTCTCATCCCGGTGCTCCACAGAAGTAACATCAACACCTCCCAACCCACTACATCATTCCCCTCTAACATAGTACCATTTTTCAAAGTGAGAATAATATGTAGGTCTTGATAGAACTTTTGAACAATTTTAATAGAAATCAGGAATATTTGCAGAGTCACTCATTATTGCATGTGAGTATTATTCTGTATCTTGTGCAAGACACATGCACAATTTCAAAATTCCCCTCACTTTGAATAAGAAATTGTTACGAACATTGCTTTTCCATCTAGATTTTTCCTTGAGCTCTTATTAGCGTCTTCATTACTGATTTTGCAGTCATCCTTCAAGGGACATCCCGAAAAACCAATGAATTTAGAACTCTCCTTAATCACCACTACCTATAATCCCTCCTCTGATGATATTAAAAAAGATCCTCTCATACAATTGTTTGAACAATGGGGGCCCCAAAATATCACTGATATTAATTTGCTGGAAGCACCCCAGAGAATCATTGGTCAGTGATAAATATGCCTTGATTTAAAAATCCTCCATTCATTTATTTCAATCTAGAGAAAAAGGGTTTTCAAAGGAGTCTACAAAATGGCTGATAATGACCCTTAGATGCCCTCCAACCTGCGTCACAGTAATTAACCGCCTCCGATCGCACTTTAACCAAAGATTTCATCAGGACCATGTGTCAGAATCTTCAGATCAGCTAGCGAAGGAAAGCACCTTGATCAAGTTTGAATGGACGGACAAATAGATAGGCAGGACAGACAATAGAGATAGACAAGAATTAGATACAGTACCACAGTAGCTCATTACTGGCCCACTATGAGCTGGGAACTCTCTCTGGGATTATGTAAAACCACCCCTACCCCCTACCTGATTGTCCTTTTGCCCCTGATCATCTCATCTTGTTACCAAGAACCATTGCCAATGTGAACGATTCTGCATACCACTCCTGTCTTGTTGTCCACCAGAAGCTGCTGGCCCGGTGCTGCACTGACAACTTCTGGGCAAAGTTCTGGGTGAAAAAGGAGGTTTATAGAAAGTTGCTTACAGTATTTGTAAATGATGGACCATTAGAATCTTTCAAAAGATCCCACATATATCCTCGTTCCTGATATATGTTACTCAGGTCACTATTATTCCAGTTCGAATCACAATTATCCAACAATTTTCCTTCATTCAAAAGATTTCACCTACCCAGTTCGAACCTAGATAGCTTGCCGGATACAGGCAAAAAAAAAAAGCGTTCCAGTACAACAGTGAAAAAAAAGGAAATTGTCATTTCGTTTCTCTTCAACATTAGAACTTCTTCAATGAAATTTCTTGCATAGTTGAATTCAAACCAACTCATACAACCTCATACAATGGAAAATTCTCTGGAGAAGAGGTAAGAGCGATGGGGTGGCCAACCTGATTTTGTGTAATGCTCAGTGGGTGGAGCGTGGAGGGTTCAATATGTGGTAAGCTAGGTAATGTGAAAGAAAAGGCTGGCAGGAGAACTCACCATTATTTTCATGATGACTCCATCCATACTGACTATGTCTGTGAATATTGATCTGTGAGAGAGAGAACCAATTATTTTTTTATACTATTCATTGAACACCTTCAGGGGTTCAATTTTCATTCATCATGGTTCCCAGCTGAGTGCACAATGAATGGCTCACATATCCATTATAATATTATTATCATGGTTCTTCATAATATATCAGAATTACTGAAATATCAGATCAATTACCAGGTGAAACCCCAGGCAATCGGTGACCTTTCAACTCTGTAATGCACCACCCCCTGCATGGTCACTCAGTGTTTGTCACTCTACTGGCCCCACCATACCGCACCCCCCAGGTTCCTATTCTCATTTAGCAGCAGGTATAGGAAGAGATAGTGAAGATAAGTGCCTCCAGCCAAGAACAGCATACCAACCTGAAGTTCATTTGTTCTTGTGAGTTGAATGATCCATTTGATATTCGTTTAGATTCATTTGAGCATATTCTGTATTTTTTTAAAAGAGTCTCCTGTTAGTCAAGAACCAAAGCAACGCATTACAGTCCATTCCGCTCGGCTGTGAGGGATAGCTTTTACAACTTTCTTCCGATGGAGCTTTGAGCATCATTCGGCTTCATCAACCTACTGGTAACCCCATTTTCACGACACTTCAGACGTAAATTCTCATTCTAATTCATTACTTCCTGTAGGACTGGTCAGTGTGACAGATGTAGATAGGAATAGACTTTCCAAGACAATTTTTAGGATGATTTCTGGGGAAAATAATCCCTCAACATCAGACTTTCCATTGAAGCCTAATTGCATTTGTGACCTTGAAGCCAACTACCAAGCGAGCAACTTGGCTATTTCAGAGTTGATTTTATGAGCATGAACTGACCGATTCGGCCGGTCAGCTTTCCGCCATTTCAAGCCAGGCAGATTGTAATTGTTAGCTAAATTACAAGTTGCTGTAACCTAACCTAGCCTAATACCAAAGACATCAAGAAAATGCATTTACCATGTTTTGCCCTGTGCTAGAGCATTAGCGTTATATAACATCAAGGTGTTATGTGCCATTACTTGTGTGAAAGAGAACGTATCTAGCATTTGAATTTTTTCATTAATAAATTTCATTTTCGTTATACATTATTTCTATTCAATGTTACATCAAAGAAGAATTCACTTGATTCAAAATAGAGATGTAATTGAAATGTTGTATGTAAAAAAAATCATCACTATGTTAAAACCGAACATCATCATAGGGAAACCTTTTCCACATTTACTGTAACATTTTAGCGCATCATTACAATGGATATTTATGCTGTAATGAAAGCACACCTGTGCCTCTACCAACTATGGATTACTTTGTCCTAAAAAAGCATAGTGACAATCAGAATAAAGGTCCAAAACAAAGGTCCGTCAGAAGTTTGGTCATATTTAGCAATCAAATGAGCCATAAATCAAGCCTTAGGGACGAAACGCATAATGAATTAGAATAGGTATATATTAGCTTGAAAAACAGCTGAATGCTCAGTGTAAACCTGAAGTTCTTATGACTTTCTGTTACGGAGTTACAGGTCCTTTGAAGTTTGTGCATGGGTATTGTGGCAAGATCAAAAAGCATCCCATCATGCAATTATAAATGATGGCATACTTACACCACCCTGCAAACAATCTTTGTTTTCTAGTGAAATTCACGCATTATTTTCACTTCACTTCGAAAAGCATGGAAGGATTGCTGTAGTGGGTCGGTAGGTGTCGATGGTTACTTTGGTGAAAGAACAACAACAGAACTTCTGCTAAATGTTGACTTATTCAACAAAATGAAACAATGAATACATACCTAAAACTTTGCGGGTTGTCCATGTGTGACGTCATGCCTTTTTGCACATTGGGAATCTCCCAAATTCCTCTGCATAATGGACCAAAGTTGAAGGCCAATAATCCAACATAGGAACATCGATGGAATGGAGTTAACAGTATTACCATTCTCCCGATATAATATAGATAATCTTCCTGCTCCAATTCATTTTTGTTGGTTTCAATTGAAACTTTAGTCATATGCAAAAAAAATTATACAGTGTCTTTCATTTTCCCCTATAACCATTTTGGTTATCTCGTCACAAAGGCCCAGTAACTTCTAGAATTTTTGACCCAAGCTATATGCTACCATCAGATCACAAATATTTTCTAAATAATGAGTTTAGTGACCAATTAAAGAAATCCAAATGGTATTCTTATAGGCTGATTGGTCATATGTTATAATCAAATTACACTTTCAATTCACGTTTATTGAAATTCGGTCTATTACTTTTTCACAATCACAGAAGAAATCTTCCCTCAGAGTTCACTTTGTCTAGAATACTAATTTGGCTTTGAATTAAATCAATATGGATCATGAACTGGCCAACATATTGGAGCGAAAGCAGCATTGAAAAGATGACATCAGTCTTCCAATTTAAATTACACAAAACATCTATGCATATCATATCAGAAAATTTAATATGAGGCTAGAATTGTTCACAATTCAAATCAACTATATATATATATGATGATTGTTGGGGGTCACAGGGTACATGACTGCCTCCCCTGAATTCTAAGGTAAATAACAGACGAGGCGCAGCCAAGTTCGTTATAAGCTAATTCTGAAGTCGAGACGTGGTTTATGAACCTATAAAAGTCGATCTGCTGTAGTTTATTCATATTCACACAACACGCAAAACAGAATTACCAAACGATTGGAGATATCTATAGCTCTAGATTTATATCTTCTGTAATTCTCTTCTAACTTTACATAAGCAGCTAGAGTAACTACTTGCTTAGGTCGATCAAAGTAAATTGCATACGGACCATACCCAAAAGATTGCAGTGCGTGCTGTGCGTATTTCCATGGAAATACAAACCACGCGTACCAAACTGGAGGGGTTTCTTCGCATGTGAGCATGGCCTGTCACATGCAATGAGCGACCTGTCCCGGTTTCGCCCGTTGTATTCCCGTGGTGAGGGCAGACTCCCTGCTGAGCGCGCGTATAATGAAAAACAGATCGCTCTGGTAAACATATACTTCCAAAGGCTTAGGCACCAGTAATCTTTTGTGTAGGTACCATGCAATTTACTCCGATTGAAAATGCAATAGTTACCCTAGCTGGCTGGTTTAACCCTGTTTAGAGATACAAAGATGTAGATCCAAAGATATAGATATCTCAACTCCTTTTGGGTATTCTTGATTTTGGGGTTGTAGAATTGGAATAATCTACAGCAGGTCGACTTTTACTGGTTCATAAACAGTCTGACTCTGAATTTAGCCCCCCCCCTAAACTAACGAACTTGGCTGCGCCTTGTCTTTATTCACCTAAATTCAGAGCCTCAACAGTTTATTCGCCATTAAAGTCTACCAGTTGCTGTTTATTCCTTTGAAACCCTGCCTTGAGGAGCTTACCTTGTGACTGCCAGCAGGAAGTCATTCAGTTTCCTTGCCTCTTCATGCTGATATACATCTGTTAGAGAGGTATGAAGATATAAGATCACTTAGAGTGAACCAGTGGAGGTATAGGACAGATGAAAGTAATGATTTTGCAAATCAATCAACACTGCCATATGCCCCCAAACCACTCTAAACTATAAAATTGGAAAAAAGTGAATGCACCATGCTGAAGCAAATATAGATGATACAATGGATTACATTGCACCACTTGAGGATTAGGACCAAGTTTGTGTTCCTTTTTGTAACTAACTGTGAAAAGAATCCTGCATGTTGGCCTGTTTTTTTGTTTTTCAGGCATTCTGGTTCAACAAGCAGTCTCATAGGGCGCTTTCCCACTAATTGGGTGGGATTGGATCAGTCCCTTACTCTGATGCCCATGGAATGAATCCCCCTTACAACTGACTGACTGAATGACAACTACTGACTAATCCAACGGAATGACTGACTGACGGACTTGGAGGATGGTGGCCTAATTGATCAAGCTTGTGGGTTCTAGTTCACATTGAACCCTTGAGCAACGGCACTTCATCCTGGTGTTTCACTCCACTCAGGTGTTGGAGTTCCGGTACCTGTGAGGTGCACTTCAGATAGTGCACCAGTATACTGACGGTTGTGTGGTGTAACTTGTGGCAAATTGCATTTCAGGGCACCGTTATACCTATGTTCGTGTTAGCACCAACAAGTTGTCAAGATGAACCGGGGTGGGGGGTACAGTGCCTTCATACAACTCTCAGGTAAAGTGTACTGCATGTTCGGAAACCTTTAGGTATATTAGGTAAGTTAGATATTTTCTGACACCCACCAGCTTCCCCCCCCCCATTTTAGACAGAGGAAATATACAGTATGCTTACACTTGGGGAATACACCAGTAGTAATGTTAAATATTTTGTCAACACAATATTAATTTCGATATGGTTGCAACATTTCAAAGCACATAAAACATTTGTTAGTGTTACTCTGGCAGTTGCATCTCCATTTCTCCCCAATACCATATCTTGCCAACACTGCCTTATTGGCAAATGTTTCATTTATTGAAATGAATAAAAAGAAGGAAAAAATCCCTTTCAAATGTTCCCCTATACAAAGCTTCGTAATTGGAGAAATCTTACCGCTCGAGTCTATCAATAAATTCTCCTGGGAACATCTTCCCATCAAGATAGAAATTGAATCAATAGTTCAGTTTGGTCTTGTTTACTCAAGGATATTGTCATTTGATGTAGGTTCCGGCCAGGGCAACGTTACATATCTATTAGCACTTGCCCATACACACATTGAGTCACATATGTCTACTTGCCATCCAACAGATGACACGTATCTGTTTTGAACATGTTAACCCGTTTTGCATAACATACACACATTGACATATGTAATGCAAGCCATCATGTTGCCATAACACACAACACATTGATGCACATATGTCATACTTGCCATCAACAGAGGACACGTATCTTTTGAAATGTTCCACTTGCAACATCCAAACAACATTGAAACATATGTTAAAAATGCAAGCACAACATCCTGTTGCCATCAGACACACAAACATTGATTGCACATACATAATAACTTTGTCTTAGTGATGATACATATCTAATGAGGGTGTTAACAGGTGAGAAAAACATGTAAAACAGGTTCCTACTACTTCTGGTCATTCAATTTCCCTCCATGACTTTTACATGAACCAAATAAGGGGAGAATAAAGACGTTCTCTATACATCTTCGCATCGAAATTTTTCAACTGAACAATCCAAAAGCGCTGGAAGCAAACAGCACACCTCTGTGGAAACTACATCGTTTCATGAAAATTTCCAAATGCTTCCCCATGACTCAACAACGTCTCACTGAATTTTCAAAAACCTTTTTCCAGGCCGGGATTTTTCAATAATGATATTTCATGACTTTTCCAGGTTTTCCATGATGGCAGGAACCCTAAAACAAGCATCAAGGAAGCCGAAGATGGACACGCTATACAGTGGATATGTGTACATCCCTTTCAACACCGTTATCTTAGAATCTGTGATTCAACTTTGCTACTAGTACACCTCATTTGTTTTTTGTTTTTTTAATTACATGATGATCACAATTATTGTATGCCAATTTAGTTCCCAAGAGATAGCAGATATTTGATGAAATTCATACTTTTCACGCGCAGTGCTATGTGGGATGTCTTCTAGCTCCCTAGCAGTATTGTAACTTTCCTCCTCAAGGCCATGTCCTGTAAATATGACTGTACTTTTGTACTTCTATTTGTTACATTATGACATCGAGAACTCTGACGCGATATCAGTCGATTCAAGTCTACTGATAAGACAAAACAGCTACTGCAAAATGTTGTTTTTCCTACCCAACAAACTTAGTGGATCGAATAAAAACCTAAGGATATTCACAGAATAGAATATCAAAATATATTCTCATCATTTCTAAGTGATACCCCTTTCGGACCTGTTATTATGGAGTTGAAAACAAGCAAGCATTTACGGGTATGGTCTATTGGCAGCTATGCACGATCCCCCAGTGATCTAGATTCTTTGAATTTCTCAGAGTAAAGTGGCATATCGCAATGAGGAAACATACTGAACATCAAAAGTTCGGGTGTGGGCCGTTTTGAAATCTCTCTGTGTCACCCTTACTTAGTTTGTTGAAGTAAGTAAATCTCTTACAGACATTTGCTTTCAAAAGCCGATGAATGGCATTACCTTGTTTCATTACTATTGAATTGGTGCAGTTGGCATGAACTGCAGCAAATTATAGGGCTGGAGTCACTGTTGTTAACAAATATTTCTCGAATGGGATCATATTGTGCAACTCTCACTCAGGATTTGCTTAAAGAGCCAAGATTCACTTGTGAACTATCAATCTGCATTCCAATAGTGGATGTCCGGCAGTGCAGATTCAATTATGAATGAAACAATGAAAAAACAAAAAACATCTCTCAGATCAGAAAATTGGTGGAGGGCAAACTATACAAACCCAAACCAAAACTGTTTGACAGACATTGTGGAAGGAAGAATGACGTGGTAAAGGATATAGGCTACATGTAATGAATGAATTTATGGTATGATGATAACAATGTTCGTATGATTGGTTGAAGATGATCAGGTTGTTATGCTATTATAGTGTGAAACCTTTGAGCCCAGGCACTCATCCGGATGTTTCACTCACTCAGTGTTGAGTTCGGTACATGTGAGGTGCACTTCAGCTAGTGCACCATATACTGACGTTTGTGTGGGTAAACTTGTGGCAAATGCATTTCAGGCCACGTAGACCTATGTTCGTGTAGCACCAACAAGTTGTCAGATGGACCGGGGTCAAGGGCTTTCATACAACTCTCAGGTAAAGTGTACTGCATGTTCGGAAACCTTTAGGTATATTTAGGTAAGTGTAAGTTAGATATTTTCGACACCAACAGCTCCCCCCCCCCCCATTAGAACAGAAGATATACACAATATTGTAACATTGGAGAATACACAGTAGTAATGTTAAAGATCGACCTTACAGCAACGTGAATATATCATCTTCTCTATTGTTGCAAATTGCAAATGCACATAAAACATTGTGAGTGTACTCTGGCAGTTGCAGCTTCCATTTTCTCCCAATACCCATATCCTTGCAAAACACTGCTTTTATTGGCAAATGTACATTTATTGAAAGAAAATAACAAGAAGGAAAAATCCCTTTTGCCAAAGGTTCCCCATTACAAAGCTTTTCGGAATTGGAGAATCTTTACCGCCGAGTTATCAATAAATCTCCTGGGAACATCTGCACATCTCAATGATAGAAATTAGAATCAATAATGTTCAGTTTGGTCTTGTTTACTCAAGGATATTGATTTTGATGTAGGTTTCCGGCCAGGGGCAACGTACAATCTATTGAGCACTGCCAGAATACACACTTGATGCACACATATGTATAATTGCCATCAACAGATGACCCGTATCTGTTGAACATGTAACCACTTGAACATCACACATTGCATATGTAATGCAAGCTCAAATCAGGTTGCCATCCGGGGAACACACACACATTGATGACATACATATTATACTTGTCATTGAGTGATGATGTGATACAGATCTAATGCGGGTGTATGTATAGGTGAGAAAAACATTACAGGGTTCCTACTAATTTGGTACATTCAATTTCCATGACTTTTACCAGGACCAAATAAGAATAAAGACTTTCTCTATGACATCTCGCATTAGAATTGTAACTGAACATCCAAAAGAGCAGAAGAATAATAACAGCAAAAAAGTGTGGCGAAAACTAACATCGTTCATGAAAATTTTCATGCTTCCCCATGACTCAAAAACTTCTTGATTTCAAAACTTTTCCAGGCTTGGATTTTTCAAAATGAAATTCCAGACTTTTCCAGGTTTTCCATGATGGCAGGACCCCTGAAACAAGGATCACTTTGTGTGGAAATATAATCTTGCATTCACGAATAGTGGTTCTGGCAGTGCAGATTTCAATTATGAATGTGAAAACAATGAAAAAACAGGAACAGAAAACATTTTTCAGATCAGAAACACTGGTGGCGGGCAAACTTATACGAAACCCAACCAAATGTTTGACAGAAATTCGTGGAAGGAAGACAGAACGTGGTAAAGGATTCTAGGCATACATGTATGAATGGAATTTATGGTAGGATGATACAATGTTCGTATGATTGTGTTGAAGCTGATTCAGGCTGTTATGCTATTATAGTAGGGTAATACAATGTTTGTGCTATTGTTTTGATTGCGTTGAAGCAAGGCGTGATGCTTTAAATAGTAGGGTGATACAGGTGTGTGCTATTGTTTTGACTGGCTGAGCTGGCTGTGATGCTATTACTAGTAGGGTGATACAATGTTGTGTTATTGTTTGAAGCCGATGCAGGCGTTATTCTATTATGCTAGGGTTGATTGAATCCCATGGTTGTGACTAGTTTTATGTGAGCTGCTGTGATGATTATTACAGTAAGGTGATACGAGGTTCGATGCTATGTTTTGATGCTGAGCTTGGCCTGCGATTGATATTATATAGTAAGGTGATACCAATGTTTGTGCGACTGTTTGATTGCTGAGCCTGGCTGTGATTCTCTAATAGTAGTTGTTGGTGACAATGTTTGTGCTTTTGTTTTGATGCTGAGCCTGGCTGTGATGTATAGATAGTACAGGTGGATGATATGATACAATGTTTGTGCTATTTGTTTTGAGAGCTTATAGCCTGGCTGTTGTGTGACGCTATATGCTAGGGTTGATACCAATGTTTGTGCTCTTGTTTTGATGCTTAGCCTGGCTGTGACGCTATTATGCTAGGGTGATACAATGTTTATGTTATTGTTTGGGGGAGGCTTGAGCCTGTCTGTGATGCTATTATAGTAGGTGGATCCAATGAGTTTGTGCTATTGTTTTGATGCTTAGCCTAGCTGTGACAGCTATTAATGCTATGGTGATACAATGTTTGTGCTATTGTTTTGATGCTGAGCCAGGCTGTGATGTCTATTATAGTAAGGTGATACAATGTTTGTGCTATTGTTTTGATGCTTAGCTGGGCTGTGACGCTGTTTGCTAGTGTGATACAATGTTTGTTTTATTGGATTTGATGCTGAGCCTGGCTGTTATGCTATCATATAAGCAAGGGATACAATGTTTATTTTTATGTTTGATTTTGAGCCTGGCAGTGATGCTATGATTGTAGGGTGGATGCAATGTTTGTGCCTATTGTTTTGATGCTGAGCCTGGCTGTTATGCTATAATAGTAAGGCGATATGGTGTTTGTGCTGTTTTGATACTGGGCCGAATGTGCATTTTTATGTTTAGTGTAGTTTAGTAGGGAAGGTTCAGGAAGAAGAAGAACAATGGTCATCATGACGACCCTGACACCACAAACCACCCCAAGCAGATGAACAAACGAAATGAAATAATTTCCCACAATTCTTGAAGAACAGCAAGGACTGCTTAAGGCAGTAACATTCTCAGACAAAACAAAATATGCAGGAAGCTATTCCACTCATAGATCACTCGGTTGCAGAAAAAAAAGAGAAAGAGTTCTGAATGTCCCAAGCTGCAACTTTTATCAGGAAACCTGAGAGAAGCTCCTATATAGCCCCCTACTACTGTAAGTTGCAATTTAGAAAAATTCAAAAACGCAGCGCTAGTGGGAAGAAAATGTCATCGAAGCCATGGACGATTTTGAAAGCCTGAGTCATAAATCACCTTGTGCAGAAAGTCTTGCGCCGTGAACTATAAATCTTCTTTACGGTGCTATTATCGCCGAGGGATACACTTTTTAGCCATTTGTTTTTATGCTTGAGCCTGGCTTATGACTATAATTCGCTGACAGCTTGGGTGTGCATGCTATTATCACATTCTGCCAAAGTGACAGATGGTCTGATCATTTATGCAGGGGTTGCAGCAGTTTTGGGAGGTGTACCTCACTCAGACGGGGGTATGCTTTCGCGCCTAAAATCATCTCTCCCCCATGAGGAGCACTGCTGTGGTTAAACATCCTGTACCAGTGATAAAATACGGGCGTCCAATCCCTTTTTCAAAACTAACAAAAATTCTCAGATTTTTGTAAAATTTTAACAGCCATGAACAAGGTCTGTTTATTATAGTTGTATGTTGTGTTGAATACCGACCTATTCATGCCCAGTTCCAGACCAGGCTTTCAAGAACTGGCACATACACCACCTGTGGCATGTGACATACTGGTGATCCTGTCTGAGGAGAAGTCTTAGGAAGCAGGTTTTCTTTTAACCTCTACAGGCTAACACTACTATATTGAGCCAAACTCTGTTTTTCCCTATAAGACTCTAACATATACTAATATCAAAGGATCGTTCTTATATAGCGCTTTTCCATGTTCCAAAGACATGCTCCAAAGCGCTCAACAGATTTTCCCCCTGACATTTAGTAGCTCGGTTGTCACACAACACGCGTACTATAGAGCACGCACCTCTCGCTTGGTCTCTCTCCCGCATGCACCATCCCAGTAGATCGCTTCAATCGTGTCGCCCGAGAGACTTCCCAATAGGGCCTCCACATTCGTCGCTCGCTACTCTTCTCAGGTCACCTTACGAGGTACCCACTTTAACACCGTGTGGTGGCGTGAGACTTCAGGAGACATGCTGTCCAACAGCACTGCGGAAAATCCTCGGATCTTCCAATGGGCTCCGCACTCGCAATCATGGTTTTGCAGTCTGGAGCTTTCTACTACCGACTGAGTCTAATCCGCTTCCCTTTAATCATGTTTCAACTTATCCCGTCTACATCCGTTGATATTGGATATCACCTCTAGTCACACCTCATGGGAGCACATGGCCATGGAAGCACCTAGAGGGGATCCATCCGTCGCTCCCGATAACCCGACCAGGCCTCCCTCCGGCAAGTGGCCAGGATGGTCCCTGGCCCAATCCCCCCCAACTCCCTGAGGTCCTATCCTATAGCCAAACATGAGCTATGGTGAGAATCCCGTAAGTTTGGCCCAACCCACCGTATCACCGTTCACACGGGTGGGCAGGATCGTCTGTCGGGAGGTGCATGGGCCATTAACCAAAGAAACGCAATGATGAATTGCCGAATCATGCAAGCTAACCTTATAACCAATCCTCGGCCTCCCTGAGAACCCTGGCTTTGGATACACGATCCAGCCAACAGACCAAGTATTTCGGCGAAGTGAGATAGTCCAGAAAGACCATGGCCGTCTTCCGTCCAACAGTGGGCGTCCAAGTGTCACTAGAATATAGCGCGACTGGATCAACCATGAGCCAAAAACATTGTAGCTTGTTTTTTTTTCTGCTCAGATATACGCCACCATAGAAAACACTACTCAGTGACTCCATATGCCAGTCTAGTGTCCTCCTGACCTGAGGTTACCATCAGCTTGCATAAAGCAAAGTCACTATTTGGCACTGCCCAGGTAAGAGAATGAATCGTGACTTCCATATTCCGTCCATGACAACCTGGGCCCAACAGTTCACACCCCCTGACTGATTTTCCAAGAATCATCAACCAGAGATTCATAACCAGTCAGTAATGCGGCATTAATCGGCCAAAGACCCAGGTCAGAAACCCTAACTCCATTGAACGATATTCTGCAATCGGTAACTATAATCCCGCCACCATCCCTCCATAATCAAAATATACATTTTGTAACACCTTGACAACAGGAAAGAGTCAGAGACTTCACCATACACTCACTGCACTCTCACTGCCCCAGAATAACAGGGAGTAATATGCAGCTTCTTCTATAGTCCTGCTTTATCATTTGGATGATGAATACCACCTTTGTTTCCCACGATGTGAAACTGTGTCACGATTGCTTTCTGTACTGGTGTATGGCTTTAATATGATCGTAACGCAAACGCACTCACATAGGCTAGATGCATCCACACAATGATTGCAAAATGTTGTTCCGTGGATCGTCAATCGGGAGGGATGTTCAGAAGAAACAGCTCAAGAGGAAACCACAATTTTTTTCTCCTGCCTGCGCAACTGGACTAAGTGGTTATTTCATTATTCTAGATTTGTGTGTGGATTTGTCGATTTGATTCAGGGGGTTCACAAATTCCATTCAAACCTTTATTCATGTCCTCCTTTCACGCTACGAAGTACCTATATGTGTAACTATTGTAATGACTGTTAGGTCAACAAAATTCGTAATTTTGTTGAATAGGCCCCTGTGGCGCGGAACATAATACATTTGTTACAGCTGGCCGGCTTTTTTTTTTAAAATTGGTGGAACTGATCACCATTTTCTCTGAGAACAGGAATGATTGTGTGCTGTTGTAATTTTGATGGAGGGTTTAGGGGGGCGGTATCGAACGATGGCATTCATTTTCAAGATCTCTGATGTTATTTCTCCAATATTAATATATAAGCTAGACTTGACAAAAACTAGACATGTACAGGTGGGTAAACCACCAACCTGTGATCCATGACGAACACTCTTTGGGGCCCTCTTCAGAAAAAGCACAGTAACAATGTCCATTCAACTTCCAGTGACATTGAGAGACCTGTGCATCCCCTAACTCTAGCAACGGTTATCACCTAATTCTGCTTGCTATAATGAGCTCAAACATTAAAATACACCAAATAGGCTGATTACTCACTCAATGAGGTGACTTTCATGCCCAAATTCCAATCAGATCGTGCTCACCCAACCCTGGTACCTTGAACCAAAATTTCATGAAAACCGGTCTTTATAGTACCATTTCGGAGGGGTCTGAAGCACATACCACACATGAACTCCACGCAACCACACAAAACAAAGAGTGATCACAAAGTCTCTTCCTGAACTTCGCTCAGGCAAGAAAAACACAAATGAACACACAGCCACATATAAAAAGTTATTACCATTATGACCCACAAAAAAAAGCCCAATAAATCTGTATAAATCTACAATGAACATTGGCTCAAAGTATATTTTCAACAACAGAATGAATAATTGTTAACAAGAAAAAAAATATTGAAAGGAGTATTCGAGTTGGACTTTACAATCATCCATTGCTGAAAGTGGAAAATGCAAACAATAATTGATTGATCAGAGGGCAGACATGTTGTTACCATGGTGATGTATATATGACGTCATAGGGACGTCACAGGTACTAATAATCCATTTTTTAGTGCTCTATTGTTATTCCAGGCACACATGGTGCTGAGCAAACAACTGAATACCAAAGTTGATGTAATTTGAGAGCCAAGGAAAATCTGGCTCATAATTCGATACAAATGATATACCATCCTAAGAAAAAATTAAAAGTGGGACGATATATATAATATGTCGGGAGGGGGAAAGTGGCATGCATGGGAATTAATTGTTTTTAAAGTGGGATGCAGGGTCAAGGACTTTTTATGCAAGTACGGCTAGTCGAACAAGACAACAGCGTTATTAAGAGCCCCAGGGTTAGTATTGACTCATGCATTATGCCCCAGGCCTGTTAGAATAACCAATCATCCGAACGCCTGTAAAGATTAATTGCCAGGGGGGGCTCTATATGAGCCAACTACGTGTCATATTTAGAGGATAAAACCCGTTTTCCGCTGAGTGGTGATGATTATGGAGGAAGCATATGTGCTACATTTCAGGGAAGTATGTAATGGGTGGGACATGCAAGCATGCAAACTGGCAGTGATTGTAGTCGAATTACCTCTCCTGTTGGTGCCTCCTTACATAGCTGTGTACATTAACAGCACATGCGAACAAGATAACAGCAAAATATAAAAAAAATGTGCATCACAACACAGAACATATAAATTTTGTGTTCACAATTACTATTCAGCGATTTCTAAACAAACTCGATATACAGACAAGAAAGAGTGCAATTGGATCTACAAAAAGACATCACAAACAAAAGAGCAAAAAGTGTGGCAGTTTAATATTGATCACAACATTCCATACTGAGCTAGCAGCCCCCCCCCAACAATCTGGTTGAAAAGGGTGGGGGGGGGGGGGGAAGGAGAAAAAAGAAGGGAACAAGAATAGAGATGGAAGAACACGTCCATCTTAATTTGATGAAATACCCATTATCTCTTTTTACAAAAGGTGAAAGTATGTCCATATCATTTTGCTTGAATCATATCGCTCGATTATCACATGAACAGATTTATTGTGTGCAATTAGTTGAGCATTGGGTCTAATGTGCATTGAGCCATACTTGACAAAATGGCTACTCAAGGCAAGAATGCCCCCCATATGTGTGAACATATAAACATGAAATTGCACATAGGTGCCACTAAACAAGGCGACAAGGATGTATTCATCACATGCAAAACAGCAAAATTAGTGCAATGGCCTCAGCAATTGACAACCTTGGGTCTATACAAAGGACCAAAGGTGGGCCCTTTGTTCCTGGAACGTCGGAGCACATGTGCATAACTGCATGCATATGCACAGAGTTTGCACATGATTGATCAAATGTGCTGCATCCAGTATTAGGCCTGAAAAAAAAGATGTTTGTTTGTCATCCAGACCCCTGAAAAAAGGCAGACAGGCGGGCCCCTTTTTTTTTTTTTTTTTTTGGCAACGCAAATTCGCACATAAGTAACATGTGAAAATAGGACGCTAAATGCGTTCCGTTCCCCAGCACTACTAGTACTAGATGCATCAGTAGCTTCAGTTTCCGCTGCAACCTTACAAGTACAAGTTAAGTAGCAAAACCGTGACGGGAAGTTCGCATGCAAAAACCACGCCAAGATGACACCAATTCATCTGGGCCTAAATCACTCTATGGGCCATTTCGTGACTCCGTGACTTCACATTTTCAGAAGTAGGTCTGAAGCGTTTGCTCCGCACTGCCTAAGTGGTGATTAAAAATCTCCTTCAGGGTAGAATTCGTCACAACAGTGCAAAATCGGTCATAAATAATTCTAACCACGCCAAGTTTACACAGAACTTCTCCGAGCGTGTACGACGCCCATGTTTTAAGACCATGCTGTGCGAGTGATCGGCGCTGTATATTAATCACAACACGACTACTTGAGTGGTGACCGTGAGCGCACGCTCGGCGAGTTGCACGAAATACATCAAAGAAGTGCTATCAGCCACACACTGTGTTGTCGCTCTCATCAGCTTTGCTACATTTGGTATGAGAACACTATTTAAATTTGTACGGGCTGAAGTTTATTTTCTTTGACAGGATTGACCAGTTCACACTGATCGTGAAGGGATTATGCTCAAATTTCCTATGTCGTGCAAATGAGTGTTGTTTTCATTCAGGAATTTATTGCCAAACTTTACTAGTCTTACATCTCAGGTGCGAGTGGCAACACTGATAGGCTCCAAACTTCGGAAGGGAGTGCCGTCTGGCACATGTGATAAATGCCACGAACCATGCAGCCAAGGCCCAGGCAGTAATTTGATCCGGGATGATCGTTTCCAAGCCATTTACATAGCACAGCCGTACGCATCGCGCGGCTCCAAGTTCATGTTCTAGGCTGCGAAAAAACTTCAAAATGTAAGTGCGGGAAGTAGTAATTTCGGGGAAATCAGAGCACGGGTTTTTAGACAGGTCATGATACAGAACAGTTTTGATCGATGAGTCACGCCATCACGAACTGGCATACTCCCACAGATGTGTATGATTGGGTTTATGATGTGTGTTAAGACGACGTCGAACAGGGGAAGTTTTTGTGGAAGGACATGTAATATTGTGCAAAAGGGAACAAGAAATTGAAAAAAGATTGAAATTAAAAATATGTTCGGAGCGGAAGGAAATTCGGATGTGGGCGGTGGGGTGGAGGACAAACAAGCAATTTTTTTTAGGCCTTACCTCTAGTCCAGAAAGCAAATGTTTTTTAATATGTGAAAGTGGTGGTCAGAGCATGTAGAGAAGGGCATCAGAGACGGTGGCCATAGTTTCATTGGCCCAAGGGAGGGCAATAGGACTATTAAGGTAATAATTTCAGCCCGGTAATGGTAATTGGAGTGATACAAACAGAATCTAAAATCTGTTAAGAGCTGGTTTACACATGTTATTCCAGAAGTGTTCAGTAACACCCTTTGACAATTACGATCCCACTTGTTTTTCTGCCAATCTCAAAATGTCTAGGTGATCACTTGGGTGTGTATGGTAGAAAAAGCAAAGAAAATCTGCCTTGTCCAATGGCACAAGGGAGAGGATGATATTTTTTCTTACTTCGACCATTACTTGGGAACATAATTCACGTGACTAGCTTACATTGAGAACACACATGTTGAAAACACACATGTTATAAAAGCTATTGTCATTTTTCTCTGGCAGTCCTTAATCTTGGAACTGGTTAGATTTTCAGCAGGTTTAATTTGCCACAACTCTTGGTTCACTCTTAGTGTTATATGCCCCCACCTGTTTAATCCTTTGAGTTTAGCTTGAGGTGCCCATACAGGGGTAGCCAGACATTTCAATCTAGGAGGATTGGGGAGCAGGGGTTAGTTCAGAAGGTGGGCAGAATCAGGTCACAATTTGAAAAAAAACAGGACCTACACTATTTTTTTCTTAGTCCAGGAATCCATGGGGCGGGGAGTGGAGGGCAAGAGTTCCAAAACCTGACCCCCCCCCACTTCTATAGGTATGTCCAAGGGCTGTGGGGTGTTAGGGTTTCTTGATTCCAGTTTCTATATGGCACCAACAGAACTGATTGGTTGGCACAATTGGTAGGAGCGTCGCCCTTCCACCCGGAGGAGACCACGAGTTCGCCATTTCGCGTTGGGTCATACAAAGCTACAAACTCCTCGCTGACTGCTTAGCACAAAAGGGATGGAAGCAGGATAAAACGAGGGGTAGCAGTTTGCAAGTTGCCATCTGCGTGTGATTTACCACCACCCCCATAATAGGTTACTGGCCAAAAGAGGCAATAACCTATTGTGTGCCTAGTGAGAGATTTGCAGCTGACAATGAGGTGAAGCATCCGGGTCTGCACCTTGCGGGCCCTTGAATAGGTTCATCCTCTGTGGCTCAGCAAGTATACCTTAAAGAAAGTTTCTCATTTTAAAGAGTGCTGGTATGACCTTGTGCTCCTGGCAGCCAATGTACCACTCCAACATACAGTCAGATCAGCTGATCGCAATGTCTTTATTTAGCACCGTTTACCCTATATGTATAGAAGTACAAATTATCTGGTGGATTTCTATGAATTTTAAAATATAGGGACATTTCACGTGATACTCACTTCATTATCACTTGTCAAACTCTTGAATCTATCCAGACTCCAACATGGGCCAAAGCTCTTGTTACTGTTATAGACTTCTTCAAATGAGGGATCACACAACAAATATATTTCCACAAAATGATAATGATAATTGAAAGCAGTGCTGACAATTGTACTCACAATTTTCCTTTCCATATAAACTCGGTTTTTCATACATTACAAGCCTCCCTGCACAATGTCACACAATGGAGCAGAGGAGTGCAATAGCAATGCCACTTACCTCAGAGAAGTGCAGCGCCACTCCACCCAAACGAGAAACGAATTAGCTATCTGCCATTCAAAAGAAACAGAGAGCATTCTCAATTTTCATGGTCCTAATTACCATTAGTCATTTTACCAAAACAAAAAAGATTTTACCATTACTCGACTGTGAGCAATTAGGGCAAACTGAATGACACAATCATATTCTGTTTCGACACTGTGGCATTCTGCTTCTTTTTCCGGTGGTAAGGTGTAAGCACCGATCGTTGTGTCCAGTTTAAATGAGATTTATAATGATATTGTTGTCAAGGTCCATGAATGGAACAACCGGCATTCTGTTGAACGTACAATGTGGCAGACATCTTTCGAGACTTCCTGCTGGAAATTACAAAACCAAACCCGCCAACACAAAACTTAGAGATTTCCCCCCTACTTTATCACACTAAACATACTAAAACATGGATGAATTGGTTGCATTTTTCAAATAGTGTGACGTTTATAGTTTAAAAATAGCCGTAACGATATCCCTATGGGGGACCTTGTCTATTTCCCTGAACAGTTCAGTGGTGAGCTTGCGCACTTGCAACCAGGAACTGGCTCATTGCGAACAATCATAGGGCCATGATGCATAGTGGTCCTATAGTGATGCGAGGACTGAGAAAACTCCTCTCATTTTCTCAATACCTATTTATACAGTAAGGGAGAACCTTCTCCTATTGGTCACTAACCACAGGAATTAGGCTTAGCCTTCTAGTTCTTCTGGGGCAAACACTGAATGAAAGACACTACCTCCCCTAATGAGGTGGTTGGGAAACGAACATTTTCTTACAGAAGAGAAAACACTAAGTTGATGCGAAAAGAATTCAGAAAACAGAATTCGTTTGATACGCATCGGTATCCTATACCATTTGGCTATCATTGCTCATTTCGCCTATTCAGTGGTGGTTTGCCTTCATTAATAATTTTTCGCTCTGTGGAACCAAATATCTATCGGTGCCAACTTAATAGGAACTATTCAGACACTGGCCCCATCTCATTAACAAAGATTGGCGATTTGGTCACTGCGTAGTACCGGACCCACATACGCAATCAATGGAACCCAGTCGAAGTCTGCAACTCCAGCACACAAAGGGGACACTTCTTCAATAAGCATTGTTGTACTTTTCATTTCCTTCCTTAAGTTAGTAACCTCTCAAAAATTCCCTTGCTTTTTTTGTATATTTAGAACAAAAAGAAGCTAGATCAACAATTCAGGTGGCAATCACCCAAGTGAACTGAGTCAGAACTTACAGTTTTCATCGATGACGGATGAATTGCAGGATGCTCCCCGAACGAAAACTCCAACAACCCTGTGGCCTAACAGACCTATAAACGGAACATTACAAAGATATTACACATCTTGAGTTCAAAGCAGGTCAGTCTGTTGAATTTGCAGCCACTGAAGGGAGGAAGATTGGGGAGGGTGAGCTGGGGAGTCGTTAAAGTTCCATCACGCTTTGAATATTAGAGAAAATAGGCCTCAATGATATTGAAAACGAATGCCATCGTGTGATACCCCATTCTACAAGAAGAACTCCGGTCAAAATTACAGCACTCAAACATTTCTCTTCCTGGAGAAAGTGGTCATCAGTCCTGCGCATTTTTTTTTCAATTTTTAAACATAGACGGCCAGCTGCAATTGTATATGTTTCGCCACGGGGACCTATTTCACGAAATTTCAAATTTTGACATAGTACATTATTCTTTTTGTTTTTGCATCAGTCAATGCAATAGAATACGACAGTCTTGGTTAGCTTCGTTGCCTGGACGAGGACATAAATAAGGCTGAATGGAACTTAGCAATATGCTGTGCCTAGCAAAGTCATGAACAAAGAAAATTTCAATCTTCTCGCTTGCACATTGACTTACAATTCACATGACTTTTTTCCCTATCACTTAGATCGAAACTAAAAACACTGATGCCCACGATACAATGCCAGAGGAGCCATGTTGGTACCCAATAAAGACTATTCCCAATGAAAAGCTAGATCCTTGACATCAATTCAGAGTTTTGAACATCCCTATGATAGAGTAAATTGTGCATGAGTATATAGGAACAAATTACCTCACAATATTTCAATATTCAAGTTATTCCCCTCTCTTCCAATATTTGTTATCATCCTATGTATGGTATTACTAATTGTAATTAACGTCGGCTTATTTGTTATCATCCTAGTATTGTTTACTATTGTGAAAATGAACGTCGGCGCATTATGAACAAAGTATAAGTTTGAGTACACAAGTTCTCAGGCACAAGACTCTTTACAGACTTGTACGCAAACACTCGTCAAAGCCGGTTCAGCCTACCCAGACAGAACTCTGGGGGAAATCTGACAGCACTCACAACCTTAGTTTTTCTTTTGCTTGCTTTTTCATCTCCCCATAACTTTTGACATATGTCTGTACTACGATGACTTTTGGCACCATTATCTCATTCTAATGGTGGTCGAGTGGTTATCTCGTTTATCAGGCACTTGCAGTTCATTGGGGAAAAATAACTAATTTATTGTCACGTGACGGCATAAAAATAGCCAGCACAGTGGCGTAACAAGTTGTGTAACTTCTGTAACATGTTGAGTGAAGCAGTTTAAACCTATCAAACATAACTACCAATTCTTCTGTGAACTGACCTACTCAAAGAGGTTCTATTGTCACAAAACCCAGTGAAAATAGATGGTGTTCTTCACGTCATGACAAAATCATTTCACAATACATCGGAACTGATTTTACATTGACAAATCACATAAATGGTCATATACCATATCCATATAAAATTGTGCTGGGGCGACTTTTCATTGTGATTCCGTGCGTATGTCCTCGTCACCTTGTTTTCCAGGTGCCACCATATGACAAAGCATCATGAATACAAGTGGAAATGTTTTTGTTGTTCTTCAATTTTATATGAATATTTTCCTTATATATGACATATTAAATTACCACTGAAGGTGCAGTGCAGGTCCCTTTATCCAAAAGGCCATGCAAATATTCATTTGTACCATGGCTATAAAGGCAACAGACCTTATTAAATTTAAACAGAAAGAGCCAATTCTCTCCTACACTTCCATAAATAATCTTATCCAATTTGACGTGCTTCCGAAAGGCGGCGAAATGTCTGCTTGTACGCGGCGATATCAAGTGTTTTGCAGCCAGAGATCAGTGTCAAGCGCTGCAACGCAGTGCTAATGAGGGTTGCTGAAATGGGTCTTTTTTTTTAGCCCCGAGCAGAAATAGTCAGCTCAAGAGCCCTGGACTGAGGATGACTGACCTTCATGTCCCTGCAAATAAACCTGCACACCAGATGCTCTCACCATCTGCCCTCATTAGGTCATTCGTGGAAGTTTCAGGTCAGAGGCCGGTCTTTTGTTCCAAGGATCAGTTCATCTCGTAAGGTAACTTACGATTCATTTTACAATCATTGAGTGCTTTTATAGTCTTTTTATATTGGTGCTCTGGAAAAAAAAAAGAGAAAAAAAAGAATGATGAATTGGGGCAGTCTTTTCAAAGGGATGGCATTAAGCCAACTTTAATGGAAACTGAAATTGCTCTTACAACAACCTTCATTGCCAACTGTTTCGCATAAGCCTCTCACATGCTATTTGTGGATCATTGCCAATTTGGGTGTCTTTTCCTTTTCTGTTTTAAAGCAATTAACTGAAACCCAGGGTCATAAAAAATGCACAATGCACAGTCGCCGCAAAATCGTATCCTCTAACATGGCAGTTGCTTCTCGCTTCAGAATAATGAAATACATTACAAAGAGGCAATATGTCCTGAAACCCATGGAACTATTATAATTAACTGAAGATGACATTAGAGCGCAAATTGTGTGCCCTGTTCAAAGTTCCGTCAGAGAGACCACAACTCAAGTGAAGACACTATTGTGTGTAACCCTGTCTCGTTTAAAAACAAATTCATTTTGTTTACTCCTCTATCTGGGAAGTTCTTGTACGCATGTGATACCTCGACGCAATACCTTTTGGTTGCTTCATGTAAGATTTCTGTCATAGTGGAAGATTCTGCAACATATTCAGTGATTGTTACCCTATTTCAGAATGAAGGGAATTCAAAAAACGATCTATTACGTAAGCACGAAACACTATTAATTCAGAATAAAAATTGATTGCATCTGGCCAGAAACTTGATAAGAAGTATAACATCAAGGGTGACTAGAGGCTAATTAATGTTAAGTTTGAATTAGCGGAGGCTGTCAAAGGGAAGTATTCTAATCTCCTGACGAAATGATGCGAATGTCACCCAATCACATGTAATATAACAGTGAGGGCGCTGGTCGGGGCTTAGCACACAGTTCTCAACGCTGCTTTTGCTCTCCACCAGAGCTCCAGTACGCAATGTCCGGAGCTTGTGAAACACCTAGAATGCTAATAGGCACAGAGGCTAGCTCACCTATCAATTCCTATTAGTCAATATGTGTAAAGGTTCTTTCAATTTATGGGAACTCAGAAAAATGTCGGCTGTAAACCGCCAGACCGTATATATATCCATCCCCGCATCTCTTATTCAGAAAGTTTGGTGACTGAAACCGACACTATTCCGTGGAAAGAAGACATTATGGACGTGTGAAGCGAAGACGTGTACAGGTAAATGGGTCCATTCCATATGCACTTGTTCTTGTATGAGGCACCCTACAGCCCCGGACAAGTGTTTTCCCTAAATAAGCGCATTTATTCAAGATTTCGACTTTACAGCAATGACCACCCGCCAAGGTCAAATTCAGGTCAGAGTCACACACCTTAGGTCAACATTATATCACAATGGTGAACCCATCCAGCCTTCGCAATATTCAATTCTCCGATAATAACCAAAAAAACAGTTTTTGACCCTAATGACCTCTGAATAACCTTTGAAAAATGATTGGACAGTTTTTATGAGAAGTGTTCTCTCATGTGATACATCCACTCCTAGGATCATTTGCATTCTGCTGAACACACCCCAGGCTATTGCCGAAAAAGTACTAAAATCAGTTTTTGGACCCCTAAGTGACCTTTCATGACCTTCAATGACATGGCGTTTTTTATGGAATTGTTACAAACTCCATGTGATGCATCCCTCCTGATGCCTATTGCATTCCAATGACCCTGTCCAATGTTATTACGGAAAAGGTTAAATTGACTTGACCCCTTGTAACTACCAAAGTAAATGGTCCAATCGAAGCAGTTGTTTCCCTCCATAAAGCACACAAAGCTCTATCACATATCCAAAAATAACCAGGTTTCTATTTTTTTTGCCCGTAACTCCTTAACTTAGCACATTTATATTCAATATTCGAACCTTTAACAAAATGACCCCCGACAATATGTCAAATTCTTGAGGTCAATGGTCACACACATGCAGGTCACAATTATATCCCAATGGTGAACATCCACCTTCGAGATATTCAACTCCTCCGATTATAGCCAAAAACATTTTTGACCCCTAGTGAACTCGAATGACCTTTATGAAATGACGTTTTTTATAAAATTTGTGACTCTCCATGTGATACATCCACTCTAGGAGCATTTTGCATTCTGCTTGAAACACACCCAGTGCTATTTGCCGAAAAGTACTAAAATCAGTTTTTTTGACCCCTAAGTGGACCTTTAAGACCGTCAATGACATGGCGTTTTTTGTAGATGTACACCCCATGTGATGCATCCATCCTTAAGCATATTGCATTCCAATTAACATGTCAATGTTATTGCGAAAAAGTATAAAATTGACTTTGACCTTGTGCACTACCAAAGTGAGTTTCCGACGGAAGCGGGATTTTGTTTTCTCTCCATAAAGCACATAAAGCTCAATCACATATCCAAAATAACAGTTTCTATTTTGTTTTTGCCTGTAACTCCTTAAATACGCACATTTATTCAAATTCGACCTTCACCCACCTGACCACCCGACAGAGGGGAAATTCAGGTCAGAGGTCACACACCTTGCAAGGTCAACATTATATCACAATGGTGAACCATCCCCCCTTCGCAGATATTCAATTATTCCGATTATAGCCAAAAAACAGTTTTTGACCCCTAAGTGACCTCGAATGACCTTTATGATAATGACATTTTTTATGAGAATTTGTTACGGCTCTGTATACCTCCACGCCTAGGAGCAATTTGCATTCTTATTAACACACCCACTGCTATTGCCAAAAACGTACTAAAATCAGTTTTTGAACCCCTAAGTGACTTTAATGACCTTCGATGACATGGCGGGTTTTTGATGGTAAATGTTACCTCCATGTGATATCCACTCCTAGAAGCATATTGCATTCCAATGACATTCCCAATGTTATTAACGAAAAAAGTATAAAATTGACTTTGACCCCCTTGTGTTACTACCAAATAAGTGTCCGATCGAAGCAGGAGTTGTTTCCCTTCCATAAAGCCCACAAAGCGCTATCACATATCCAAAAATAACCGTTTTTTATTTTTTCTGCCTAACTCCTAAATAGCACATTTCCATTCAAATTCGAGACTTTAACAAAATGACACCCGACAGAGTCATTCAGGTCAGATGTCACACACACATCCTGTCATACAATTATATCACAATGGTGAACCATCAGCCTTCGCAGATATTCAATTCTCCGATTATAGCCAAAAAACAGTTTTTGACCCCTAAGTGACCTCGAAATGACTTTTAATGATATGACAGATTTTAATGAGAATTGTTACTCTCCATGTGATACATCCACTCCTAGAGCATTTTGCTTCCTGATGAACACACCCAGTGCTATTGCCCGAAAAAGTCCTAAAATCATTTTTGCCCCCGAAGTGACCTCAATGACATGGCGGTTTTAATGAAAATTGTTACACATCATTTATGCATCCACCGCCTAGAAGGCATATTGCATTCTCAATGACATGTCCAATGTTTATTATAATTGCAAATAAAAGTATTAAACTCATCATTTTGACTGATCAGGACAACTAATATGCACATTAGTCCCACAAATTTACCCTCAGTGATCTTGATGTATTGATCAAGTTTATCAGGACTGGTAGTAGCGGGTCCTATTCCACAAAGTTTCGTGCAAAAATCCCTAAAAGTTGAGAAAATAATTGCATTAATTAATTCTAAATTAATCTAATGAAATATGAATTAAACACACAATGACGCTTCAGTGATTGAATTCAACGCAATTGAATAAATTTTCGGGACTGTTAAAGGTCTACTCACAAGTTTCGTGAGATCCAAACAACAATTTTATAATTTGCCTAATTGCTAATGTGTGGCCAAACTATTATGCAAATTACGTCATGCAAGATGACCCTCCATACCTCGGCCACATTCGGAAAATGCATTGGCACTGATAGTTGGCCTATTCACCAGTTTAATGAACAATCCAATGAAGTTTAAATATCACATACTTATGCTTATTAGGCCTACTGGCCAAAGAAATGCCAACTTGACCTCGATGACCTTGAAATTGTCGCCATGTTTTTTTCGTCCAACAACTACCCACACCCACCCATCGTTTTCGTGGTACATCGCACGAACTTGAAATTTTTGCGAAAAACCTGCAGAGGGAAACAATCTACGATATAGCCCATTTCCGAACTGATCCGAATTTTAACTCTACGGACATGTTCCAAGTTTTGGGTCAATCGGATAAAGTGTTAAAGAATGAAGTGCTAACGCCAAAGGTTCCGGCGGGGCGCGGCGGCGGGCACACGGCCAAACCATAATATCCCCGAACCACTTACGGTTTGCGGGTATATAAGACATTCATCAGGTTGATGAACATTTGAACAGCTTTCCAATTCCGCATGAGTTATTACCAAAATTGCACCTATAATTATTCTCATGCATGACTACTGAAATCGACTTTTCTCTAAGCACAAATAGATTGAGCACTGATGGACGATCGACGGCTGACAAAACAGGACCCATAGATAGACACACATGCGTCTAAATAGCTCGCCAGTGTTGTTAGCGAGACCGGCACATCCGAAATCGAGACCGAGGGACCAGAGGGTTGGCGAGACCGAAGGGACCGAGGACCAGGAGCACAACTTCGAGACGGAGACCAGCAAGGTCGAGACCCGGGATGGAGACCGAATGTGATATCGTGGTATAAGGGCAAAAAAACATTCAGTCCGAAAACTGTATTTGTAGGGCCTAATTTACACCACATGCTCTTTTTTGGACATGATAGACAACCTATGTCATTGAACATTTGCTTTTATCGATCTGCAAAAACAAAGCCAAAACTTCCGATCATTCTCCACAATCGACAAGGAAAGGCTAACCATGAGCAGAAATCAAGGGTGGTGCCATTTGAGCATGGCACGCCCCCGCCATTAGTTTCAGCCCCCCCTCCCTCTATTTTTGCAAAAATTTATCGGTGAAAGCATGACAAAAATAACCAAACCTCATCACATTTAAAATAAAATGAAAAAAATCAGATTGTGAAAACCCTGCCGGATGAGGGACTGACCACTATGTCCTCAAACACTACTGAATATGGCACCAATACACAGTAAAAATTGCCCAACTGCGACTCCCCTGGATGAGCCCCTCCCCCCCTCCCACCTCTTCACTTGGTCTACTCTTCCCTTTGGGCCTGGGAGATTTCTTTCCCTGCACACCTCTGCAAAGCATTCAGAATTACTACAGCTTCCTAACCAGGAAATTATTGATCATCTCTCTCATTATCGTATTCCAATTAGCTTCTTAATGTCGTATGCCCCCCCCCCTCCCACCCCAGGGACACCCGCTTTCCTTATGTGTCAAGGTGGGGGCGCTATTGGGTCTCCATCCATAGCCCCATCCCTAGATTCCAAAATAAAACCAATAACTGACCCTGTCAAATGCATTACCTTAGCTTTTGTCCTATGATTGGATACTATTCCATATACCATGTAGTGTAACGTTAGGCCTCACCGATGTCAAAATGAGAATTCAGTGTTTATGCCAGGTTTCTACTTTTCTAGGTACCTGTAACTAAGTGTACTGAAACCATTCCTCCATTCAGGAACTGTTGCAGCCAATGGCAGATCAACTTTCACGAAACTGGCACCAATGTCATAAAGGTCTAACCCATCCCTGGAAATCGAAACAAATTCCTGTTTCACAGTTCATAACATTGATAATTGATAGTCGTTAATAGGCTACTGCAGTTACTGTCATAATTTAATTACCAATTAATGCTCCCTCCTCCCCATTAAATTAGTAACTGAAATCACTAAGTATTCACCTCTCCTTCTCATCTGTCACAGTATCAGGGTTCAGTGCCGCTGGAGTGTGCCTGCTGGAGTTTTGTATCGTGGTTCTTTTTTATTCATCATTTTTTTCATCATTATTAGGGTTGGATAGAAGTTAGGTTGAATAGCCCTAACAAATACGGTTCGAAAATCATGAAGAACAGTAATGCTATCCAGTTGAACAACCCAACAATATTCTTAGCAATTTGAATTGGCTAATCCTATAATTATCCCTGTAATAAAGGCATTCTTAAAGTGGAGCACACCATAGAGAAGGAGCCACTATTTATCCTTCCCTCATGATCCAACACGAATGAACCCGTTACCAGGCTTCTGACTCCCTTGCCACTGTAGGCTACTGTGACTACGTGTGTGACTGCAAACAATTTGAACTAGCAACAATACCTTGGCCCAGGTACTAGGCCCTTGCCTTTTCCCACATTGACCAAGTAATTAAAGGCCACTCCACTTGCTAGTTCCTAGCAAAGCTCAACACATGACTTGCAGGATGTTTTTTTGCTGAACTATGATTATTCCGAAGAAAAAAGATGACACAACTATTTTTGCTGGTCTCGAAGCGAGACCGGAAGAAATTCCGGACGAGAAGGGTTCGAGACCGAGACCTAGAGCACGGGGTGTCGAGACCGAGATCGAGACCGGACAATCAAAAGCTTGTTCCTCGAGACCGGCTCGAGGCGAGACCGTCTCGAGACACTACACAACAACCTGTAGCTTGCCCAGCCACTGGCCCAGTTGAGCTAAAAAGGACTACGCCATTCTTCTGATGTATAATTAAAAAAGATCCAAGAGTTATCTTGGAAGTAATATTGCATTGACATTTGTAGTGACAATATACTCTAAACTGATTTGCCATGTAGCAGTCATTAGGCGCCACGACATTTATGTATGTGGTAGCCTGTGAATCGGGCTCGATTCCTGTGAATCTGAGATTTGTGGGTTCAAATCACTCGGGCAAGGCCAAGCTAGCGTCCTCTATTGCCTTCACTCCCCGAAGGTTTGAATGGCCTGAGGCAATTATAAGACAGCTATCGCCCTCTGATTTTTGTCAGAAGCCAACGCCAGGTTTCCTGTGATGTATATATATGTTATGTTTTCATGCTTTCTAGAACCCCACAAAACCCAGATACATCAGCTGCAGATGCTCCTTTTCATTTCAATTAATCATTCATATTCATTTACTTTCTTCCCAGAAGGGTGCCTTTACAGTTCTCCAGGTTTGAATCTGCGGAAATAGAAAATATCATATGAGAATTAAAGAAAAATAGTCAGTGATTCCTCCCCCTATGACAACATTCCCCATTTTATAAAATATATGATGTGTGTATAGTAGATGTGGACCACAGGGTGTAAAATCCTCTCATCACACCTTATTTTTCATCATTTGGAGGGAGAGGAGGTGAAAGTACTAGTGCCCTGTGAAGTCCGTCATTAAACCACTAATGCCCCAATTGCCTCTGCAAAATATGATTCTTCTGCCCTGCCAGTCACATGTGGACATCGTGGTGGCCTAATTGGCTATAGGTTGTGGGTGCGAGCCTGCCACGTTGTTCCCCTCGGGAAAGGTCTTCATCCCCGCTTGCTTTCTTCTCTTCAAACAACTTCACCCAGGTGTTACAAATGGGACCGTGAGGTAACAGAACACAACTGGCGCTGATTAGCTGTAGCTATATACTCTCTCCGGGATTGATCCCGGAGTCGTGACGTTTTCCTATGATCAGGGTAAGTTGTAAAAGCGCTTTTCTCACGTCTGTGGTAAAGCGTGTATAAAATTGACTTATTTTTTTTATTATTATTTTTCTTGAGATATGAGGGAACCAGACCCACCTTTTCACCCCTCCTAATTACAACATGATCCTCCATCATTATTGCCGACTAGAAGATCCCACATAACATACATCTCTTGTCTCTTTGCCCTTTTTCGTTATTATTACAACTAAACTACTAAATTGGTGTAGGTAACATATCTTTGCCATAGCTAACAAAGCTGCATGCTAATTGGTTGAACTTTTATCTCTCCCAAAGTAACCTATAACACTACTGAAATGTAACATCACGTAGGGGTGTTACAGTATTTTGTTTGGAGATTTCATGACCGGGTCAGTAGTCTTAGGTATAGACTCTACAAGGGATTAAACCTTTAGGGGAAATCCAGTAATTACAAGGCTAAATGTAGAAAACCAATCGTCAAAGAAGGCAACAGAAAAACACGGATGGCCACGCAGTGATTAAAACAAATCCAGCAAATTTTCAAATAATCTAAATGAGAATGAAGGCATTACCGAAGGAGCGAAGTCACCTTCTTTAGTCGCTCGCCCCCAGATAACACTCAACAATCCAGGGGACTCGGCTAATTGACATAGATTCAATTCAAAAAGATTTAGGGTAAGGAATTGAGGTAACATTACTTTTACTGCTTATTCTCTATCTCGAGACAGTCTTAAAGGTTTGCAATACAGAACATCAACTCACCTTGGATTAGTCTTAATTGGGATTGGATTATATTCTCTTTAAGCAATGTAGGATTTTGATGAACGCGGTTCTCTGAAGATTATTCCCTCGTATTAAACCTGTGGTGGAAAAACAAGCATTGCATTCTCCATAGGAGGCTAGTTGGGCAGAGTTTATTTTTTGAGCAGAAAAAAAATATGCATGAGTAACTCCCATTAACACATAATACAGAAAGGCATACCGACCAGATCTGATAACCGCCTACAATATGTTTCAACTGGAAAATAGTATTGGAACCCCAGACGAAACATTCAATCGGAAATGGGAAATCTTACGAGGTGAACTCAAAGAAATAAAGCCCATGATAACAGAATTAGACAATCATAGAATATGTTTCTTTTGAGAGAATCTGTAAAGATGGGATGACATTACCAAGGAAGCAGTGGACATCACCTACCTACTGGCCGTCCAAGATGATCCATTGACAAGAAGGGACCATCAAGGGCGAAGCCTCTAATCCCTTAAAACGGCCATATTTTATTAGAGGGCTGTCAGAAAATCCATGAAAGTGGAAGTGTAATGTGTCAACAACAGCAATATAATCTATGTGAGGAGGATGGGCAATGAACTAGCACACAATGTATTAGAATCGTATTCCTTCTGATCCCGCCTGGGGCGCTTGCAAATTTCTTTCATATGGGGCGCTATTTGGAGAAACACGAATACAATTCAGCAGTTCTTTGCGGCCATGGGTTGCACGACTTGCATTTGTCATTACTGGCTTTCATTTATAGCTTTTAGCAATGATCCATCACATTTAATTTAAACAATCTTCAGGCATTTTTGGGGGGGGGCATTTTTTTTGCTACAGTGCACAGGCAGTTGATAGATCAAGTTAACTGTTGTTTGTGGTGTACTGTGTAGGACGACAAGCTTTGCAAAAAGCTAAGACAAACTTGAAAAGCATGGGCAAATCATTTGAATACCCCCCCCCCTATGCCAATGTGTATTCGATTATGCGGGCCTAGTCTACAACAAGGAATGAGCGAGGCTTTGTCCCCTTTTTTATCGTAGTGTAGGTCTCTCGGCCATGGGCATGACTAGGTTTTGATCGTCTTAAAACCAAAAGTCCCAACAGGCTTAGTTATGTTCTCCGACTCATTTTCCTTCCACAAAAAAAGATGCATCTTGATCGAGCAACAGGGTTCCTGTACACTTCAGAAGAAAGGCAACACGCCAAGTTTCAGCTTATCGAACCAAACATTCTGGACTTAATCGGGTTTTACAATATTTGACAAGTTTTTGCAGATCTCCTGGTGACCTTCAGATGACCTCTGACCTGACCCCCAAACAATAGGGTTCATGTACTCATCATGGGGACACACATACCAAGTCGGCAACGTCATCCATCCAGGTGGGGTCGAGTTATCTGTTCCAAGCCAAAAATTGGCTAAATTATTCGCATTTCACCAAATTTTTACTATTTTTGACCAAAATTCCCTCCGGGCCTATACCAAAAACACGAGGGTTCCTGTACTCCCCATAAGAAAACACAACCAAATTTTGAACCCGATCAGACACCATTCCGGACTTTCGTGTTCACAAGGTTTTTCAAGACGTTGAACTCTGGTGACCTCTGACCAGACCCCATAACAATAGGGTTCATGTATGCTCATGGGGAAACACACATACCAGTACTGAGCTTCATCCATCCCGTGGGGTCGAGTTATCGTGTTCACAAAACAAGAGGGTTCCTGTACTCCCCATTAAAACTAACACACCAAATTGAACCCGATCAGACCAACCATTCTGGACTTATTTTCGTGTTCACAAGGTTTTAGACGTTGACCTCTAATGAACTCTGACCTGAACCCCCAAACAATAGGGTTCATGTACTCATCATGGTAACACACATACCAAGTATGAGCTTCATCCATCCCTTGGGTCGAGTTATCGGTGTTCACAAGCCAAAATTGGCCAAATTATTGACTTTTTCTCTGTCACAAATTGTCTTTTCTATTCTTTATCAAAATTCACCCCGCCCATACCAAAAAACTATAGGGTGCTTGTACTCCTAATAAGAAGCCACCCACCCACTTTTCAAACCGCTATCACCACCATTTCTGGACTTATCATTGCACAAGGTTTTTCAGACTTTTGACTCTGGGGACCCCTCAGATACCTCTGACCTGACCCCAAAACAATAGGGTTCAAGCACTCATCATGGGGACACCCATACAAGTCATGAGCTTCATCCCTCCCGGTGGGGGGTCGAATTTCGTGTTCACATCCAAAATGGCCAAAATAATGACTTTTTCACAACAAATTTTCCTATTTTGAGAAACCAAAATTTACCCTTGCCTATCCAAAACAATAGGGTTTCCCTGTCTCCCCATAAAAACGCTACACATCAAAATTGAACCCGATCAGACCAACCATTCGTACTGTTCGTGTTCCAAGGTTTTCAGACTTTTGACCTATAATTACCTCAGATGACCTCCTGACCTGACCCGCAAACACTAGGGTTCATGTACTCATCATGGGGAACACCCCTACCGAGTATGAAGCTTCATCATCCATCCATCTGGGTGTGAATTATCGTGTTCACAAGCCAAAATTGCCAACTTATTGATGTTTCACAAATTTTCCTATTTTTGGACCAAAATTACGCCCGACCTATACAAAAAATCAATAGGGTTCCTGTACTCCCATACGAAAGCTACACACCCAAATTTGAACCCGATCAGACCAACCAATTCTGGACTTATCATGAATACAAGTTTTTTTCAACTTGGACCTCTGGTGATCTCAGATGACTCTTACCTACCCCAAAACAAAAGGTTTTCACATGTACTCATCATGGGAATACACATACCAAGTTGAAGCTTCATCCATCCAGGTGGGGTCGAGTTATCGTATCAAAGCCAAGCGTACATACACACGATACAACCACTGGTCATGACCTGCACCGATTCTTCTGACTTTTCGTCAAGGAATCAAAAAACAAAAGAGTTCCTGTACTCCTATGAGAAAGCTATTACTACAATTTCAACTTTGATCGAACCAACTATGCTTGACTTCCGTGCTTACCACGGTTTTTCAGACATTGACCTCTGGCGACCTCGGACCTTACCCTCAAAACAATAGGGTTCATGTACTCATCATTGGTAACACACTACCAAGTATGAGCTTCATCATCATCTAGGTGGGGTCGATTGTAAATCATAATTTACAAGCTGTATCACAACAATACTGAACATACATTTGTACATTACATTACACACTGGCATGACTTGCAGAGATTCCTCGACTCTTTGTATGGTGTCCAAAGATCATTCCGTATATTGGTAGTTGGACATTGCACAAACGGTGTGCATAAAAAACAATATCATGACAAATTACCCATCTACAATCCACCAGACCATACTCATCAACAGTAAAATAGTAAAACTGGGGATGTTTTTTTTTCAATTTGGTTTTAACATTTAGGAAGAGTTTTGTAATAAAGCATTCTCAGAAGACTTTTGTTTATACCTCTGATAGTGGGTAAGTCCCATGGTGTACGTTGACCGGTGTATCAGGCCCTTTGCCAATACAAAGACAAATTTGAAATGCTGTCACATATCTTTCGGATATTATCGAGTCTTCTGTATCATTCTGGTCATCACACTGTCACTGTGTCACATGTGGAGCTCCCAAATGTGTAATGAACTTGAAAAAAGCCATTTCATAGTTCGAGGAATTGGCAAATAATGCCACAAAAAAATGATATGCCACATTCTTGTGACAAGAATATTATCAAAGGAACATGCAATGCCGTGTCCTTATTGGCTTTTGTATCTAACATTTAAAATAGTTTCCAATCATTGGGTGAATGACAAAATACACAAATGAACTACAATTTGTAAGATGTAGCAGAGGTCCGCCGTCATCAACGGCTGTCACATGTCCCATTTTGCAATGATAAAAATTGTTGCTACATTTCTAGCTGTCAAGCAGGTTGTCTTTTAGAGAGATCCTTGAGGCAAATGCGATCTGTCGAGTGAGTGGAGAGAGGCTTGTAACTCTGAGCATAATTTCATGCAAATTTAATACAGGTAACAAATTTGACTGGCAACCTTCCTCCTCACCCCCACCCCCCTCTTTCAGATTGCAATGCAAGGTAGGTCATTCTGGTCACTCATGTGGCAATATGGATAATCTGTCATGTATGGACGTCTTCAGGATCCATTAGAGAGGAACTCCAAGCAATTGATTCGATTCACTACTCTGCAGGGGTTTCTGAGTCCTCTAGAGCTATATGGACGATCTAAAAACCTTTGCTCTTGCCTTGAGAAGTAGTTGAAATTTTTTGTCTTGCTAATATACACTTCAACATTGTGTACAAAGCCCCATTATTGTGCAACTTTCATCAAACTCTCTGAATTGTGGCATTTTGGATGACGCAGCAAACTACTAACATTTTATGTATACTGCACAATATACGTATGTGCTTTCGTGCATAGCCATGCAAATCATGCACTGAAATGAAGCAATTCAATGCATCGACTGAACAAATATCAGGAAATTTGTGGAATTCTTCCATACATAAACTTGACTGGTTATTCTGAGTGAGAAGTGAAAACAACAGTTTAGTCTCCATAATGAAGAGAGACAATGTATTTCCCCTTCCCCGTCACGTAGCATATACCAGGCTGTCGAACTAATTAAAGGATGTATGGATCAATATCTGCATGAAATTTGGTATTCCGGTTTTCCGATCAGCTGGCTGTGTAAGTTGTTATTTAATGTACTTGAGCAACTGAATAGACGATATTCCAACATGGCCCTAAATACTGGTTATTTCAATGATTGATCTAATAAATAATATCGCAAAAAATGCCTAAAAGTTCCTTATATTATTTAAGAAAATCTTCAGGACCACCTAACAACTGAATACCAAAAAAGTTGAATTTTCAGGAATGGTGAGCCAAACTGCACAGAAATAGCAGTGCAGCCGCAGGCTTGAGTAATGTTCAACAAGCACAACATGCTCGCTCAAAAATCTCATGGCCTAAAATTGGAAATAAAGGACAGGAATTATTTCAATTTTGGCTTGAAGTTCACTAACTAGCTCTAGAACATATCAGTAAAATGATTTTCTGGCAGGCGTGAGTTTGATTATGCAATATTTTCAACGTTTGTATTTGCAGAGTAACCATAACCTTTGTGGTATCCAAGTAAATATAGCATATCACAGTGGTTGGGCTAGTGTGATCCCGAATATGGACCTGTGGACTCTGCTTACAGCAGGGGTCAACTGAGTTCACGTTATCAGTATCTGTGGTTACTTTAATTCATGGATGCATCCATGACAACCTTCAAAGAATATTGCTGTAAATTTGTCACTCACCAACAATGCTTCATTCAATATTACACAAAGTTAGTCAGAGATCCCCATATGTTCAAGTGTGCATGGAGAATTCGCTGTTTCAAATTCCCTATTGACATTCGTTGTGGTGGAGAGACATGTGATTTAATTTGTAAATCAGCTGATTGGGTACAAGCTGATTGCATGCGTACAAATTCATCCAAAATTGGCAGGGTAATGTTACCAAGGAAGAATGTAGGTATGAATATGGATTTCACCTGATGTTGGCACTGATGGCAAGGTGAAGTCAAACAATAGAAATCTTTCTCAAAAATTGTTTATAGTTTAACTGCCACACATTGGCTTACTGCAATGTATATTAACAAACAGTAGGTCACCACTGATGTCACTATCCAGATATATGTATGAGTTCTGCAATGATGGTGCTGAACGCTCCATGGCTATTCATTGTAAGCTATTATTTGGTCCTAGATGATGACACAAAATTAATTAAGACTATCAAAGGTGACTGGCTGGAAATGAAGAAACTGCAGTAGAACAGTTGTTAGCCATCAATCAATACAATGTCATTTCAAGATATCCAAATATACAATAATATGGCCCAGGGGTAGGCAGGGGCTTCGTGATGTAGGCCTGGTAGTGCTTAAAGTCTCTTAATCTCAAATTAGGCAACCAGTCACCAGTGTAATGTGGGAGAGTACATAACTTCAAGTAAACTCTTGAACAGTTCATGGGAATTGATCTCTTCCCTAAATCATATTTGCCATCAGTTTCATGAGTTTAAAATGCTCAACGTGTGACGAATGCTCACGTCACAGTTAATCACTAACGAATGTCAAGAGTTCAGATGTGTTCAAAGTGTTCATTTTCCTAACACTCTATCATAGTATTTGATGCATTCGCAGATCCACGCAGTGTTAGTGTAGAGTCATCCTGGGCAGATGGACACCCTAATTTCAAGTCCTGGCTATTAGGTTGTTGTGAGACAAGTTTGTCTAAATAATAAGTATGGAACACAAAACGGTCCATTAGAATTTGTTTTCAACTATAATGATTTGAAAATCAGACTTTGAGACAAGTCCCCATCTATAGGTTTCGCATCACCGCAACCCACCCAAAAACTTTGTTCCAGTTGTGTGGTACTAAATAAATGGTACCTAGATCATGCATGCCTACTACTATAATTTGGTTCCAAGTTCTGGGTTCCATGCCTGACCTAGAACGTACATGCTCTGAGCATCTCAGCTACAAATCAGACAATAACTATTTGGGCAGATCCATCATAGAGTGGCACGTACATTATCAATTCTAACAGATCGATCTACAGTAGCGAGAAGGAAAATTCGACAGATTCCCGCAATGAGGACCTTGGGGCAATTCCTCAGGGAAAACATTGCAAAACTTTAGGTACTTTAGAAATCGTTACATTTACAGACCCCAATCTCTCAACAATTTTTACAGAAATCAAATCAGGTGTGAAGGTAGCACTCTGCGATGGGTTTGGTAGCACATAACTGAAGACGCCTATAACAATATTCCTCTTCTATCAAGTGGGTGACCGGCGCCATTCAACATGAGCTTTCGGACAGACTGGCACCTTATTTTTTTCTATGGCACTGGAACACTTGCTATTTGAACTTGATGTTGATATTGTACGCATAGTCCATACTGAATTCTGCCATTAGACACATGCACAAAATAAACATTCAATACAGCATTTAAAATAGGGATTGGGTTGTTGGGTTAAAGTGATAATTCTCAGTTAGGACATGAATTTCATCAATTTCACTCTTGTTATGTTCATTTTTCTCTTCTAAACGCTTCATGGGTTTGCCCAAAAATAAGTCTACATTGTAAAATCAATCAATCCACAAATTGCCTCGTTATCCTCTCCACCTATATGTCTAACCCTGTTACACAACTGATGCTGACAGCAGAAACATGCTCAAACTGGTTCACACAAAAAAAACAACTAATTCCCCAGTCGTCACCCGCTGTGTTGAACCTTTCATAACTAGAGAGAGAACCTGGCTAGTCCGTCCCACGATAAAATTCTCCATGAAAGGATTTCATAGCATGTTAATTTAAATTCCATTTTCAAATATTGGTATGCGAATGCAATTTCAGTTTCCATATCCGGTACCCCCCTCTGCCCCCCCCCACTGTCTAAAGATGAAGCAAATCCCCCCCCCTTCAAAGGAATGAAGACAATTTGACAGTGCCTTTGGGTATTTTTAGGCTGAGACACTGTATGTATGACATTCCAGACTTGATAATTGGCAATGCTATTTTATTTCTCCTTCCTTTTTTTTTTTTATCTTACATTAATCTTCTTATACAACAAGAAACCCAGATACACAACTTTTCCAGTTGAACAGTGCTTTACATACGACCGTCTTTCCCGATCAACTATTAAGATGTGCCACCCCCATAGTCCATTCCTACTTTTACGCATCATAGTCACATATATGAACGCTGGCAATGACCTAATCCCCCCACAGGGAATCCTGTCGGATTTGATTGTGCCTAAAACATTTTTCTGGTAGAGTAAGAAAAACACATTTGGGGGCTGAAAATTACCTGCCAAGTCTTCCTCTACCACATCAAGATTGGAGACAGAACAGAACTAATGCCACAGTTGGCAGAGTCACCCGTGCCTTCGGGATGAAGCTTCCTGGAAGAAGATATGCAATCATTAAAAGATCACAGTTGAAACAGCTATGTTTCAAGGTAGATGTGTAATGGACTGATACTATGAACCAGAAAGCCAAACGGCTTAGGTTCATTACTGATTCTGTCAACCAATAGCCAGACACATGGACAATTGGGACGTAGTAACCAGCTCCTTATAGGCAACATAACATCTGACAAATTTCCGATCTTTAACCAACCAACTATAGGGTTCCTGTTACCCTGTACGAAAGCCCACTAAATTTCGAGGTTTTCAGACTTTGAACTCTCTGGTACCTTATATGACCTCCGACCTGACCCCCCAAAATAATAGGGTTCATGCACTCATCCTGGGGAATACAACAAACCAAGTATGAGGCCTCATCACCCACCTTTACCAACACCAATAGGGTTTTTTGTACTCCCGTAAGAAAGATACACACTCGAATTTTCAACCTGATCATACAACCGTTCTGACCTTATCTGTTTACAAGGTTTTCAGACTTTGACCTTGGTGACCTCAGATGACCTCTGACCTGACCCTCAAAACAATAGGGTTCATGTACTAATCATGCGGGAAAAACATACCAAGTTATGAGCTCATCCATCCAGGTGGGGTCGAGGATCGTGTTTACAAGCCAAAATTGGCCAAAATATTGAATTTTCACAAATTTTCCGTTCTTGACCAAAATTCTCTCCCGCCCTGGAACTGAAAAAACAATAGGGTTCCTGTACTCCCCATAGAGCGTATACACCCATTTCAACTTGATCAGACCAACATTCTGGACTTATCGTGGTTTACAAGGTTTTCAGACTTGACTCGGTGACATCAGATGACCTCCTACTAACCCAAAAACAATGGGTTCATTGTAATCATCATGGGGAACACAATACCAAAGTATGAGCGTCATCCATCCAGGTGGGTTGAGTTATCGTGTTTACAGACAAACTTGCCAAAGATTGACTTTCACAAATTTTCTATTTTCGACAAAATGTTTCAATCCGAACCGGAACTAAAAACAATAGGGTTCCTGTCTCCCCATAAGAAAGCTATACACCCAATTTGCAACTTGATCAGACCAACCATTCGACTTCTAGGGTTTACAAGGTTTCGACTGGACTCTGGTGACCTCAGATGACCTCGGGACCTGACCAAAACAATAGGGTTCTGTACTCTTATGGGAAACACACATACAAGTATGAGCCTGACTACCGACCGATCCAAGGTTATATGTTTACAACTGGGCGTCCCACACACACACATAAACACACACACCACACACACACACACACAGCACACACACACACCAACGTGACTGCATAGACTTCTCTGACTTGTCAAGGCATCAATAAAGGAATAAATATCCGTTCATTTGTGCTTTGGGAGGTTCTGACAAATCCAATTGGATGACGTCAGAAGGAAAAACGAAGGTCCTGGAATATAAGAAGTGGAAGTCAAGACGAACAATATTTAGCCTACAATAGCACCGGACGACAGTAGATGCTGCCTGGAGTAACACATGATGTCTCCTTATATTCTTATAATCCACAGCAATTTCTATCTGCATGTTCAAAATCAATAGCAGTCCCAGTCCTGCCACAATAGTGCAAGGTCAGTCATCTATAGTTAATTAACTCAACAATGACATAGTCACTTACATCACAGAGCCCTGATAGTTTTCACACCCTGTACTTGGGGACAAATCACTCATTGCCTATGCTGGACTCGTTTGTCTCGCCTGAACTTTGTTCAAGGCGAGACATAATGGTCACGTTGTTGTGTGTGTCTGTCTGTCTGTCTGTCTGTCTGTCTGTCTGTCTGTCCGTAGTGCGGTTAGATATCCCTGAACCGTGGAAGCCATCATGCTGGACCTTCTTGTGGAGGGGCGCGTGAAGAGTTGCAGATGTGAATCCACTTTTCGGCCCAAAGGACCATTCTCATTTTCATAAATTTTGCATATTTAATGAAAAATGGTCCGGAAGCTTGTGTACAGATATCTCTTGATCGGTAGATGCAGTTGTGATGCCGTCAGGGTATATCCACTATGAAGTACACAATTGATCAGATTCCGGGCATGATATATGCCTAATTAAGTAGTCTAATTTGCCATAATTTTCTGGCGTATTTTGAAGTTTGTTGGATTTGACGAACTTGGTGAGCTATGGTTTAGCCTTATCCAATAATTTACAGTAGGATGAGGGCCCCTAGGTCATTCAATTGTTATAATCTGTCATTCAAGGTCCCTTAGGGGTCAAAATGTTTCCTGGCCGTAATCGAGAATTGAATGTCTGTGAAGCCTGGAGGTTTCACCATTGTGATATAATTGTTGACCTGCATGTTTTAACCTCTGACCTCAATTTGACCTCTGTCGGTGGTCATGTGGTTAAGGTTGAGTCTTGAATAAAGTTGTGCTCATTAAGGAGGTACAGCAACAAAAAAGAAAACTGGTTATTTTTGGATGGATAGACCTCTGTGGCTTTATGGAGGAGACGCAAACTCCCGCCTCGATCGGACGCATACTTTGGTAGTTACAAGGGGTCAAAGTTAATTTTAATAGCTTTTTTCGCATTTAAACATTGGGCGTGTTCCTTGAAGGCAATATGCTTCTAGGAGCGGATGCAATCACATGGAGATACCCAATTTTTATAAAAACCGCCAGTCATTGAAGGTCATCAAAGTCACTTAGGTGTCAAAAACCTGAATTTAGTTACTTTTTTGGCAATAGCACTGGGCACATGTTCCATCAGAATGCAAAATGCCTCCTAGGAGTGAATGTATCACAGGGAGAGTTACACTTTTCATACAAACTGCATGTCATTAAGGTCATTCAAGGTCACTTAAGGGTCAAAAACTGTTTTCTGGCATAAATCGGAGAATTAATATTCTGAAGGCTGGAAGGCTCACTATTTCATATAATTGTTTGCCTGCCTGTGTGTGACCTCTTGCCTGAATTGACCTCTGTCGGGTGGTCATGTGTTAAAGGTTGAGTTCTTGAATAATTGTGCTTATTTAAGGAGTTACGGCAAAAAAATATAGAAATTATAAACTTGTTATTTTGGATATTGATAGACCTTTGTGTGCTTCATGGAGGAAACCAACTCCCGCTTTGATCGGACGCCATACTTTGTTGTTTACAGGGGTCAAAGTTCAATTTAATAGCTTCTTCGCAATATCATTAGGCGTGTTAATTGAAATGCAATATATTCTAGGAGTGGATGCATCACATGGAGAGTTAACACTTTTCATAAAAAAAACCGTCTGTCCATTGAAGGTCATCAAATTCAATGGGGTAAAAAAACGATTTATGTACTTTTTGTGTTGGGCATAGCACTGGGCATGTTCATCAGAATGCAAAATGCTCCTAGGAATTGATGTATCACATGGATAGTTACAATTTTCAAAAATACTGCCATGTCATTAACGGTCATTCAAGGTCACTTAGGGTCCAAAACTGTTTTCGTGGCCATAATCGGAAAATTTAATATCTGTGAAGGTCTGGAAGTTCACCATTGTGAATATAATTTGTTTGACCTGCATGTGTGTGACCTCTGACCTCATTTTGACCGCTGTCGGGTGGTCAGTGGTTAAGGTTGAGTCGTGAATAAAAGTGCTTAGTTAAGGCTTCGCGGACCAAAAAAAAAAAAAAAAACTGGTTATTTTTTGGATATGTGATAGAGACCTTTGGTGTGCTTCATGGAGGAACCAACTCCCGCTTTGATCTAACGCATACTTTGGTAGTTACAAGAGGGTCAAAGTTCATTTAATAGCTTTTGTCGCAATAACATTATAGGCGTGTTCATTGGATCCTCATGAAACTTTGGTGGATGTACACCTTTTGATCCCGATAATTTAACAACAGTGTAAAGGTCACTTGAAGAGGTCATTTAGAATGTACTAATTTCATAAATTACACAATTTTTCGATTTTGTTTAATGGCGAGTAACACTTACATTTGGAATGATGCAGCCTATGGTGCTTGTAGAGATTTGTCATGTAATTTTTGGGTTCAGTAATCGAACAACAGCTAGACAAGGTCCCCAAGGTCAGTTTTAAGAAATGTGCTTATTTTAGAGTTTACAGGCCAAAGAACTAAAACTGTTCGATTTTTGGAATGTGATGTTCTATATCTGCTAACAGACGAAACCAACTCCCACTTCAATCTGACAACCCGGTCTTAAAGTTACAATGGGGGTAAAGGTTGTATTTTAATACTTTTTGAGCGCTAGCATATGGTGTGTGTACCTGATGACATAATGCGTTTTGGGGCTTGGTCATCACATTGAGGCAGTCAATTTTTCATAAAAACCGTCATGTCATCAAAGGTCATCGAGGTCAAGAAACTGGGCCAAATATTAACATTTTCTCCTGCATCATTTTTAGTGACTGTGTGTTATATCACTGAAATTTCGGGACCATGCTGCATAGGATTAAGGGTAACATTTTTCATGAAAACTGTTTTTATGTCATACAAGGTCATTCAAGGTCACTTATGGACCAAAACTGTCAAATAATAACTTTACTGCGACAACAAGTTCCAGAGACTGTACGCTACCATCTTAAGAATGGTTTAGTCTTGGGGCACCCTATAGCTGACCAGCATGATGCTGAAATCGCTATTATATAGATGCTATCAATAACAAAATGTTTTGTACTCATGTTCAACCCCTCGGCATGTTATTTCCTATGTATCCTAACTAGTATCCCATCTGTGACAGACACAGATTTCATCACTGTCAAAACCTGCCTTTTTTACCTTGAGGTCACATCAGCTTTCATAACCTCTTATGGGCCCCTACACTGACCGATATAAAAGTGTAAACACTCAGTCATTTGTTTACCAACTCCCAGGCACCTATTCAGAATGAATGGTGTTCAGGTGTCACCTGCAGTAGGTCTGGTGTGTGAGATGGGGGGCAGGGAGGGTAAATCCCTTGTATCACTTATATAGTTCAGAGCTTCAGCCAGTAGGGCTGAATGACCTCCTAATTAGAGGCTTATTCAACTCTAGACAGGGGATGTGAGAGGGGGTCGGAGTTTTTGTGTGAACTCCTAGGGAGTGATGGAAATAGTAGATGTATAAAGGATACTCTTTGATGATATATAGGATAAACTTTAATAGATTTAGGGTTCATTTACATTGTTTTTGGACAATACCCAGTAATCGAAGGGAATATTGACTCAGTATAGTATTGGGTATAATGGAGGGTACAGTAGTGGTGTGGTCAAAGATGGCAATGAATGTTGACATATTTAAGAGGTATTGGATATTAAAGCCACATATGGAATTGCCAGTTGTAATTGTTTGCATGGTGACTAAATGAACATCACTGACGCGTGCAACCAGGGAGACACTGGGGGCGACGCCCGTTTAACTTTTCTATTAGTAATAGTAAAAGTCAGTCTGTAATAGATGACACTGATAATCCACTTCACAGTACTGTCTCTGGGTACCATATCAGTGAGATGAGAATTTCAGCTGCCAGCACAAATCGTTTTCAACACACTTTATTCCAAGAGATATGTCAATTTGAATGAACCTTTAAGAGACAGTTCAATATGTTTGGACTCTTTTATCCCATTTTATCATTATTATTGCATTGTTATCCATTGGTGCGCTCAATGTCTCTTCATTTCAAGTTTATAGTTTTTTATTTTTGATGCAATTTGGTTAGTTGTATCTATCCACATCTTTAGATCCGCGTATGTATTGTCGTTTAATGTAAAAACTTATATCGTTCAATGTTTTCATCCTCTGGCCTCTATCCTTTATATGTCTGTTAGCGAGTTTGTAATTGCCACTATTGGAGCTCAATAAGGTTTTTGAATTGAATTGAATTGATAAGAACATCCAGTCAATGCACAATAAAGCTTGACCAAGTAAGTGTCACAGGTCCATCAATGTATATCCTAAATGACAAGTTTCTCAAAAGTGAATATATATAGAAATTTCTCAACGATGGCACATGCCTAAAATTCCGCATGGTGTGTGATTTGATATGATACCTCATTAGACACGGGCCTTTTAACTGTTACACTGGTTTCGAAAAAAGTACTTGGTTCTTGATGACTTATTTTGTACCACAGGTTTCCTATGGTCCCCCCCCCCCCCCTCATAACAAGAAGAATTTTGTAATTGTGGAACTGGTACCCAATTTAACACTTAATTGTATCATCTGAAATTTGGTACAATTGTTTGAGTCCCTTGATAGGATAACATAGAAAGTAAAAATAAAGGTCTCAATGCAAACTTTACTTGACCATTGACCTTTAAAAATGGTAAAAATGGTAGAGTCTCTCAATCACCGATTTAACATTGGTGGTATTTATGGTATGGAGCGTGTGTGCCACATGTCCAGCGATGGCCCTCCCTCTCCATTCCTCCACGTCTGTCAAGGTTTCATGAATAAATGGGAGGAAGAGGAGAGAGGTAAAGACAGCCCAAGGTACCGATGAGTCAGGTCAAAGGTCAAATGGGATTGGAATAGGCTTCTTTCGATATAAGGTATTCTGACTCTGGTCATCCTGCTACATTCTGTAGTGTATGAAGATAACGATAAAGATGCTTTCTTGGGGTGGGAATGAAAATGGGGAAGATCATGCAGAACTCAACTCGCAGAGATCAAGAGGGTTGGCTGTGGTCGATTATATGTGACTCTCTCTTCATTTGTCTCACAGTGCAACAGGATCTATCATCAGAATAACGATCGATAGTGTTTTTGCCCTATGATGCTACCTCGTGTTGCTCTTGTCACATTCACAGCCTTGCCATTGTCATGTTTCATAGGTTTCTTTTTTAATTATATCTACCTAATTCTGTAATCCAGCACCTAAATACCCTGAGCTGGTGTAGTAAAACAAATCCTATCTCATGGATTAGAAACAGGGCTCCTACAGATTCTGTGCAATCAATCTTCATGACTTCTTAATAGTGTTCTTGCCCTATGATGCTGCCTCCAGAGTTGCTCTGGTCACATTCACAGCCTTGCCATTGTCATGTTTCATAGGTTTCTTTTTTAATTATATCTACCTAATTCTGTAATCCAGCACCTAAATACCCTGAGCTGGTGTAGTAAAACGAATCCAAATCTCATCAGGACTTGATACAGGGCTCCTGCCGATTCTGTGCAATCAATTTCCATGACTTCTTAATAACTTTTTCATAACCAAATACAGGATTTTCATGACTTTCTCTATGACCCCCACCAATCCCATCTCCCAAAGAACCGTGATCAAACACATGGTACTCCGAGCGGTAACCATGCCAGCTGTGAGGTGAGGTAGTTATGATGAAGAATCAGGATTTATCATAGCCCACAGCGAGCACTCAATCATGCAAGGGTAGATTTAGAATATTACCAGAATGAAAGCACATAAAGAAAAACTTAGAGCATTGTTCACGTGCCCAGATTTGACTGTCAAATACCAGTAGACCTCTCAGAACCATTCTCACACATGTTACATCACAAACCTAGGATGGTTAACCTATCACTAACATTTGTAAGAATACAAAGATTTTGCACCACCCAAAATTAATTCATTACCACCTCACTTTTCACAGTTTCTTGACAAGTTATATGAATAAACTGTCGCATCGTGTAAACAACCCCCCTCCATGAAAATGTTGCTCTCGCTGCGATGCTAATTCATCACCCCTGGCCTTACCACTTACAGCAAACGGAAAGGCCTCCCACTATGGTAACTTGATAAAATCTATACTGACAGCCAGGAAATCAACAAAAAAACGATGCAGGGGTTTTCAAGAGCCCAAAAGACAGTGGGATAGACAGACCACATAGGAAGCTTGCAACTTCAACTGGTACACTAGCTGAATGCACAAGTCAACATATTATCACATGGTTCAAAGTCCTGTACTCATATGCAACTAGACATGTGTAGGCGGGTAAACCGCCCATGTTGTAAATTCCCCGCACTTTTGAGCAATCATTGGAAAGAGTATCTAACACCCCATAAAGACCCCCCATTTTGGTCAGAAACCAAGACAAACTTCATCCACCAAGTTTTGTTGTAATCCATGGGTGTTGATAGGCACATGAATTATGCGAATTTGACACATGATGGCTTTGAAATGACTTCTAACTTTGTGAGGCACAACTGTTAGGCCCCCATCCACCATGGTTCGTTCAAATCTGACAAAGTTTGGAAAATCGCATAAATTTTGCAAGTTTGACCGCGATGACCTGATATGACTCCCCATCTTTCGGATTCAACTATACTTCGTTCCCACCAAGTTTCGTTCAAATCTGACAAAGTTTGGAAAATCGCATAAATTTCACAAATTTGGACCTTTGATGATTGAATGACCTCAAATGATACAGTTTTAACACCCTTTGTGTGTAGAGTGGGATGGCAGGGATGGATGGGCAAAAGGATTGCATTATCTGGGAAGTTATTTGGCTTTTAATGGTAGGTAGGTCTTGGCAACCACATCAGTATGAGAGACTCCTGAGAGGAGGGGGGGGGGGGGGGGGGCTCAACTCACCCATTGTTGTTCTCATGGAACTGGAAAAGCTCCTGAAATGTAATGATACAATAAAAGAAATATTACTAATGATATTACCAGTATCATTATTCGTATTAATAGCCTTAATTGGGTATTAATAATATGTAGGAGGAAATAATATAACAGAACCATGCAGCTAATATTCATATTAATAGTTTCATCATCATCGATTTCAGCACTTGTCACATACCTAGCAACCCTAAAAATCTGTAGCTTTAGCAGCTGTTCGCTATGACGGAAAAACAGCAAATTACTCCTAGCCTCTTTTACACTTTCATTGTTTGTGTTTTTTATAGCAAAATCACTTTTCTAACCTGTAAGATCATTTAAATCACAAAATTGAGTGGTTTGGCTGAGTTTGTGAAAAATAGGAAGTACCATCAGAGGGAACAAGACGATACCACAGTTAACACATTTGTGGTAGTTTTCTTGGAAAAATGCAAGAAAGAGCTATTGATTTCGAGTCATGTGGTCATACAGATGTGAATTATTGAAGTATTGCAAAGAGCCTGCCAATACATGTATGTATTCCAGTATCCATCCTGTTTAAAGTGCCCAACGCCCTGGAAGTCAGCCAGACAATACACACATCATCATCCAATTAAGGGAATGAAAGAGAGTCACACTCACACGTTACAAATCAGACAAAAAAAAAGCTTTTAGGATAAAAGTAACTCGGATTGACAATCTCAATTAAGATTTCGCTGTGCAGGCTAGGTTTAGCAGGTAATCAGCAATTAAGAAGGGATCAAAAACTGACTTGTTTGCTAATAATTAGGTATCAGCGATATCAATAGGAGGCCGAGGTTCGTGTACAGACTTTTGCAATTCCTTAATTTGTCTAGGATCTTTCCCAGGATTTCTGGAATATTTAAATTACAGTGGGAAAAGAGTGGGTGATCTAAAAAAACATGTACTGCACAATTGTCAACTGAGAATCCATAAAGAAGTTGCTCAGAGAGCTCCAGGTACACTTTTGGGAGGGGGGGGGGGGGGGGGATTTGGGGAGCATTTCAGCTATCCCAAAACAAAATCTCAAGAGCAAGTCTTGGCAAATCCAAACAGATTGGCTGGCAAAATTAGAAGGACAATTGGGATGGCCAACCCGGACTCTGTGGTGAGCGAAAATGGCAGCGTCTTGGCATGATTATTGAGGGTGGTGGCAGGTGGTCCTTAGGGTAAGTATGAGCATGTGACGTAAATTTTCGCTTTCCTTGCAGACATTTTTTTCTTGGTATATAAGGTACCTCTTTTCAGTTGCGCATCCCATACCAGCAAAATCCACCGAAAAGTGTGGTTATCTATCAGCCCCATCTGTTTTATTTCCATAATGGTTTGGCAGATAATTCTAATTTACATTGTTTGTAGGGTCGCCAACCCATACTGTTGTAAATTGCCAGATGTTCAATGGTGCGGGGATGGGTGCAAGTACAAGATGGGGTAAGTGGAATAAGTGTAATAGATTTACATTATTTATTATCCTAGAGGCAGGGAGGTCTGTGACACCTTGCTTGTGGGAAGGGCAGCAATTAAGAAATCACTATGAATAGCTATGAGAGATCAATATCAATTTTTTGACAAAGCAAGTTCCCTTCTGGAAAAGTCTGTAAGGTCAGGTTTTTAGGTCAGGAGCAAAGGTCCAAATCTGAAATGTGACAGCACCTATTTCGACCAAGATTTCTGACCTACTCCTGACCAAAAAATGTTTATTATTCCTGGAGGCAGGGGAGTTCTGTGGCACTTCTGGTGGAAGCCACAGCAACTTAGATATAACTATGAATAGCTAAGGATATCATTACAAGTTTTGACAAGGCAAGTTAATTTTGGCTATATTGGTTTGGGCTATTTATGTGCCAATAGCAGTGAGGGTGTCTTCAATATTCTTGATAATAAAAAAAATACATTAATATAGTAAATTGTTACTATTCCCTAGAATGTTCAACAGGACAACGAATGTAAAGTCTGCCTATGCATTGAATGGTATTATAATATGGGCTACAACATTTCAGTTTCAGCCAGAGCATTAAATTGACATTGCATTCAATTTGGGATTAGGTCATATACCTATGTATTACTTTTATACTGGCCTATGCGACTTTACTGAGTCACGGTAGTGCAGTATTGAAACTTGTAGGACCTGTAAGGCTGTGGCCTGTCAACTTTATGATCACAATAGGTCAGTAATTGACATTGTATAGGACCTGTGAGGAAGGACTGTCCTGTTCAACGTACTGATCACAAATAGGCAGTATGACATTGTAGGATCATGTGAGGCCCTGGTTCAACATTACTGATCACAATAGGCCAGTAATTGAACATTGTATAGGAATCTGTGCGGCCGGGCCGGTTCAAAACTTTACTGTCACAGTAGGACAGTATGTGACATTTAAGGACTGTGATGCCTGGCCTGTTCAAATTTACTGATCACATGGGCAGTAATTGACATTGTATAGGACAAATGTAAGCATGGCCTGTCAAACTTAGTGATCGGTTAGGTCAGTATGTGACATTTTAGGACCTGTGAGGCCTGGCCTGTTCAACTTTACTGATCACAGTCGGCCGATATCAGTTTAAAGAACCATACCTTACAATGTTCCACTATTTGTATGAATCCTGCTGATTGGACACAATGATCAAAGGCAATGCCTAAGAATATTACAAATTAATCAGGACCGTAATAGACACCATTCACACGAGCGACGAAGACGCTGAATTCTGTAAACTTATAAAAGTTGCATAACGATGACAAGTAGTTAGACAAATACCTCCAGTGCCATGACCTATTTTTGAAGTTCTGGACAATTGAAACATCCACCAAAGTTACCTGAAAATCTGACAATATTTTGCATGAATTATGCAGATTGACTACTTTGAATTAGCACAGTGTTATGCTTGATTGAAATAAAGTCTCATCAGGTAATTTACATAATAGCCGGTATCACGAGTGCCAAACCATCACTAGAGCTCCTATGATTTGTCCAAAATCTAGAGTAATTCACTCGAGCCAAAGAATACATTAAAATGGGATAATTCACTGCTGAATTAGTCATTTCATGCCCAAAATTGATCTGATTTTCTCTCCCCAGCCCTGACAAAACATACAAAAATGCATGTCGACAAAACGGTCTTACAGAGAATTATAATCTTGCTAAGGTGACAACAGACATACATACACAACATGCCAATATGATGGACTACATCTCTTCCTCAATCCGGTGAGAACAAACCCACAAAATTCAAGGCGACGAAGTAGCAGACCCCATTCAAGTAGTAGCAATGCTAATGTATAATTATGTGGGAATCTTTTAACCAACAGAGCGAAGAGAAGACAAAAACAAAACCATATTATCCTCAATGTGGGAATATACTGGTTCAGTTTGGATAAACAAAATTCTCATCCAATGAAGGGATCAATTTGTTCCATTATAGTCTATGAGCTTTCATTTGTTCAATCTTCCAACCGATAAAGTTGTCTATAAAGTGCACTAGCTGCTAACCTAAGACTCGTTCTCTTTTTCACACTCAAAAAAACAAAAAAAATAACAAAAGATCGGCCTATCCATGCATTGTAACCACCCTCAGATTGATATGATCAACCGGAATCTCACCCGGCCTCACAGTCCTCTTAACAACTCCTGCAGCTGTCCGAGGTACAAGGTAAACTAATTATGCCGTGAGAATCCTGGCCACCTGCCATTTATAATTGAGTAGGAATAAGCAGCAGCCCCCCAGTGACCCCCCTTCCTGATGGAAAGGCATCTGACTCGCAGGGCCTTGTTGATGGTGGAAGGCAATTGCTCCGGGGGTCGAGGATGGACGGAGAGAGGCAGAGGTTAACAAGGAGTAACAAAAAAAAAAAAAACAGCCGGTGCCTCAGACTTTAGCATGAGTGAAATGACATGCTTAAATGGTGACGTGTTTGAGTGTCGAGTGACAATTCTGTCATTGTGCTCAGGTTTTAATCAATTAGGGTCATGTGAAGGACTTTGAATGGCAGCTGTTATAAGAAGGAGACCAGGGGAGAGCAGCTGCCTAAATAATTATTGCCAGTTCTGCAACCTTGAACTGAGCAAAAATTGCAATACAAATTGGTCCCAGTGGTCGTAATAAGTTCCTAAGTGCAACACGTACAAATAAATTCAAACAGTAGACAAATGCTAGATAGAATTAATAATCACTGGTTTATGAGAAATTCATTAGCATTTAGTGAATGGTATGAATTGAGAAAAACAATTCTATTCTTCTCAAAATATGTTTCCAAGAACAATATACTGTAGAAGTTGGAATTATCTATAACATGGAACTGACTTAGAGACGTCTTTCTACTAGACAACTTCTACTAGATAAAATAACCCAATTTATTCCAGACCATGTTTCAGAGAGGGTTACAATTCAAGTGTTTTAGAGGTTATGAAATGTTAGCATGTTGTTGAGGGAAATTGTTGTCAACTCAGCAGCACCAAGGGCAAACATGAAATGAAAGGACACTATATAGGATGCTATCCAGACTTTGTTCACGTTGATGGGAACATCAGCTCATGAAATCATTTCTGGTAGATTCATACACTAACTAAAACTGCATTTGTGCAGACACCACAACCCACCATGAACTGCAGCCTCGGGTGACCTGAGCCCGTAAGGTGTTATGTAAACTTTCTCAGGACCAGATGTAATTCACATGCACCAAGTGGAATCTTGTAAAACTTTGGGAAATTGAATTAGTATACAAAATGACCTCCAGTTGCCTTAACATTAACTCCACTTCTGTGGGGAACCCAAATATAGTCTAATCTACCAAGTTTTGTTCATATCAGACAAATTTGAAAATTGTTTATAAATATGCAAAATTTGACCTCAATGGGGATGATCTTCAAATTACCTATGATTTTTGTCGCGCCACCCACATGATTCTACATCAGCCTAGTTTAGTTGGATCTCCACCCCAAATCAAAAAAATTATTGCAAATTAGATGGCACCCGGTCATGTAACAAGGACCCACTGGAACCCTCAGAAATTCCTCCATGGCAGACATGTGCGTGGTAGTTCTTATGTCAAGCCGACTGTGTTGAAAATATTTATTGCCTCAAGTTGCCATCAAAGGCGGTGGCCGCAGCGGCGGAGAAATGGCAATGTTAAACAACAGTAACCAAGTATCTCCAGCATACTGCTGTAGATATAGTAAATATACATCAATAAATCCTCCACAAATCAGATCCTAAAACTTGAATATTGGCGATATTCAATGCTGGTTCCCATTGTAGTAACAATAATGCTGGTACGTAAATTTCTGTACGCACTTCATGCAGGATCTCACACAATGGTTACCAGAATTTGGGTATAGTCGCTTATAACAAAGTGCAATTTAAGTAAAGTAATTCCTAAGCCTAAAGAGACTAGAGATAGTTTCCACTAATTTGAAGTACCAGCATTATGATTCAGAATTCAGATACAAATAGCAATTATAATCTCATTAAAGACAATAGAGGTTCTATCATCAAGACTGAGGGCCAGATGTTCACAGTAGGCCTGAATTGTACCTCCAATGAATGATATGGCAACTTGCTTTGGGGTACAACAATACTGAAGCCAAAATTTAAACCCAGATGACATTATAAGATTCAGATTTAACCTACAAATTGTGGCCTAGGAAGAACAGAGAATGAATGGATTTATAACATCATTCTCCCGCCCGGAGTAATCGCGAATTCTTTTAAGGAGTTGTCGGAGTTAGTAGTAAACAAGATAAAATTACACAGTCAAAAAGTTGCCGCAGCTGTGAGGAAGAAATATTGATAGGGAAACTGTGTGTGTCTGCGGGAAAAAGGCGAAAAAAAACCCCACATGGAAGTTGTGATTTTTGATAAGTATTTTCCAGTGATGCCCCCAGGTATTATGGCCAATTACTCACTAAACGCACATGTGCACAGCAGTAGTGCCAGTATGCAGCTATTTGCCATTAATTGTGTACAGTTGCACAGCTAGTGCAATTGAACTTCAGCCACTCTGCATTGAATGCATACCAAAGCCAGCAATGCATCAATCATCTCCACACACATCTAATTTCAATGGGGTTGCTATGACACTGTGTTAAGGCTGATGCCCCAATGTTCGAGCAATCGGCGTGGGCAATAAATGATGCTGGTGTTGATTTGCATGGACCAACATATAATTCCCTTACTGCATGGAGTGATTGACTATATAGCAATTAACAAGCATTAATTCAAAACTTAGCAATGACCTACCAGGCCATGTCTTGCTCCAGGTTCCATGCGAATTGTGACATTTTCTGTGCAGTGTGGCAGGCAGGCAATTGTGTCAGTGTTGTAGTCGATACCAGCTGAGGCCGATTTTGCCGGCATCGTCCCCGGCCTCGGCCTCGTTTTTTTTTCCGAGGCCACCATTATACCTACGGGTTACAAGGTGAAAAGCTGAGCACGGCCTCGGCCTCGGAGGTGCGGCCTCGGACTACATCCAGGTTGTATCATTGTGTAGGGGCATAGTCGCTACTATGACAGTCCGATGTTCATAAGGGTTTTATTCATAAGGTCCGTTTGGCATAAAGCCTTTTATTCATTAGGCCTTTTGTTCATAACGCCCCCTATTCATAATGGCCCCAAAAAAGGTTCTTTATTCAGAAGGGCCGATATATAATCACGACAGAAGGTCCGATATTCATGATAGTTAAAAAAACGGGCCGTTAGTCATAATAGTGTGAAACAAAAGGTCCGTTACTTCATAATAGGAAAAATAGGTCGTTATTCATAATAGGGAGGAAAAGGTTGACAGGAAGAAAATAGAGAAACGGTCCAATATCGTAGGCGAACAAAAAGTTCTGATTTCATAATAGGAAAAGATGGTCCGTTATTCATAAAGGGAAACGGGTCGATATTCATAATAGGAAAAAGGGTCCGCTTTTCATAATAGGAAACAAACACGGTCGTGCATCTGCCAGGGATCGCACAGTGGCTGAAAAAAAAGTTGCTGCAGTTGCAGTTTTAGTGGGTTGCATCTTGCTGGGACTTCAATAGGTTTGATCCTCTGTTGGCAAGTATATCACTGAAAAGAAAAACACATTATGAAGAAAGGACCTTTTTCGCGATTAGAATAACGACCCCTCTATTTTGCTATATGAATTACGGACCCTTTTCGGCATTATGAATATCGGACATTTTCTAAAATCATGAATATCGACCTTTGTGCTCTGTTATGCATAACAGACCCTTTTGATAATTAGGCAAAAAACGGGGCCTTTTTTGGTCATTATGAATATCGGACCTTATTAACAAAGAACCCTTTTTTATTATGAATATAGGACCGTTTGGCCATTATGAATAACGGACCCTTTTCGGAAAATTGCCAGGTTAGAATAACGGGCCTATGAACAAAAGGCCTCCAGGACCACCAGGCGGGTCCCCAGTGCACAAATCTTCACAAAGGAAGCAAACCTGGGGACACACAATCAGATGCAGAGGGACCCCAGGACAGAAATCCATCAACCTCTTCATGTTTTACTCATTGTGTAATGACGACAGAAGAGGATGAAGGGGGAGTGGAGGGGAGGGGGGGGGAGTGGAGGGGAGGGGAGTGGAGGGGAGTGGAGGGGAGGGGGGGACCCAGTATTCACTGAAAGTGTAGCAGGTCCCGAGGCCATGGGCAGGGCTATAGTCGTAGTCTTGGTCTTCTCTTGAAAGTAGGGGAGTGCTCATGGAAGAGGGTGGTTATTTTTAAGGAATATGTATTCACATGTTGAGCCAAAAGAAATACCAACTGTGAATCATACAACATGCAGATTCAACACATACATTTTGTTGGTTCCACAAGAGTGAGACCCCTAAGCTCCGTTCTGTGAAAATTACTGCCTATTTGGTGAAGGAAATACTTTCCACTTGGACATTTGAACTGTAACTACACAGCGAAGACCAAATAAAAAATGTATAAACATCGTTTAAGCTCAAACATTTGCCATGTTGCAGCCCTCAGGTTCCAAGGAAAGACAATCTCATCCCGCCAAAAGCAGCAATAAAGTGGTTGATTGGACTGTGGGTTCAGCCCTATGAATCAATTTCCCACGGCCTTCGGGGGGTAATCAACCAAGCGCTAGGCCACCAGGGGATCGATATCAGCAAACATGAATTCAACAGAGGGGGATCAATAAGGCCGGATCCTGAAATAACAGTGAATGAGCAATATAAGAAAACCTGAGCCAGAAATACCCCTCACACTAATATAGGATTATCGTTCCTTGGGTTGCAATTTGTAGGCAGGGGTTGCGGTGAAATCATTCATCGTTCATCCCTCCATTAATTGTCGAAAATTATTCAGCCAGGACAGGTGGTTAAAGACCGATCAAAATGATGTTGATATTCGTTCGAACATATCAAGGAAAAACTTCTGTTTAATATATGTCTTCAATTGTTTTCACTAGCAAGGAATCCATAATGCTATTAAGAAAGTACTGAGTATATCAGTTATTAAATCCACACTACTTTTACGAAGTTATACATCTTCACAGTTGCTATGTAAATGTTATGACAGTTACCACCAGATTAATGTTAGTCATCGCATGTATTGATATTACTTCATAAATGACATTTGCCTTAAGTTATTTAATTCATCGGTGAGCTTATGCATGAGTTATACACCTTTTGAATGTTTGAAATGTCTATCCGAATCAGAGCAAATCTGACAATGGGAGTCCGTCAAAATATGTAACCACATTTGAGTTTAATAAGTATTTCACACACTGCAATCCATGGTAACTGCATGCCACTTTCTAATTTACCTACAAACCCACCTCCCAACTCTCTCAGGGGTTCCTCAAATTATTCACTCAACAGGCAGAAGGACATTTGCCTGTAGATATTAAAATCGAATATTCAGCTGTATATTAAAGCTCCATCCAGCCTTTGAAATATTCCGAGAAAATAAGCACCAATGATATTGGACAGGGCGGATCGCAGAAAGGTGTCGCCGCTATGGTTGGGCGCGATCAGGGTTTTATATTCACTAACAAAACACCCAATAGTTCATGCAGACCATTGTCATGCCAAACGAACATCACATATTTTCACGTATAACACATAAAAATTCCTGAAATTCCTAAAACAACTGACCAATAAGTTTGACTCTTAATACAAAAGTCCCTTAATTGCTTTTTTTTCTTCATGTTCCCCCCCCCCCCACTCTTCTCTCCATGAATACCCAAATGTGAATAAAGTTTTATCGCTCATTCCCAACTCACTTCTGGACCAAATCCAAATCCAACATGCTCTAAATCCCCTTAGCAGCCGGGGCTTCTGCTTTTGGCCTTTCAAAATCAAAATTTCCTTTATTTATCATTATTCATTGCCTTTTATTTTCCAAGCAGCCAGGACATGCCATCCCGCCTCCCTGCCAGGCAGCAAACCCCTCCCCTCCCCCCATCCACCACCCACCACAACCTATCCCCATGCAGCAAGTCATGATGTCCCAAAATAATATCCTTAGGAAATCTCCCATGGTCTACCATTGAATTGCCTTTCTGACATATAGACAGTAAGCAACACAGCCACAGACCAGAAGTGAAATGGTGCAATCCATGCACATATCCGAGGGGTGGGGGTGTTGGGCACTCTCCCCAGTGAGCAGAGCGGCAAAGAATCAACTTAATCAAATTGGTTGGGTATGATATGTTTGCTTGTCCTACAGCTATAACAGCAGTAAAATGTTCACAGGAGCTATGGTTTACTCGTTCCTCATGCTTATTCTAACTGAATCTATTATATATGGGACAATAAATCATGACCATCAAACCTCATCAGATTCAAAAATGTTAACGAACCATACCGACTGAGTTTTGCGAAATTTTTACCAAGTTGGAAATTGGAATAAATTATGCAAATTAGCACTACAATGAGCTTATAACAGCAGTAAAATTGTCACAGGAAGCTATGGTTCACTCGTCCTCAGTGCTTTTATTCTAGCAGAAGCTTTTATTATAAAATTCAATCAAATTCATGAACATCAAACACATGTTAAGACCATGCCATACAGAGTTGGCGAAATTCTTAACAATTTGGAAATTGTATGATATGAAATTAGGCACATACATGACCTCTACTGACTCTCTCTGTTAAACCTTTAAAATGATCAGGAACCACGGTAATCCACATCCACCAAGTTTCGTGAAATCGTACAAACTTTGGACAAATCTGGCATAAATTATGCAAATTCGACCACTTAATTAGCATATGTCAGGCTGAACATCGAATCATTCATCTACCTAGCCATCCGGTCCTACATGCAAACTACATCACTGCAGCGTATACGGTATTTAAAATAGATTCTTGTGTAATCTTGCTAATGAGCTTAACAATAAATTACATAAATTGAGCTGATTACCCAACTAATTAATGCCTTTGCTGCCCAGATTCTAATCATATCGTGTACACCCAACCCGGTGCTACACACCATTTTGTTCATTCGGCCTCATGTTTGTGAGGAATCCGCTATGAGAAAGTGGGACATACACACAAACAAACACACACACACACACACACACAACACCACCACACACACCCAACACACAAACACACGACAAAGTGGACCACTAGTCTCTTCCTGAATTCCATTCAGGCGAGATAAAGGCGAGACAAAAATGAATGCATCTTGGATACCTCATCTACAAGGGAACTTCAGTCAAAATTACAGCACTCAAATCATTTCTATTTCGGAGAAAATGGCTGCCACAGGGACCTCTTCCACAAAATTATGAATTTTGACCTAATACTATCGTTTCAACAGGTTTTTTTGTTGTAGTTTTTATTCAGGTCAATACAAAAGAATTACTACAATATGGGTAGCTTCATGGCAGGAAAAGAGGACATGAAAGAAAGGCGAATGGAAATTTGACCTTATATTCAACTGGTAAACCAGTTAAATATAAATTGGGTGGGATTTTTGAGACAGGAAACAATATGTTCACTGCTATGGAACCTATCTCTGCAAACCAACTACAGAATATTCAGACACTTTCTATGTTCGTGCTCGCATGAATCTTCTATCCCATATTGCATACCCCCCCCCCCCCCCCCCCCCCCCATAGATCCTAGGCTCAAACTGACTAGTTACTATTATAAACAGCATTCAAGATAACTGATGTAACATGGCAACAAATCCTTTAATGAGTGGACTTGCTACACACCCTGGAGAATATTTGTAGTTGGATTGTAGTTATGTACACAGAAATATAGGTGGAACACAGTTCAACTAATTCATCAGAAATTGATGTGCAAAAACATTTATACTAACCTGAATGATGGCCTACAGACATCATAACCAGAGAGTTGAGAGGGTTTCCACGAGTAATTTCCTCCACTGCCATAAATTATGCAAATCAGACGGATTATTGGACCTCCAGTGACCCTTTCTTATATTCATTATCTCATGATGAAATGTAGACCACATCTACCCCTTTCATGGGAAACCAATAAACTATGTGAATCAGACACATTGAATGACTTCCAATGACCTGAAATTTATGTGTAAATTCCACATCACAAGTTTTGTGGAATTCAACAAACTCTCAAAACTCTCAATCACAATTATATCAAATGACCTTCAGTGACCGAACCGAAATTTCTTAGGTAGATCATATTACACAATATTATAAAAATTTCACGATGACTTTTATAAATAGACTACTCATCAGCATATTTTTTCAACTATCAGCCTAATCAATGCATGTAGCTACTATCGTATCCTTCATCATGAAGGATATCTTCTTCATTCTTCTACACAATCTGAACAATCGGGGATCATGTTATGGGGATCTCACATACCAAGAATGATGTGACATAGTATGCCAAAGATGTCCGAGTTTATTCGTGTCACAAAGCCACTGGCGTCACATACACACTGTCATGGCTGCATAAATTCCTGACTTTGTCAAGGTATCACCCCGAGTACATGCCTATATAAGCATATACCCACCATGAAGAACCCGTGTTCGGGCTGCAAGCTACCAGTGTTTGCAGCTTTGTTCATAATTGAGTCTCCGCAACCAGCGAAAGATTAGGCAACACAATGAAACCTGCAAAGTACGTCAATGCTTCTACCCATTAGGTTAAGCTAACAGAAAGAGTGTAAATTAGATTTATGTCAGAGTAGTAACGATAAAGAGGGGAGGTTGTTAATGACAACAAACAACCAAACATGGACAGCTGCATTGTCTTTAAGTGCATAATGAATAAAATGTTAGGCCTACTTGTCTCTCTTCTGCTTACGATCCAGCGTGACGATTAACAGCTATTAGTTAGGTCGAACTGATCACTATGCAAAAAGTATTTTACTATGGACAGTTATTATGCTAGCTGGAAAGTTATGTCGTGTCATGTAGCCATATGCTGGACAGAAATTTCGAAAATTGCTTATGTGTTGTGTCTTGTTTTATTGGAGTGTATGCATACTCCGACTATTCCTGTATGCATACTCCGCTAGTACTTATCACCACCATTAGTTTTCTCGGTCTTAGCCTAAATACGGACCAGCCATAGTCATGACTTAATTTGGCTGAATGATACGATAGGAGCTGCATGCATTGATTAGGCTGAGGGACAACTGCAGGTATTTGAGTGGAGAATGGGAAACTGTATACATAATGTTCCAAACCCCTTTCACATCCGATTGTTCCTAGTTGGAGTTCTTGGCCTTTAAAGTTTTGGCCATTATGCAGAGAATTGGGGAAATTCCATTGGCGCAATAATGCATGACGGCACACATGGCAACACAGAAAATTATGATATTATTTGATTTGTTTCATTTTGTTGAATCAAGGTCAACATTCAGCAGGAGTTCTGTTGTCTTTCTCTTAACAAAGTAACCATCAACACCTACCAACCACTACAGCAATCCTCTCCCATGGACTAAATGTTTTGCGAAGTGGAATTAAGTTCTGAATTTCAATAGAAATAGATGGTTTTGCAGGGTTGTGCAAATATGACATCATTTATTAATTGCATTAGGATGCATTTCGTCTTGTGCAATACACATGCTCCCACAAATACACAAACTTTTCAAATGATTCTAACTCCATATACCAGACAGTCCTAAGAACCTCCGGTTTGGACTGACGCATTCATTTTTATCCCAAGCTATCAAATTAGCCCTTGTAGAAATCCTCCCGCAGTTGTCCGTTAAGAATAAGCTGTGTGGCTTCCTTATCACGAAGAGCAAGGTACCCTTGTATGAGACATTTTGAAGAGTGCTTTTTGGGTTAATTTCAGCTTGTAACATGATAACTTGACTCCACTAGATGGATGAATCTCATACTTAATGTATGGTGTCACCATGATGACTACATGTGCAACTATCTTTGGAATCTATGAGAGGGTCATCAAGGTGAATTTTGGGATATCCGTAATAAATACGCTGAATTTCAGAATTTTTTGGTCTGATGAAGGAAGAATTTTGGTGTGTAACTTTCTTTATTAAGAGTACAGAAACCATATGGCGTTGATCAAGATAGCATAATTTCAGTGGAAAAAGCGGAAAATTTGACTGACAGGTAATATGTTGCCCAATGACCTTGCACAATTGTCATTTGCCCAGTGTACTGGCCACAGGTGTCAGAATGAAGTGAGAATCACGAGCGTTTGGCTTTCTGTCTTTAAGGTATTATTCATTGTTCCAATTGTTTTGTATTGTCTCTGTTATATGAGTGTTTCTGTTTGCCACCGAATGAATATTATGTATGAATAATTAACGACATGAGTGAGGTGCAAGAGACTTGTAGGAATGTTTTCTATTCACAATAAATCGATAGGTTATAGGCTGAAAGTACAAGTATATCGGGCATATTTTGTCAAAACTAGAAATCAATGAGTGACAGGTGCCAGCCACTAGTTGCCACCTCCATTTGAGGCCAATACCTCAAATTGGTGAACCCGTGTGGGATGGACCAAAAATTTCCTGTTGAATGAAGCATCAAAAATGCTCTATTTATACTGTTTCAAACTAGGACCGAATCTCTGATAGCCAAATAGTTGAGGTTGTATGTTTACTAACCACACACGACACACCCGGCCAAAATTACTCCAACTGACTTTAACCTGCATAAACTAGGGAAATAAGTGGCTGATCATCCTGATGGATTAAGACTGTCTCCCCTTCCTCATTCCATAGTTTTTAACTCTACAAGTCTGCACATACTGAACAATTAGGATGAAGCCACCAAAGCGCTTGAGGTAGGTCAAGTTATTTAAACCTTTCCTTGCAAATTTGACGAAAATTATTGATAAGATCACATCACCAATGGCTAAACACGTCATTAGGAGTTTCCCTTCATAATTATGATTTAATGAGTTAATAGATCACACAAAACTATACTGCTACTTTGTGCAAGCAAAGGAATGAAGATTGTGCTGCATTGCTTTATTTGGCCATTGTGAAAACCGGTCCTACCGGCCCTAAAACATGTGCCACAAGAGCAGGACAGAAGACAGATTAGGCATCATATCACAGGGAGGGTGGAGAGATACAAACTGTGTTCACCAAGACAAAGGAACTAATCTGTAAATGAATTCCACTCACTGTGTGTGGGTTTTTTTTTTCAACATCAAGGGTGACAATTACAGATACAAGGCAGTCAGTATTAATATGTCTGGAATAGATTGTGTTGAAGAGTGTGGTGATAACTAATTCATGGCTAGCGCATCAAATTGCATCAATCTGGTCAGACAACGGGAGAACAGAGATGCATCAACATAAACTCGATCCTTACACACGATCATGGGAAGCACAGTGGAGGTTGGTGCATTAGCATCAGCCTAGGTTACACAATCATGGGAAGCACAGATGCATTGACATTAGCTTCCGTACACAATCATGGGAAGCAAAGACAAAACGATGCATTACCATCAGCAACCAGGTACACAATCATGCGGAAAGCCACGGATGCTTAACATCACTCCTGGACACAATCGATCGGGGAGGTGCTCATGTACCATCATGGGAAGCACAGATGCATTACCATCAGCACCTGTACACAATCATGGGGAAGGAAGCAGTTTAGAAACACGAATGCGTAACATCCAGCTCCTGCACACAACAGGGGAGTGCTCATGTACACAATCATGAGAAGCACAGATACATTGACATCAGCTCCAGTACACACTCATGAGAAGCACAGATACATTGACATCAGCTCCTGGACACAAGGGCTGCAATTAAACGACGGCCACGACGGCCCATGGCCGTCGTGCCCGAGCGAATGGCCTGATGCCCCATTAAAAAATCGCCATTGGTTACGGCCATTATGGCCGCCGTGCCCTCCATCCCGTGCCGGCAGGTGCCCTATTGATTTCAAGCAATTTGTTCTGATTTGTCTTTAGAAGATTGCCCGAATGTATTTAAAAAACAGAAATTGCCGAGATAAAATTGTGACTATTTACGATCTCCCGGACCCTACTCGACCACACACGGTGACTTCCGAAATTTACACGCTATCGAAACACTGCGTCTGCAGGGCATGAGAGAGCAAACACTATTTAAGCCCAGGCATCGATAACTTTCAATCGACATGAATATGTAGAACTGGTTCATGTAACATTCTATGTTGACCATGTGGAATGGACCAAAAATAACGTTAAAATCTGCACTCTGAAAACATTTAAAAATCATCAAATAATGAAACGGCTGTAGATGGATTGATACAAACCATTTCAAAGATTGAGTCATGTTATTTGCAAGGTGCTTTCAGAAAGTCACTTTACTGATCTAGGCTAACTTGTGCGTCCCTGTACAAAATCATAGCAAGCTCACTTAGCTAGCCTACTGCTGGATACTGTGGGAATTAGTGAAGCCATTGGAATGATTTTTTGTTTCTATTTATTCACACAAAATGCAGTTTTGACCTGGAAGAATATTCACTATGGGCCAGAAAAATGCTTGACGGTGGAAGATTTGCCCTTTCGGCGACAGTAATTTGGCTATGGGATTGGAAGCAGGAACGGTATGGCATGGACTGGCATTATCCTATGCACCCACCTATCCAGCGTAACGGTGTAGCTATAGTTTGCAATGCAGGCGAACCAAATTTCAGAGAGAGAGTCAGGAGACAAACTTGCAAGAGAGAGGCTGCTGTAACCCCATAGCAAACACATCTCCTATTGTTAAAAAAAAATGGCAATGTGGCAATGTTCGCCAGCATGCATGGTCCAAAGATCCGCTGATCGATTTTCGAGTACCAGGCTAATTAAGTTGCTTACTCTAGAGATACTGATAGCCGGTTAAAACAATGTTTTGCGTGCTCGGATAGGAGGACCCACATCGAAAATAATAAATAAATGGAATGCAAGCTACTGAATTTTAACTGACGAGGCTAACCTATGAAGGAATTAAACCAGGGTTGTGCTGATCATGGCGTGATCGGATGGGATGACCCACGACCAATATTAATAAGTGCCGTGGAAGGACAAAGTGCAAACCACTGACTGCATAGTAGGCGGGTTAATAGAGTACAAAATCAAACATGAACCTCTGGCTTTGTTAATTAATTGGTTTGCTGGATACCCATGTGAAAAATCATTGTAGTGGTATAATATTCCTGAAAATAACCAAACATTGCATTATTTTGTTGTGATAAACATGCTTAATATTAGTGCAGTAGACAATAAAATGTGATTGCTGTTTTCTTATTGGTACCTAATTTTGTTAGTGTAGTTTTTTCACATCGATTAGGAATGATTTGAAAAAATGGTCGTGGCGCCCTATCAAACCAAAAGAATTTGGCCTTAGTGCCTAAACGATGGCCTGGTGCCCTACCAAATTGATGGTTGGCCAAGGCAAAAAATGGCCGTGCCTTTTCAACCTCAATCTCAGCCCTGCGTACACAATCATGGGAAGCACAGATGCATTGACATCAGCTCCTGTACACAATCATGGGAAGCACAGATGCATTACCATCAGCACCTGTACACACAATCGTGGGAAGCACAGATGCTTCAACATCAGCTCCTGTACAAATCATGGGGAGTGCTCCTGTACCCAATCATGGGAAGCACAGATACATTGACATCAGCTCCAGTACACAATCATGGAAGCCACCAGTTCATTAAATCAGCTCTGGCTACAAATCATGGGAAGCACAGATGCATTGACATCAGCTCCTGCACACATCATGGGAAGCCAGATGCCGTAACATCAGGCTCCTGTACGCGATCATGGGAAGCACAGCCATCATGCATTAGGCTTCCGTACCACAATCATGGGAAGCACAGATGCATTAACATGCGCTCCTGTACACAATCATGGAAGCACAGATGCATTAACATCAGCTCCTGTACACAATCATGTGAAGCACAGATACATTGACATCAGCTCCAGTACACAATCATGGAAGCACAGTTCATTGACATCAGACGCCTGTACACAATCAGGGGGGGAAAGCACAGCAGGCATTGACATCAGCTCCGCCACACAATCTATGGGAAGCACAGAGCATTAACATCAGTCCTGTACGCGATCATGGGAAGCCCCAGATGCCATGCCCATTAGCTTCCGTACACTAATCATGGGAAGCACAGATGCATTAACATCGCTCCTGTACACAATCATGTGAAGCACAGATAACTATTGACATCAGCTCAGGTACACCTCATGGTATAGCACAGCTGCTTTAACATCGGGACACCTGTACCACAATCATGGGAAGCACAGATGCATTGACATTAGCTTCCGTACACAATCATGAGGGAGCACAGATGCATAACATCGCTCGTACACAATCATGAGAACACAGATATATTGACATCAGCTCCTGACATATAATTAGCGGCACTTATTGGAAGCATTTGTTTAGGTCAGTCAATTTGGGTTTCAATTGCAGGAATGAGGAAGCTTTTTGAACAATATCATTCAATCTGAATGGCCTACACTTGAATTCACGAACAAACAACTTAATATCCATGCAGCTAATGTCACATTTCCGAGAGATGGGGTCCATGCACCCCCCTTATCTTTTACGAGGCAATAGTGAGTAGAAGGTATGAACTTTCAATTCCATTAAATATTGAGCACTAATGCACTCATTAACATTTATCATCTGTATTTGAGGAAAGGCTGTACTGTTTTTTTTATCACACAAAATACACACATGTAATACCCTCACAAGAACCCCCAAGCCATGTCATGTCGTTGTAGAACAAGAATCCATTATTGCAAGAATTTACCTTGCAGGTTGGCTTTTGTTTCTATGATGAATATTACTTTCAAACATCAAAACGCTCTTGCTGTAAAGTAGCCAAAAAACTGCTTGATTAAGTTCAATCTGTGATGGGGTTATCTGCTCTAGTTCTGGATTTCCCCTTCCTATTTTCATCATCACCATTGGCTGAACTTTTGACTCATTTCAAACTTGGATTTAATGGGATGGACATAAACCAGATGTACTACCTTGGGAATAATTGCCATGGGACTGTGAATAACAATTTTCATTAGAAGCCTAGGCTATTGTTTTTCCTGTCTCTCGATGGCAAGACACCTTGTCCTTGTATTTAAGGGTTAACCAGCAGGTTTATACAAGGTTTTTTTTGCATTGACTGAAGTGTCTCTCAATCTCTCATTTAACCCCCATTCCAACGAAACAGTTTTGGTTTGTGAATCGGCAAGCTATGAATAATCACCCCTATTGCAACACTCTGCAACCTAGTTACCACCATCAAGCACCCTGGCAATTTGAAGCACCCCATTTGGCCACACCATCCTCCTCCTGAATTTGCCAGTCTTCGAGACTTAACCCTATTTTAGGAACCTTGGATATCCTTTACGGATTTGTAACGTTTTTTTTGCCAGGTTGCTAGATGGTGGTAGATTAGGGTGCAATGTTGCAAATGGGTCAGTTGAGTTCGTAGTAGGTTCTAATACTCAGTTAACATTGCATCCCAGCCTATTGGGACAGCCATTGTAAATAATTCTGAGGTGTTGAACACTCACCAGGCCATTAGCTGTTACCAGGTAGAGCCTATGGACATCAGCGTCGATACGCCATGCGATACACTCAGCAAGCTTGGCCAGAGGAGACGGTTCGGGTCATCCTGGTGGTGCGTTCCTTCGTCAGTGGTCACTGATCAATTTTCCTGCGGTCCTGAAATTTCGCTTTCTGTCAACCCGTACAATTGTAATTATAGTTTGAAGAAATTGATATAAAATGTTTTTCCTTTCTCTTCTTTTCTCTCTGTTTGAATACCAATCTCTGTACTCAATGTAAAGGTGGCAAAATGGAACCTTCAAAGCTAGAAAACTATTCTGAGTAACAGGCAGACCCTGTCACATTGGTTATATAATTGTAGGTCTGCAGTAAGCTATTTTTCCCCTTTTATTAAGAGAAATGGGGAGGTACAAAGTAGTAGAGTCATATTCCCCTAAATATGTCGAGGAGATCTACTGTGCAGTTGAAGGTGACATTTTTGTCTGAAAATCTCAAGGAGAATCGTAAATCTATAAAGCCTGATTTCATTTTTTGCCTCTTGAAATAGGAAATGCTCTCTTCGCACCGGGAGTGCACTCCATAATTATGATATTGGTAATTAATTACCAATTTATAAAGAATGGAAATAATTTTCCCCATGTCAGAAGCCATTCTTAAAGGGTATCCATAGTATATATATTGTTAGTTTGGTCCTGCATCATGACAGAAAACTAGAAATAACAACTGTGCGAAATAGGGGCGGTAAACACTATCTCTTTGATTCAAGGAATTAAATTTATAATCCAGTAATAAAACTAATTGAATATATTTTGAAGAAGGGAAACCATTCAGATAAATTCATTCACATAAAAGTACCAAGTTTTCAGAATTATTTGAGTAAGACTTAGTGTTTGGTTCCACTAGTGTATACTACCAGAATGCTTGCAGTCTACAGAGCCGAGCTAAATCTTGGAATTAAGGGGTATAATTTCACTGGGGACGAAGATTGCGGAAGAGAGTGACCATTTTGATTGTTTGTTTTTGACCTAATTAGGCCTAATTAGTAATTACCCTAAGAACCTGTGACTGATCAATGGCTCGGCAACACTCCCTATAATGTGTTGTCATCGATAGAGTACCATGCTTGAGTGCTTGCACTTCATTGTATGTAATTACGCACTGGAGTAAAGAGTTACGGGGAAGTCCAAATTTTATCCGAGGGTGCAGGCAGCGCACGTTCTACTGCAGAGACCTGCAATTAGGAGAATTAGAGAAAGATCAGTTATTTAAAAAAAAACATTCCTCAGTAAATTCAAACTGAAAAAGAATTTTATATCCGTTCAGAAGACCAACGAACCAAGAAGCTTAGATTCATTCCTTTTTCTGAATAGACAATACTCACATGCACATTACGTTCTGTGAATTTTGTAATCCAGGACCTAGCAATATGAAGGTTGCAAACAACGAAATACTTTTCAATAAGAAAACAGTATTTTCCCGAAAGTATTTCTTCGGGCAAATTTGCTTCCTAGATTAACGCTGGACCTCAAATTCTAAGTACCCGTCATACTATGGTCATGTAATACTGACAAACTAGTAGGCCCTGACTTTCACAGATCAAACCTGTTATAAGAATTTTGTTCAAATGACTCTCGAAATGACTATTTTGGCCAAACTAGTCTCCAAATTACCTTTGACCTAAAAAATCCTTGGGCGGTCCCCGATATACTGACCAACCTTCATGAACATCCAAGTTGAACTGCAGGAGAAGCATTTTGTGAATAATTTTCACAAATTGACTTCCGATTTCCATTGAACACCGCAGGAGACCCTTATTTGGGTTCATGCAATGTGGACCAAGTTTCAATATGATTCATCAAAAGATGTATGGATGTGATGGAGGATTTATTTATCACCTCCCAATACTTTGATCTGTGCTTTGTGCCTGTCATGAACAATAGAAATATATAGCACAGTAAGTAGCTTTCTATGTTGTACAAACATTAACATCATGATATTAATAATGTTTGATCAATGAATTCAGTACTTTACAGGAGCACAATTATCATAATGTATACAAAAGGCTGCCAGCAATTACCAAGCCTGCCTCACACTCAGTGTTTCCTCTAAAAAAATTGGCAGTGAGTCAAAATTGCTATTTTCCTCCATTTGAAAATCGTGGTGAGTTTAATTCCCTAGTGTGCACATGATCTGCCAGTACAAAGCCCTCCTCTTTTTTTAAACTTCTTACTCGGAAGGGCAGTGCGTCAATCCAACAAAGTAATGAGCTGCTGCTGTCAAAATGCGGCCCATAAAGGCATTAGAGGAAAAACTGCTCACAATGTATGGTATTCAAAATCACAATTCAATGAACTGCTGTGCAAAAAAACTTGTGGTGAGAGACTTGCAACCGCTTGCTAATGCTTTGGGACAATTACACAAGCAGCAACTCTATGCACAGGGGAGAGACTGGAGAACCAATGGGAGTGCATATGCTTATTGAATATTGCCGTCACAAAACTGAGTGCATATATTGCGTCACAAAACTGAGTGCATCTAGCAGACATTCTGAAACTTTTGAAATCATTTCAAAACTGCATTCCAATTTGCAAACTTGCTGCCAGTCAAGGTTGCTTGCAGTGGGTACTGTCTTGCAGCATCACCCTACGATGATGGGGAGACTTGAGTCTGCTGGACAAGCCTTGGCAAGGCTTGCTCCCAGTCAAGGTTGCTTGCAGTGGGTGGGTACTGTCCTGCAGAAGTTATCGTCCTATGGTCATCAAGGGCCTTGAGTCTACTGTACAAGCCTTGGCACGAACTGCGTCATTAATTCTCATACAGTGTGTTAAGCAGGCTTCCACCCCCCATTTTTCGGCATCTTTTAACAGGTTGCTGGGAATGGGTTGCACTGGGAAGGCATATGCAACATTCACACAATGGCTCAATAAGGCATGGACCGTTGAGGGAGAGGCAAGCTCCTCGAGTGGGTGCCCTACCTACCCAAAAAATATCCTAAGCAATTTTGTTTAATTTATGGATTGACATATACCTGTATATATGGGGTGGGATGTTTGCAGTCAAACACACTACAGTCATGGGAAGACATGAGCCTACTGGACAAGCCTGACAAGACTTGTTGCCATCAAGGTTGCTTGCCAGGTGGGTGGGGACTGGACTGCAGTATCACCCATGTATCAAGGGCCTGCGTTTACTGTCCAAGCTTGGCGCAACTGGCTGTCAGTAATTCTCATACATATCAATTCCTTCGGCGCCTCTCTATGCGCCGCGACAGCATGGTACCCCCCCCCAAACAAAAATACCCATTACAGCCCCTATTGCTTCACTGTAAAGCATAGATTGTCCTCGACAATTACAACCCTTTATTCACTTCCTGCAAAATTGTATTAAAACGGAAAATGAAAGAAAAAAATTGTCTTCTTCATTTACTGGCATTTTTCTAGAATAAAATGTTCTTCTACATCGGACAGGTAGGGTTGAAAAAAGAAAAACCCTGCCAAAATTCTGTTCGGGCTCTATGGTTTTGTACAGGGGTGCACACAGCCAAACTAGCCACTTTCAAACCGCTGGTTACCATACTGAACAAGGTGCACAAAAACGTATAAAACACCAATAGAAAGACGAGAATTTACCCTTTCATATGAACCTCATTCAGATTCATAGGATCGTCTTGGCAATCGGACTCGGGGGGTTTGAAAATAACCCATAACCATGTTAACAAGTCTCCCAGCTATGCGTATACACAAAGGTATACACAGCAACACGGAACAAAAGAGCCGTGGGTCGGTACCATTGTCACTTGTGGTTATATGGCCGTATTATCAAGCGAAATGTTTATTCTACAGTCATACGCGTACCAGAAATGTCTGGATGGTTGAAAAAATAATTTAATCATCTGCAAAATAATTTATTAATTGATATGGTAGGAAATAATGGGAGATAGGTTCGTGACAAAGCCACAGTAGTATCAGTGGGTAATTTTGCACCGGAGAAAGAGTCGCTCGGTCTAATTGGTCCAATTAGTGGTTCACGCAGGCCCTGTGTATTCGCCCGGTCAATAGGGATGAGTCACACTTGAAGCGCTCGGACACACATTTATCGTGTAAACTTAGTACCCCAAAATCAGGAAAAGGAATTGATATGCAGTGTGTTAAGCAGGCATCCACCTCGGATCAAGGCTACACCCAAATTCACATGTTTGTAACAGATTCTGCTGCAATTGGTGCATTATGCAACATTGCACACAATGAGGACTTCACTATTAAGGCAAGTGTCCTTGAGGGAGAGGCAAGCTCCTCGAGTGGGTGCCCTACCTACCCAAAAAATATCCTAAGCAATTTTGGTCAATGGACTGCATATAAATGTATGAAAATGATAAATGCGCCATTCAAGACAGCAATATAATGCTCATTTGCAAAAGAGGGGAAGGCTATTCCCAGTGATCTGAGGGTCCTAACTTCCCCAAAGTTACTTTAATGCTAAGCCCCAGCCAGTGCTGGTAGTGCTGATGGAGCTTTGCCTTCCACCGGGGTGCTCATCCTGGTCAGGTCATACAGGGAGCAGGGACAGACGAGAGGTAGGCAACTTGCAAATTGCATGTGATATAACCCCCTCACTAAGGTACCGCCAAAGAGGTATTGCCTCGTTTTGTGTGCCTGGTGAAAGATTCACAGCTGTCAATAAGTTGCAGTATCCAGGGTCTGCACTCTTGCTGGGCCTTGAATATGTTCAATCCTCTGTGCTCAGCAAGTATACCATTAACAAACAAAGAAATTACAACACCAAATATTGCTTCAAAACCGCGCCGTTCATTGAACCTTTGTGGTGTGGGGTAGCCGCTTAATTTTCTCTTCACATTTTTCTTCAGTATCATTTTGTATTATTTTATACATCAATGTTCTATTAACATGAAATGCTCAAGTGTTTGCATTCATGCAAACTTGCACCTCTCAGAACAAAATACAGGAACCATACCACTTTTCCAGAAATGCGGACTACTTCTATAAGAGAATCACCTTCCTTTTGATTCTCATCCTAGAATGCGAAGTTCTTACGATCTGTTTACGATCTGATCCTCAACATGAAAAATTCCATGCCCACAACCTGGTTTGGGATGGAGGAAATATTGAGATATATCCTGCCTTGTACCCATGTGCCAATTTCCTAGTATTATATGTGGGGGGTGCATTAAAACAGTGCAACTGACAGCCTCCCTCCTTCAACTAATACATCCAGATATGATATTCCCAGCAGCAAACTGGGAACAGCATTAAAAATGCCACACATTTGTATACTGTCAATTCCAAAGTATTTACTGAATTGTTTTGTGAACTTTCGAAGAATAAAATGAAAATTCATGCCCAGGGTCTCCTTCCAGGGTCGTTCAGTGTAAATGAATAGTCATAGCTCAATAGAGTTAAAACTCCCAGGATTTGTTACAGTACATCACATTCTGGTTTGTGATTAACCTCAGTCTACGCCCTCAGGGGGGGGGGAGGTCCAGTCCTCTCATATCTGAAAATGAAATATTATTCCCCAATTTATTCCCAATATAGCAAAACAGCCCCAGGCAGATGAATAAAGATAATCCCAGATAAAGTCAATCAGAAGAGACACCTGCAATAGATTTTTTCTTTTCAGTCTATTCTGTGACGGTGTATTCAAAGGAATCTGATAACAACAAGTGTTATAGTGTAGAATGAATAACCTCCATGGCAGTACAGTATGCAAATGTTGTAACCAAGTCAGTTCAAGTAGTGAAAAGGTCATTGACTTACAGTGATTTATGTCTTGACTTGAGTTAATAGTGAGTCCCTGACCCAACAGGGAAGATTTTCCCTCAGTGACAACTTGTCATTTCATATTTAAAATGTACAACTGACTAGAGTCATACCTTGTTTTATCATTGTTTAATGGGCTACTTTCAATAACTCAGGGCGGAACATTGAAATAAAACTTTTCAAATACTTTTATCTTCAAAAAGGATTCTCAACACCCCCAAAAAGCCCATGCAGAGGTGATTAGCCCAGAGGTGATTAACCCAGAGGTGATTAGCCTAGATTTGATTAGCTCAGTGGTGATTAGCTCAGAGGTGATTAGCCCAGAGGTGATTAGCCCAGAGGTGATCAACCCAGAGGTGATTAGCTCAGAGGTGATTAGCCCAGGTGATAGGCTCAGTGGTGATTAGCCCAGAGGTGATCAGCTCAGAGGTGATCAGCCCAGAGGTGATCAGCTCGGAGGTGAATAGCACAGAGGTGATCAGCTCAGAGGTGATTAGCCCAGATGTTACCCCCTTGCTCATTACCGCAACCCTAACCTACACACATTTTCAAATTGGTTTGCCCACCATGGACCTCCTGGGGAGAATGTGAGACCTCTATCCTAAGGTTGGAAAGGAATCAGGCATGCTGGTTGCGTCTCTCCTTCTGTTCCTTATACTCACCATTCTCCCACCCCTGGTCCGTGGGTGATTTGGCATTGATGGAGGGCACCCTATGTATTTCCTTTGGTGATCTGATGGGAAGCTTGCTGTTCTTCTGGATCCTGAGCGTGTTCAGCCACCTCTCGACTGATCCTCGCTGACGTGATGCAGGACATAGTCCTCCAAGAATGCAGAGTTTGACTGCGGAAAGTCCGGATCTCTTCCTGCATGATGTGATCTGAAAGGGATATCGAGCCAACATTGACAGGAGGATAGGCCTAGGGTAGTTCAGGTTCTATACTGCAAGGGTCCTATCTTTCTTGTATTACTAATATCAACAATAACATTGGGGATATCTGTGCCACAGACCATATATATATACGGCACAACTGCATGCAATGATGGAATCGGACGAATCGCAATGATTCAGACAATCTGACCTTGAATCAACACTGGTGGCCCTACACCGACCTCTATATAGTCTACAGCCACCAAGTATCGTGGGGGAGGAAGAAAGAAGTGGACGCATCACACCACATAATTTAGCACAAGGATTATACAAATTTGACCTTCAGTGACCTAAGAAATGTCTCCACTATAGTGGGACCAAATGTGGTAAACACCCATATAAGTTTGGTGAATCCTCATAAAGTTTGATAAGAGCCACTGTGAAGAAATTATGCAAATTTGACCTGCCATGACATAAAATGAACCCCATCGAATGTAGTCTCCATACAACCAAAAACAAGTACCATTGTATAAATCAAACGAATTGGCAAGCCCCAGCCAGGTGTTCATCCAAGATTTTTCTTTGGCGGACATATTTGAAAGTTCTGGAGCAACAAGACAATGAGTTGGAGAGTTAATGATTGATGCTAACACAAAAATCTTCTGGTGGTGGCAGCAGCGGGAGCCAATAAGCCATAACATGCCAGGATGTAATTACTTGAGGGTGAGGTACTCATTATATCGAGATCTGCTTTCACACTGATGGTTTTGTTTGAAAGGTGAATATCAATCCAATAATGTATTATATATATATATATCAGTTTACAATGCATAAATCACATGTACACCGACACCACTGCATTTTCAGTACAGCGAAGAACAATCTCTCGAGAGATTTTGTTGAAGAAGAGTGAGGAAAAAATGTGAACTCCTGATTGCATCTGTTTGGAAACCAAGAGGAAACAAGTATCTGTAAAACAACTCTCAACATGAAGGTAAACATTGGATGAAATAATTCCACTGAGAGATTGAAAACCTAAGAAATTGGAAGGTGAAAACAGTATGAAAAACTAATGATGATAGCAATGCCTGTTCTTCTGCCATGACAAACAGTGAGATGTTTTTTACTCCACCCAAGCAAGGCGATATGTGGGGGAGGGGGGCCTGAGAGAAACCAGAGTACATTCTGCACCAAAATGACAACAACTTACTCTCCAGGAATGTTGGAGTGGAGTGCGTGTATAGTTGGAATCACCATGATTGCAGTAATATCTGTCAAATGCTTGAGCGCTTCGGAGAGAAGGCGCAGCGCTGTGATAATATAATTATTATTATATGGATTTGCAAAGCAATATTATACAAACCAAGAGGTGGCTGATCGATGTGGAGGAACTATTTATCCACTGTAGATAATTTGTTGACACTTGCTATATAGGTCATATAAACAATTCAAACTTCAACAAATTTTCAACTTTAACACTGCTGTAGTCCAGAGGAATGCACACACAACACACCTAAACCGTACCTGTGATCATTGCTACGGTACATGGGAGAGAAAAAATGATGAAATATTCCACTAAACAACCGTGAATGGCACACCACAAATGACTTCTTGAGCAAGATTCTGATATTCCACTGTGTGTTAACTGTAACAAGAAGCAAACACATACTGACTCCCAATAAAGATTCACTTACAGTGATATGACAGAGGGGAAAGACCTTCAGGACAATTATGAGCTTGCAGGAATAGGAGTGGGTTATAGACAACAATGAGACAATAGTCATACAGTAACAAAGGATGAATAGCAGATAGAAAGGAGAAAAGTCAATATAGTTTGGAAGAATACACAATAAGGGAGAGCAGAAAAAGTAGGAATCAATAGAAAGCAAGGCATGAATAGGCCCCAGAGCGCTCCAGCAGATGATTAGGGACAATCAGACAATGAAATAGAACTACCAGCAAGAATTCTAGACCATGAGAGTTAGCGAAGTAAGGAAAATCAATAGCCATAAAGAAAAAAAAAACAGAAAGCCAAGATGCTTAGTGATTCCTCTATTCATTTCTGTCCAGACACAACCATAGAAACCTGTCCTAGCTCACTGGGTAACATACAGCATTTCTCACATTTTTCTATTTTTACAAGATCTACAGTTTGACCTTGGTGCCATCGATGTACCATACACTGCTGACCCCCAAAACAGCAGAGTTCATTCAACCATTTGGGGGAACACATATGTTGAGTATGAGTGCGTTTGTGAGCCAAAATTGACAACAATAATAATGTTTCACATTTTTTTCGCAATTATTTTCCACCAAAGTGACACCACATCTATATTAAAACAACAGGCTTTTTGCACCAACTACAAAGAAGCAAGAAGTCAAATTCAAGCTTGGTTGCACCATGCCATCAAGACTTACCGTCTTCACAAGGTTTTAAAATGTTGACTAACGTTGCCTCAGATAACCTTCAACCTGACCTTGAAACAATAGGGTTCATCCACTCATCATGGAGAACTGTATGAACTTCATCCACTGAGGTGGGGTCAAGTTATATGATAACTATCACACCAAAACAAACAGGTTATACCCCGTAAGAAAGCTGCATGCCAAATTTCAATAGATTGGACCAAGTCATCTAAAACTCATCATTGTCAAAGCGTCATGAGGACTTCAACCTGCAGTGACGCAGATAACTGTGACCGACACCCCCCAAAAAATGTTTGCTTATTCAGATAGAACCCACATACATGTTTGAGCTTCATCCATCTGGCTGGGACGAGCTATCGTGATCACAAGCAGGTGTCACATTTACTCACACACTACATGACTGCATGGATGACAAGGAACAAAAAAGTGGATTGAGAGGGGGGCAGAACAAGAGAGTGGGAGGTTTGAGCTGCAAAATATCGGGGACACTGGGCGATAAACGCATATCTGATCTTTCAATATTAGGGGACACGTCTCATGTGGTAGTCATACATGAATTTAGTGGACATTGTTGGTCACAGTGATCAGTGAAAACTTTTTTTACCTGACATGAATGTTTCAGATGAATCCGGGAACAGATGATTACTAGAAAGTGGCTTCTGGTGAGATTTTGACCATCCATTGGAAAGTGGAGGGGTCTGGCCTGAAAAAGACAAAAACACTCATTTGCTGGTTTTGTTATTGTTTTTTGGCCTCGATGAGCCACCGTTGGACCGAAGACGCATCCACTGTCGGAAGTATGGAAGGAAAACAGTGTAGAGGCAAAATTCCAATCAGATATGGAGGCCTCCCCCCCCCCCTTCAACCTCAACAGTGGTCACACTCTCGCAACCCTGGGAAAAGAAGGACATGCACTTGAGCCCCCTTTACACTTGCCCACATTAGGGTCCTGCATAGTGTGCGCATTCGTTCGTACCAGTACATGCATATGCGGGGAGTGTTTGTGGCAGCTCGCGGGTAATGCGGGCATGCTTGAAGGTGTGACAAAAAAACTTTTAAAAAGTTCAAAATTGTGCCACAACAAAAATTTCAAGAATTTGTCATGAAATTTTCGCAAACTAGTTAGTCGTGGCAGCTCGTGCCAATTTGTTCATGGTATTTTGAGAATCTGCTTTTAAATACCGCTGAATATCGCACAGAAGGTACTTACCAAACCCCTCCACTCAGACCCTCCTACAGAATAGCATCGGACGAAACACCCCCTCTTTCAGAAAACTTGGACACCACCCTCATCAGTCAACTTCAATAAGACCATAGACCATGCTACAAACATACAAACACGAACAACTGACTGACAATTTCTCCTCACTCACATTTGTGAATGACAACACTGGTACAATGGCCCATGTAGTCACATACAGCTAGCTGATGTCTGGTTTAAACAGAGGCTTCAGCTTTAAGATATAACTAGACATGAAGATGGACAAAAGTTGCAGTTCAGGGAAGGTTCAGGTGGAGTGTGTGGCAAAAGCATTGGGAGTCAACTCAGCATTGTACCAAATGTGGAAAAGGTGTCACAAGAGATGCTGAGGCCTGAAATCTCTGAACAGGGTGATAGAATTTCTGTCTATGTGGGTTAGAAGAAGACCTCAAGCTTGAAATGAAGTGGTGAATGAATGTGAAACAGTCTGCTACTTGGGAGATGTTCTGGACAGTGAAGGAGGTGTTCAGAGAGCTGTCAGAGCAAGAGTATTTGCGGCCTGGAATAAATGGGGAGAGATTTCTGGCCTACTCCTGAGCAAGGACATACTGCTGCTTACCAGATGCACATGGTATGAGGCATGCATAAGATCTGTGACGCTGTTACCATGCAGAAGCATGGGCACTTACAAAGAATCTGAAAGATATCCTGATCAAATGTGAAAGAAGAATGTTTTGCGATACATGGCTGGCGTTTCCTGGAGAGCGATGCCAGTAGCTCTGAAGTTGCCAGAAGCTGTGGTTTGGAGGAGCTGGCACTGTACCTCGAAAATGAGGAGATTGAGCTGGTTTGGACATGTCAAAAGAAGAGAAGAGAATAGTGCATACCCCTCCTGCACTCTATAACAATGCTCCCATTGACGTCAACATTTCCATACAAAAAATTATTCGAGAATGTGGCTATATCCCTCCAACTCTTGGGAGGGTGTAGCTGTGCATGGTGACATTCACTAGGCTGTTGAATCTGCTATCACTTTCGTACGGGAATCCAGTGAAAACACTTCATGAATAATATGCCTCAGACATTGATGGGAAGAATAATATTAACCATTACAGTTTTATTTCTTCATCTCCAATCACTAGCCTCCTCCAGACAAGTGACCAGGTCTGGGCCTGACCTATTCTCTTCCAATCACCGGCCTTCTTCAGACAAGCGACCAAGTCTGGACCAGACCTGTTCTCTTTCAATCACCGGCCTACTCCAGACAAGCGACCAGGTTTAGGCCTGACCTATTCCCTCAGAATCTCAACTCCCTGATGTTCTATTGTTTGTTTAGACAATCTTGAAAAAACCCAATTTGCTAAAAAATATTCAGCACACTACATTAACAGCACATGCTGAGCAGCGAAGTGGGGGCTCTGGGCACTGTTTGAAAATTGTCTGTCTCCCTCCCTCTCTATCCCATGTGCCATCTTAACTCTCTCCTCTAGCCTCTATCAATTTCCGGCTAAGATTTCCTAAGTCAGCTGAAGCACCTTCGGGTGGAAGCATAGCACAAGGCGTGTAAGTAAGTAAAACATGCTGAGCAGCAAAGTTCTGGGTTTGGGAATTGGATTGAGTACTGTCCAATCTCCCTCCCTGCCTCCCCCCTCTCCATCTCATGTACCATCCTAACCTAAATGCAGGCTAGAACACAACCCATCATGGTGTAGTATATAAGCCGATTCGCAGAAACAAATGGGTGAGGGAGCAGTGAGGTGGCGGGAATGGTAAAATGTCTGCCTGCAATGCCTGATATCCCCGGTTCAAAACTCTGTGTCGTCCACAGAACCAACTTCCACCACTCCTTTCTCGTGTAGGAAAGTGGCTGCACGAGTAAAGCAACCACTCGTTTGTCGGATGGGGATGTAAAAATGGCAATCCCGAGAGCAGGAATTCTGAAACTGCCTGTTACTTTAGGGCACTCTTCGAAAAGAGTTGGCGAAATTCGCCGGTATCCTTCCGCACGAAAACTGGAGCTGCTCTCAATTTTCGGGCTAAAGATTTCCTAAGTCAGCTGAAGCACCTCGGTGGAAGCATAGCACAGCGATAAAGTAAGTAAAACATGCTGAGCAGCAAAGTTCGGGTTTGGGAATTGGATTGAGTACTGTCCAATCTCCAATCCCTCCTCCCCCTCTCCATCTCATTACCAGCCTAACCTAAAATGTAGCAAGAATTACAACTATCATGGTGTTAGTATACAGCCGTGATCTCCTGAAAAAAAAGTATTTTCGGAATGACGATATCTCCACAACCAAAAAACACGCTTTCATAACTCATATGGGATGAGCTGCTGCATGATGCCCACAATTCATCAGGTACTATTTATCAGGTACTCAAAGAGGTGTAAGCTGGAGTTAGATATTCACACACCTGAGGGATTATAGAAGGCAATAGGGGCAAAGCGTAGTCGGCAAAGAATCAAGAACGTAGTCATGAAGAAAAGTGCCATCCACTCGTAGGAGGCGCAGCGCATTCGTGGGTTGGTGAGAAGGATGATGAAACAGTGAGCGATTTGATGGAGCGCACAGGCTATGGGGATGGTTGTATGGCGCGATAATTGGGCAAAAATGTTATACAGAGTGGCTCCATGGCTCAAACTAGGACCTACTAACATAAGCTGAGCCACGATTGACCGGGGTAATAGACTATCCACAGAGATTGACAGAAAATAGACTGTATTTGACTGAGAAATGAATGTCATGCAGACAATTTACAACACTACACATGTACCAAAGGCAATCGCCCCCAGTGTCTCGCCTGGTTGCATGATCAGTGGTTTCTTCTATGAGTCACAATGCAAACAATTACAAGCATTCCATGTGTCGCTTTTGGTATTAGCATGATCAAACATATTAAGCTACAGGAGCAAGTGAACAAGTACGCCAGGTACGATGTTACATCATGAGGACACGAGGAAAATAGCAAGGAGAAGTATTATTCCGAGAATCAGGGGCAGCGTCAGTATATAATATCAAGGTGGAGGGGGGGGGCAATTAGTAGCCTACAGCAAAATAATTTGGGGCGCCAGAGGGGTATACAGAATGTAAGGCAATAGGCGGGGGGCAAAGGAGGGCTGGAATTCTTCTGTTGGGAACCTGCATCCTCACTCACAGGAGGAATTGCCGATCTCCTCAGGGGGGGTGGGGGGTTGGGGGGGCGGGGGGGCGGCCCGGGGGGGGGGGGGGGCACCACAGGGGGGGGGGGGGGAGTTGTGAGTCCAATTTATCATGAGTTTATTTATAACAAAATTATATAATAAGAACAAGATGAGCCCCACCAGTGCCCCTCTGGGTGTGAATTGACCCCAGCCCATTTCCTTCCAACTCCACCCACCCTCCCACCTCTTTTTGAGACAGAGGTTGAAAAATGGAAAAGGACTTCAACAGAGTTCAGTTGCAGTGCCTGTGCTCCCCGTCGGCATGTATGACCATTGTGGAGGATACTGGGGCCACCCTACGGAGGAACAAAGGGAATACTAACCCCAGCTGACAAAAAAAAAACACAACATCGATGTAAAATAATCACCTATAGAAATTAAAATATTCTATTGAAATGGTCATTCTCCATTTTAAAGGGGAAAAGTTGGAATGAGTTGTGTTCTGCTATTTGCATCGCTGAATATGAAATGTCAGCGTATCAGCAAGATAGTATAATAAGAATAACTTGTTTCCCATGTATTCAATAGGCGGCACAAATGGAGCTTGCAGGTTGCATGGCAATTGTTTACTCAGGCACACAAGGCCAGCCATTACAAAACGCTGCAGTCTGATGTTGAAATGCGGCTAACTGCAAATTGTATTTGTACAAGCCCGAGTAAATAGGTGACCTAATTCTTCGAAATTACTCCAGGCTTCATCGGTTTCTCTATGGAGAGGCTTCCATAACCAATTTAGTTAGTGACATTCCCAGAACTAAAATGTAGTTTACAATGAAAAAAATGGTTTCTCAGTCATATACTGTATGGCCAATGTGGTTTTGTCATAGACCGTTTTAGACAGGAGTGTTTGAAGAAATGCAAAATAAAAGTATGGGGGGATGTTAATTGACTACATTGTGACAAACTTTATCCTTCTTTACAAATTGATGCTGGAAAAAATAGAGAATAAAATATCAGTTATCTAAAAATAGCAAGAATGGTACAAAACACCATGGTTGGATGAGCAGTGGTACATGACAAAGATTATTAACACCTTATTATATTCCTGTCATCTATTGGGCATGTTTGGCACATAATTACTGAATTAAAAGGCGTGCACAAAGTTTCCATGAAAATGACTATCAAAGAGTGAGCATGCTGGTCCACATATCACTCATAGCATTACGCAGCAACATCTTTACTTCTATTGGATGAGGAATGGTTACATATTAGTCACACAGTAAGGTACAGTATGAAGCTCCTCATTATGATACCAATATTTTACTTGGAGGGAGTGCTGATAAACATGACCTGCAAATGTATTATGCAGCGACCTAATAAATCTCTTACAATTGAGTGGATGAGGTCTTATATACAATTAGTTTCAGTATGACTCCCAAATCATATAAACACAATCTTATTTGGATGAGCATGCTGGATGTGCTGAACATTATCATGTGTACAGAATGTTATTATTAGGTTCATGATTATTTGAGTAGCAGCTTACATGTCACACAATAAGCTCAGTATAAGGAATGTCAATAATCACTAACATCTTATTCGGATGTGATTCAGGTCACCTGTCATACGATATTTGTAAGTATGGAACTGGTGGAAGCGGAAGAATGGCAGCGGGACAGAAGAATGCCAGAGTAGGTTCCGTTACGCCTCACAAGCATACGTTTCAGATTCACTTTCAGCAGTACAGGATGCTTTTTTCCTGGGGGGCTTTGCTTGCAATTGTGATGAACGTAGAAGAAATTATATTTTATCAAAATGGTTTTCAGATTCCAACCTCTGGTGACCATGATCAGGCCCCAAAACAATAGGTTCTGTACTCATCATAGGAAACACCCATACCAAGTATGAGCTTCATTCATCTTAATGGGGTTGAGGTTATCGTGTTTACATTGTCTAAATGAAGCCAAAATCAAGGATTTTTACAAAATTTCAAAGATCGGAGCTACACGAAAAACGATAGGGTCCCTGCACTCCATAAGAGGCTATGTACAAATTTAACTGATTGGACCAGCCACACAACCTCTGGTGACTCAGATGACCTTTGACCTGACCCCCAAACAATAGTGTCATGGACTCAGCATGTGGAACACTCATACAAAGTATGAGCTCATCCATCCAGGTGGGTCAAGTTAAAGCTAGGTGTCACACACACATACTGACACAACTCACGCATTCTTTATTTTGTTGAGAACTAAACAAGGAGCACCATGTGCTGTCGCTCAAACTGCACGAATGAACCAAGACAATTCAAAATTAATTGTATATGTGTGAGATCCATGAAGGCAAGACAGTTCCAAATAATAGCCTATTGTGCCCCGTAACAACCTTTTGACCTTTGAATCTTCATACAGCCACAGATGTCTTAGAAGTTCAATAAAACATTGCTACTCAGTTCCGTCAACATCCACGAAGAAAACCAATTGAGAGAGAACAAGGCGAGGTATCTGTTCCCAAGTGTCTCGCCCGCTTGTGAATCAGTGGTTTCACCTTAGAATGAACATTGGGATAGCTAAGATACATGTCGAGTGCAGATGTAGTTTTAACAACTCTGAGAGAGAATTCCCCACCATTGGAAATGCCAATCCTAAAATTTGTAAACTGGGCCACCTATTAGCATATTTATGCTGAAATCTAGTAATTTCATGGAACCTGCCATATTGATTAATGCAAAGTCAAACCCATTATTATTAGTTGTATGAGTCATGGCGTAATCTGATAAGAGCTAAACAATAAAATCTGAGGGCATAGGCAAGTTACTCATGATTATGGTGAGTGGTGCCAAATTCTGATAGTCACTAAAACCTAACTTTTGTTGCCATTAAGTGACAATCAGATATAGCTGAAACCATACGGAAAAATGCCCATATTTCTTGTGGCTGCTTTCCTGTCTGCAAATTGCGCACGTGTGCAGTGGACATGTAAATATCTGTCTGAGAATGGTTTCACAATAAGTCTTGGCGTTGGCTGTAAACAGCACATGGAGCATGAAATCTTTGCTTCTACAGTGCGGAGGAAGTAGTGTCGGATACCTGGGGATTCACGTGATTGTCTGTTGGATGGAAACGTACATGGTGGTCCTGGAAACAGGTTACTCTCCTGCCTTGATATCATTTGAACCACTTCTTGATAAAAGTAGGTGAGTTTATTCCACGATCAAAATACACAGGATTCCTAGACGAGGCTTGAATGGCTTCCTGAATGTTGTTGAAATCTTGTAATCAGCAAGTAAGAATCCTAAGAAGCCTACTGGGCATAGAAATTGAATTATGGGTAAATTGGGTTACCACTGATGGCTACTTAACCAGTGGTCTTTTTTGTGTATGGTCACTGATATCTACTGGCAAATAAGAGGAAATCAGCTACTTACATGAGAAGTACCTGCGGTTTAGCTTCAAATGTTAGCAATTGTAGTTTTCTGTGTTTATGTTCAGCTATTATTTCCCGTTCCTCAATAACCATTGATGTTGGCTGTTGTGTACAATACCCCAGAGGTTGGATATTAGTGGTGGAGGCTGCACAATGGCAATGGTTGCAGCCGAATGCAAGAAGGTGACCGAGCCTGGAAGCCTGGAAGGCCATGGCCATCGGATTTTGGGCAATGCCTCTGAGCTCCAAAAGTTGACTTCTTCTCAAGGCCGGCTCTGAGTGGAGAACACACTAGTTTAGTGTTGTAATTGTACTTACTAATATGCATTTTTTCTACGAGCATGGGTCTGTTGCTTACTGTGCACAGATTGTATCATAATGATGCTTACTGCAAAGTTTTTGCCTATCCAGCCTCAATTGGGGAAGGGGATTTTTTAGGGTATTTTTTCTATTGTCCTTGATCCAACATTATCAAAGGGAGGTAACTTGCCTCAAATTCATACAAGCATTAAAACACATACTTCTGCCTGGGTAGGGGAGTGGGTTAGCAAGATTTTTCGGGGGAAGGGTCAACTCAAATCCATAGCCTTGTTCTATATGAAATACTAAAGTATAGCGTGTACACTGCTAGGGAAGCAGTGGGGATTGTTGGCAGTGCCTGAAATTGCATTTATTTTAATTTTGCTTAAGGGAGAAGATGTATGCAAGTACCATTGGTGGAAACCATGAAATGGGAATAAAAATGCCTGAACACCCGCACCGCGGAGCTATGGCTATCTGAGCAATATCATGACCAAACATCAGCACTGTGAACCAGCATTGTAGGAAGAGAAACCTCAATAGCATGATTCCCATAGGGCCCTGGCACCCCATATGTCTCATCACTTGATGACTTGGACCAACTATCAACCGATCCATTCAAACACTGTATGAGGAGTAGCAGTAATGTGGTAGACAGACAGAAGATAGACACAATACAATAGCTCCACTCAGCCACAGGTGAAGGTGAGCGCTGGAATCTTCTATTGCGCTTTAGTTTCACTATGGTCACAAGCAAATCATTTTTGGTCAAGGTCGTTCGCAACTTAATTATGAATGCCATTGAAGTGTGAACTCTAGCTTTCCTGACGTAAGCCGATAATATTCTGAGGCCACTTCCCAAAAAGATAATTTGCCAGGAATTCAGAAGAAGGACCAACAGTTATAATAGAAGATGATATATCATCTTAAAGAACTCCTGCACTCAAGATACCAGTAAAATGGTAAACTGTAGTGCAGTATCGAAGCCAGTGTATGGGTATCTGGCAAATTTCACAGACAGTGAATGGGTGTTTAACCCTATCATGGCTTCATTTGGGATTGACTCATCAAGATGGGACATCTGACTACTATATACTGACAACATATAGTTTTTATATTGAGCCACTTTTTTTTTCTTTCAATTTAGATGGCTTTATACCGCAACACTTCTACACAGGCACAATGCAGAAATGACTGATGCAGAAGAGAGAGATTGAAGAAAAGGCAAAGAATCACTATGCAGGAATGCAAATTAATGTCCTTGTATGACAACACGGCGCTGTCTGCAGTTATTCATATTTCTCAAACACAAACTTTCTTTTCACTGCTTTGAATGCCTCAGCTTTCAGATAATGGCCCTAGCCATACCATTTTGCATGGGGATTATGAAGTAATTCAAATCTTTACAAGCAATACCAAACTCAATACCCAAATAAAGACCCAAATTTCACTCAAAGGCAATATTAGGAAAAAAATTGCACACCCTAATGTTCATTGTTTCATCGCGAGGGTGAATGGCACTTATCTGGTTATTTACAGCCGCAATTTGTTTGTGATGTAAGAAATCTCTATCTGACTTGATTCTATGCATTAAGAAACAAACTGAATAGAACCCGAAAAAAGTAATAAAGATAGAGGATGAGTTGAGATGAAAGTATATATTGAGTCATTGCCTAGCTGCAAAAATAGTCAGAATAGCGCAGGAATCCAAATCCATCGGTATACTTCAAAATTAGAAGAAGGGGGGGGGGGGAACAGTATCAAAGACAGGTAGTAGAAGATGCAACACCTTCTTCCTGAAATTGATAAATTTATCTATGGAAACCAAGGACATTCTTAACCATTAACAAACGCAGTGTCAGAGAATTGTGGGGGGAAATTCCCTTCTTTAGGAGCTGACTGAGATGAAAAATGATCAAGATGAAGGTTGTCATCAAGTATCTGACACACATATTGGCAAAAATACAAATGCATCTTGTGATGGTTAATGCTGATGAATAGGTGTACATGCCCTGGTTGTTCTTTTCGTATTGGTTAGCAAGTGTTATTATTCAAGTGTTATAAAAAAACACTATTATGCTCAAGGTAGGTTCCTGCCAGTAATTTATTGGATGTGGTGGACATTGCAGTAAGGCTTTGGATGGGACCCAAATAAGGGCCTGGGCGAGGTGGTCAATCCTCCTGTCAGGCAGCTCATATGATTTCTGCTTATTTGCTGCCAGTACAGGGAGTGGAAGATGTGTCTGAGTCTCAAGACCTGGGCAATATATGTATTTTAATATCCGTTACGCGAAGTCGTAACATTTTTTTTTCAACTTCTTGAGATAGTGCATTTATGTGCACTGTCATGGCATAAGTGATTCTTACTAACTTTGTCTTCAAAACATGTTGTTCAGATATGATTATTACATATATATTATGTTAAATTTTTCATTTGCCTTCACTGCGGTTTTATAGTTATTCTATCATTCTATCTGGGTGTTTTTCTTTTTCTTCTTGGTTTTTTTACATAGTTTCATTTACGTGTCACGCCTCTGTTCATCTATCGAGTGACATAGTTTTTTTTTAGTGTGCTGCCTTGGTCATTCTATCTGTGCATACATAGTTTTGATTTTTAGTGTCACTGCCTCTGTTATTCTATCTGTGTGTACATAGTTTTTTTTGAGCGCTTTCACACTGGGCGATACAATACGAGACAATACAATAAAGTATCGGATGGAGTGTTCACACTTGTGCGATAAAATATCGTACGATATATTTATCGGATGTCTCTGTTATTCTATTCTGTGTGTACATAGCTTTTTTTTTTGTTTCACTGCCTCTGTTCATTCTATCTGTGTGTACATAGTTTTTTTGTGTGTCACTGCCTCTGTTCATTTTAAAGGTGTGACTCAGGTTCACTGTGAAGCAACTCCGAACGAATTTGATTCGAAAGAGGCGCAATAACTTGGTTCTACAGTATAATGTGAAGCACTTCAGAGCAGTTGCTGACTGAACATAGCATAATGAAAATCCATCATAGATATATCATCATTTCTCTATGTACTTGTTAGAGAAAAAAAAAAAAAAATCCTATCCAGGACAGGCAAGGGCTACCCCCAAAGCCATTTCACACACACACCCACCTCCCTAAGAAACTTGTCTAAAAGTAGTATGGCCGCTGTTCGAACTGGTTACATTGTATATCAACACCCTTTAACATATCAGAGATTGAATCAATCAGGACTGCCTCTCCAAACTGTTGTCACCCATTTGATAAAAGAAAGCATATATTGGTCATTGCCAATAAGCAGGTTTTCCATGCACGCGGGCGGGCAGGCGTTTCTAAAATCCGCTCATCGTTATTTTCGATGGAGCCCTTTCCATGCACGCGGGCGGGCGGCGGGCGGCGGCGGGCGGCGGGCGGGAGGGCGTTACCTCGAATCGGTCATTGTAGCGAGTCTTTCCGCCCGGCCCGCGTGTCCAGGTGGGATTTCACAATCAATTCCTGGGGATTTCCCTGCAATCTTACCGGCTTGAAACCGGATAATGGAGATTAGAGGACAATTTTAGGTTCAAATAATGTTCCAAACAACATTATAACTGTTTCAACACTAGGGATGAGATTGTACCGATTGGTCTCTATTTTTAATGGCCATACACCTATTTGTACACCATATTTACATGTTTTAAAACCATTGATATGTCAAGTATTTGCTAATTAAATCTCCAACACCCAGACTTGTAGTGTGAGTACATTGTTCCAAGTATGAGTACGAATACATCACTATGAGTATGAGTACAAAACCCATGAGTACGAGTATGAGTACGAGTACACAGTTTTCCAAAAGCTGAGTACAAGTACGAGTACATAGCTCATGAGTACGAGTACGAGTACACAACACACGAGTACGAGTACACAACACTACCGAGTACAAGTTCTGCGGCCATCAGTATGATTTAATAATAATAATAATATCTGAGACCATGGGTTTAGGCTCAATGGCTCAAACAAGAAACCCTGCACCCATGCTGATTGTGGATGAGCACCAGCAATAACTCGCCTCCTATTTCCATCTAGTGCTCAGACGATGCCGAGTTGAGGTTGTAAGCAGCCATGTTCTGCTCCGAGACTGCGATGTTTGTCACGTCCCCATCTGACCGGAGTTTGGTATCAACTGTCAGCGCCATTCAGCTACTTTCCTGAAGGCTGGGCAAGGTGGTAGCTATTGCTGGCCATCACGGAAAAGGGCCCGCGCTGAATTAACCTCATATGGAGACATATGTAGTACGAGTCCACAAAATTATTCGAGCATGCAACTCGGACTGTTAACTATATAGTACGTAATACATTAAAATGCTACCAACCTAATTTTTTGGATTTTTTTTGTATACCACCCGAGTACGAGTACGAGTATGAAGTACATCACTATGAGTACGAGTACGAGTACGAAACCCATGAGTACGAGTATGAGTACGAGTACACAGTTTTCCAAAAGCTGAGTCCGAGTACAGAGCCCATGAGTACGAGTACGAGTACAAGAAATGTACTCGAGTACGGACTCGAGTACGAGTACGGAATCGAGAGTACTACAAGTCTACCAAAACCTGTCAATTGTGAAGTTTTAATAGTGGGCCGTAATCGTTGACATTTAAAAGAATGGTTTTCAGAAAGTGCCACGGTTGTTTAGGTTTTTTAAACACTAGTATGCGTCCGGTGTTTGATAAATGATAATAATAATAATAATAATAATAATAATAACAACAAAAATAATAATAATAGTAGGCTACATCGGTTCTTATATAGCGCATATACACGCGAAAAGTGAGAAGAGGCGCGTGACTCGAGAAAACTCCCTCCCGCCCGCCCGCGTGCATGGAAACGCGGCTTAACATTCTTCCCTATAGGTTTATTCATTCAATGCAAAGGATGAGTTACCATTTGGTAATGTAGAATTTGCCAAGATGGAACTAAATGGCTGAAAAGAGGGAGAGGGCAGAAGGTTGGGTAATAAGATTGGAATGAATGTGAGCACAGGCAAAATCGGCCGTAACTCTAGCCCTACATAGGCCGCGTTGGCTATACCGAAACCACATGGAGCCCTCAGCGTTAGGTCTAGCTAGGCTAACGATACACTTACGTGCAACAGCGATCGAAAGAGAGGAACAAAATCTCAACCCTCATGAGGAACACTCTCCAGAAGCTGCAAGCATGCCAGCAAGCAGCTTGAAAAGGTTAGATCTGCTCAAGTTTAGCATATTATAAGTAGAGGATATTTGAAGAGTTTTGTCCGCCAAAATACATGCGAACTATATAAGACACTTTGTCTGGCAAAATGAGAAGGACGATAGTGTTGCCAAGATCGGTACGCTGTGAAATTGTCAGGTGCTCAATATATGGCATAATTTGGGGGGGGGGGGGTGGGCGGGGTCGATCAGGGGTTAAGTGAAGAGGTCGTGAAAAATAGACTACTCACCTCTGACGATAATGTTTTTTTCAGCCGACGGTTGCGGTCGAGGAGTACCTGCCATGGTGGCGAGCCACGCTTGCTCATCAACGCCGCGCGGGAACTGACTGGGGCAGCATCTGACCATAGGATTACTTGAGGGGGCCTCCTCGGGGGCTCACGCTATGTTGTCTTCCTGCCAGCGGGGACGCCGGGAGATGTGGGCAGTCCCTGTTTGCTGACCTGTCTCCCAGGCTGACATGTTTGCTCTGTGCCAGAGTTTTTGATACGCAGACTTTTACCCCCCAATTGTTCACTTCACATTCTCAGAGGCATTGTTGGTTATAGAGCACATTATTGGATCCTATTGTTGAGTCACAGTCCCCGATAATAAATTATTCAAAACCACATGTCTGCATGGTTTTGACAAACATAAATCTAAGTTGTTTTTCCTTTCACCTTTTCTTCCATAAAAAGTTCCCATCATCTAACAGTCCTAAAACCACACCTACATTCACTTTCAGTCAAAAGCTAGATGTAGGTGAAATACACTGGTTTAAGGTGCTGCCAGGAATATGTCTTAACTACTAGACATTAAATGATATGTTCAACATAGATAGAGTTATTTCTGACATCCTTTCGGGCCTCCAATAAGCCCAGAAGACTTCTGAGGAAAATGTCAGTGAATGTAATCTCATGTTCCAGCAAGTAGGGAACAGACTCTGGTATCAACAGCCACCTGACCTGGGTATTGTGAATAAAAAACAGACGTGATCAGCTATGTCCGCAGGTAAACACAGATATTGCAGCTACCAGATAACTTTGCTAAAATATTGTTGCGGAATGATTTCACCATCATCAATTAATATCGTTCCAATGTGAATTTACATACACTCCTGACAGTGTTACCAATAGCCTTCCTCCACGAAGCAAGCATAGCACCCACAACAGGTTGTATCAAACACAAAATCATAATAATTAAAGGTTGCTCCGAGGTATCATTTCCTCTTAGCTGCCAATTATTACTAGGTGCCACTGTGGCCTCCTGCAATGTTTGGCAACTCCAGCTCCAGAGAAGCCATTCAAAAACCATGTTCCTTCACTACCGAAACTTTCCAAACAACAGTTCTCTTAACCCATCCTCGGGATAAATTGTTGCAAAATTGGGAAGATCAGGCAGAAAATTGCCGCTCTCTTTTGATTCCTGTTATTATAGCGGCTGCTAATTTCCTCGTTGGAACGTTCGACAACAAACCTCAGTTTTCCTCTCTAAAAACAACCATGCTAGCTGTCCCCGAGGGAAATAAGGCATAAGAGCTGAATGTTCTTGTTCGTAAATCCCGGTGGATGAGCATAATGGGTACAATCATTTCAAGATTAAACTGATGCACACAGAAAGTCCCACAAACTGCCGGTAAATGAGGATTCTGCCGTGCCGACTCGATTCGTCCAAATAACTGGCCCGTGGAGCACTTTCTGCTATGAGTCCTGCAAAGGATCAGATTGAAATACAAAATATGAGAGTACCTACCTAAATGCAATTACCCACTCTTCCCGTGCGTCCCCGGTGTCGTTTTAAGTCACCGGGGTTTTAACAGCTCTCTTAAGCTGTCAACACTGTCAGGGTCTCCTTCATGAGGTGCTGTGCTCAGCGCTTTGACGAGCTTAGCAACGGATGCTTTCGAGTAAGTAATTAATAAACAGGCTCCTCTTCAGATACGACACTGGCAGAGTGTCCGCCGACACGAGTCATAACGGTGCATCTCGAGATGTGTCCGGTTGCTATGGTTATCCTATGAAGAGGGAAAGAGAAATTGCAAGATGTTGCATGTTTGGACAATTACAAAGGGATGGGAGTATAGCCATGGGAAATGCTTGAACAGGCAAAATTTCATGACAAGTTGCAAGAATGGCCAGAGAAAAAGAGAAACTGCAAGCAGAAACAAGTGCGAAGGGCATAACCCTTAGTTTCAGATCGCAATAGCATACCAGGAATTTAAACGATTCAGCTGTTTTTTATCTCCAACTGGCTCACAAGTTTGTCCTGTCTGGCATTTTTCAAATAGTACCCGCGTTGGCAACCCCATCGCCCCCATTGTCCTCCTCTTGTTGCACTTGGTAGCATATTGGGGGTACATGTTGATAACTGTTTAATTAGAGTATGTAATTGATGTAAAAAAAGTTTTCCCCTCTAAAATGAACTTTTTCGAGGTACTTTGCGTCTGATGCATGGAAAAAGTTAATTTATGCCTCTTCTGCCTTTTACAAAATTTGAAATCTTTCCAGCCATCAGAATCAGATCGCATATTTCTTTCTTGGAAAATACTGAAATTTTTAGGTACTGAAATTGACCCGAATTCAGAAAATGTGGGAAGCAAACTATTAGGAGTGTGGTGAAACTTGACTTTGCTGGCTACTCCAAACAAAAACCGGAAATTTGGTTGCCGAAACGCATAACATATATTAAGAACACGCAAAAAGCGCACAAGCACGCACACACCCACAATGGACCCCTTTCGAGTGCACATCCTAATTGCTGACCTTTTCGAGTGCACCTCCCGCTGGACCACCCCATCACACCGATTGGGGTATATACCACCCACCATAGGGTACCCCTCAGCAGATACTCATTAAAGGACCTGGTCAGGCTAATTTATACAGGGGCTTATTCAATAGCTGGATAGAAAACTAATGCGTCAGTCAACCGGAAGTTCATAGGACTGCGTTACGGATAAATAGTCATTGAAGTTGTGGTTTTGTGAGCATTGTATTTTGGTCACAAGATCTAATTCATCCCATCATGCAATAATATGTGATGTCATACTGCACAATCCGGCAAACGTTCTTTTTTCCTAATGAAATTCAACCCGTAATTTCACTTCGGAACATTTATTCTATGGGTAGAGGATTGCTGCATCGATGGGTTGGTCAGTGTTGGTAGTTACTTTTAGTGTAAAAGTCACAGAACTTCTGCTGACGTGACTTATTCAACAAATTAAACAATCACATACATAACATGATTTTTTCCTGTGTTGTCCTGTGTGACGTCATTCGTTACTGCGCAAATCGGGATTCCCCCGCAATTTGCTCTGCTTAATATGGGCCCAGACCACTTTGAGGCCAATAACTCCCACATCGGAAACATCATATTGAATGGGTTTGACCTATAGATCAGTTTTCCATTCTCCACAATATACCTTCGTTGTATCCGAGCCTGCAGTTCCTTTAACTACCGGATATTAGATTTGTACTAAAGCAACTGTTACTATATATCCTGTTTTAATACATATTCCTTCCTGATTTCCCGCTGGCTTCTCCAGGCACGCACAGCCATCATTAAATTTCTGCCGTGCATCACCATTTCTGTTCCGTCTACTCTGTATCAACGTCTTGTTTCATTGTAATTTTCCCTTCCAATATTGAAAGCGGCCAACTTCACACTGATAGAGAACCCCCCGCTTGAATATTTGGATTTTTCTCTATGATGGTTAGTCCATAACAGCATTTTACAATAAGCCACTCGAGGATCTCCGTTTATAGTTTGACAATTGACATGGCTGAAATAATCCCCTTTGAAAAAAACTTTACAATTCGAACAAGACGTTGATACAGAAGACTGATGGTGGCGCAGTGCAGAAATGCCAGATAAACTGCAGCAGGGAGAAATCAGGAATATTCAATATATTGAATAGAATAATGCTTGTCTGGAAGTAAGCAACTTGGAAGCCAATATGTTTCATAAGTTTTACAGACATTATTTCTACTGACCACAGGTGACTAGATCCAAAATCAATGCCAGTCCCATGTAATCACTAAAACCAAGCTTCATCCCATCTACGTTGGGCAGGTCGAGTCAAAGTTTTTCGAGGGTGCTCAAGTATTGCCGAACGTTTTTGTTTCTTCAAATTTTTTATCTAGTAAAAAACACAATGAACAGTCTTATAATCCAAACTAGAGCCTCAATGGTGCTGTAGCTCAAACCACACAATGCAAAATCATTTCATTGCAATGAAATAATTTCTGTGCTTTTTAGAGGAATGAATTTTGCATTTATGTTCTCAACAATGGGCTCATCATGCTCAATGCACACAATAGCTTATTATGTTCCCCTAATGACTTTTTAGGATCAAAGATGACTCACCTGTTCCATTGAGCATGGTGCCCTAAATTGTCAACATTTATTGAAAGACTAAGCTCCTACTATGGCCCTATGATGCACTGATTCAGTATCAGAGTGATCCAACTAATCTGTATATAGAAGGATTCACAGATTTTTTCTACATAATCTCATTTGGGATGCTTAAAACACAAAGTCAGAGGGCATAATCTTGGGGGGTGGTGAACCCCCCTGAGATATTGAAAAAGTTGGTCCCGTAGCGCAAAAGTCGGTGCTCTGAGCGCCAAAGCCGATTTTTAAGAGACCTTGAATATACCCCCGAAGATGGATGTTCGGAACGAAAATGCCATAAAAACTGCACTGACCGTTGTAAACGGAAGCCACCTACGGAAAGATTGGCCACCTACCCCTCTCCCAACTCGTCGTGACCGTCACCAGGGTCGCCAAGAAAAAAACCTGAAATTAGAAAATAGTCCAATCAAAAAAGTCAGTCTCAGACAGAACATCTGTCGTCCAAATTCCCACCACCTTGGAAATTGTGTATTTACGCCCCTTCCATAGTAAGCATGGCATTTACAAGAAAACAAACTATTTCAATTCAAAAAAGATTACAAAGTCAACAGTGCTTGAACTACCCACATCTTGTGATTGTTTGACTTCACTAGGCAGGCTTTAACTGAGTGCCTTGCCGGGCAAAATGGCAGAGCGTCAGCGTCTGGTTTGAATTCTAGCTGGGTCGTTCCAAAGACTCAACTAGAGCAGCCATACGTGCTGTGCTCAAACCGCACAATATACCCAAGACAAATGTGGCGAACCACTGATGTTCACGCGACATGTCTAGCTGTGTAGATAAGATACAGATCACTTAAGAGGGTAACACGAACCTCGAAGCGCTTCATCAGGCAACTGAGCAGGGTGGACAGCTGATAACAGTGTCAAAAAAACATCCTGCCTACCACAGCAGCGATTACAATCATTCAGAATCCATTTCAGAAACTATATTCATGGTCATTCATGTGCCAGGAAGGGTTTGATCAATTTTGTGTGAATACATCGGATTATGACTGAACGAAAGTTATAACTAGAGCACCAATGGTGCTGTAGTCTCAAACCGTACAAGTGGAAACAAGTTATGTTCCGTGTCAGAAGAGCAACTGCGGTATAACACCCATATGCAGCATTGGACAATGATATAAGGACACTCGTTTATCAAGATTTGCATGTCAAAGCAAGGTCTTGTGTTTCAACTGTGATTTTGGTAGTGCAGGACATGTTGAATAGCCTTCAAAGGGAAAGCAATTGGTTACAGTTTAGGTTGATGATGGCAATCGACCCCCAATACCCCTCTCCAGGTGTCAGTTATCCTATCAAACAAACCTCCATTGTTTGAATCTGATCTGAAATATACAATTTTCACAATTCTCACAGAATTGCCTATCTGACCCTTAAATTCCCTAAAAGTGGAGAGGTACGACTAGTTGCCAAAATTTCCACAATGGGCCATTAGGCTTTTTTATTCCTTGACCTTAGCTTCGCGACAGGCTCTAACTTTACAAACAAAAAAAATTGAAGTTTTGTGTTTTTTGGGGAGATGCATTTCAGCACATTGTGTGAATATCATTAAAAGGGGCAATAGGGCCCATGTCAGACCTTGTAACAAAACACTGTACAAACTGAATGGTTGGAGATTAAGATTTTGTGGTATTCATATAATGGCCCTTGGCCCAAAGTGGGCCCCTAGGACCCAAACTGCCCAAACACCCTCAATGGTCTCCCCCAAGGACTATTACATGTAACTTGAAGAGAAGCATTGAGCTGTGGGAAGCGAGATTTTCAAGTACCATTGTGTTGAATTTCATAAAATGGGCCTTCGGGCCCAGGGGGACCTTGTACAAAAATTCTTTGAACAACCCAAAGGTCCAGCTGTAAGACAATCATTATGACCTATTAGTCAGCACTGTACACTTAATATGTAGGCGATACAAGATTTTGCAGTATTTCATAAATAGGCCTACGCCCAAAGTGGGCCCAGGCCAAAAATTCCTGAGCACCCCCAATGGCCCTCTACCAAGGACCATTACATGTAGCTTTGAAGATGAATCATCGAAGACTTGTGGGAGGAGAATGCCATTTCAAAGAACATCCATGACGCTTGCGGGAGGAGATGCATTTTCCAAGTTCAATTGTGTGAAATTTCATTAAAATGGGCCCTCTGGGCACAAGTGGGACCTTGCATCAAAAATTCATGAACACCCCAATGGAAACAACGGTTAGCCATATGACCGAAACATCAGCACTGGCACCAAAAATTTGTGAAGAAGTAGCGTTTGCAGTTCTCCACTTAGTGGCCCATTGTCCCCTTGATGCCATGTGACCTTGCCCTTTAGGTGGTCAACGGATGACCCATCGTCAATAAACATTGTGGACCAAGTTTGGCCGAGATTCATCAAAGCATGAACATTTGTGTGTGGCCCAAAAACCAAAATTTACAGATGGATGGTGGATGGATGGATAGATGACAGACAGGCAGACAGACAGACAGATCAGAAAGAAAGACAAACAGATAGATAGATAGGATAGATAGAAGAGAGATAGTAGATAGATAGCATAGATAGATAGAGAGATAGATAGTAGATAGATAGATAGAGAGATAGACAGAAGATAGTAGCATATCAATGATTCCATAGTTTTTCTCTCCCACTGTTACAATGTTGAATTGTCAGCCAACAGAGATTTGACACAAAATAGAACATTTGTTTTTATCATTATGGGACTCATTGGTAACCGTGTCCAGAATCTGAACAATATAAAACAAGACACAAATGTGTCATGATTCTTGCCCACAGCTGCCGGGTAGGGCTAATAAGGCAAATGCAGAAAACTTTTCTCCCCTTTGTTTATCGTCGGTTACTCTAAATTCGACTATAGTCGCACACTTGAATACCAAATATTATCCTTTCCATTCAGGCCTTCCCTCCCTTCTACTATTTGTTGAAGAAAGAACAAATGACTCCCCATCCACCAACTGAAGTGTTATTCATTTCTGACAAGTTTGGAAAATCACAAAAAGTAAGCAATTAGGGCCTCCCGGGACATCAATATGACCTGACTTTTGTCAGGGACAAACGAAGCCCCATCCGGCAACTTTCGTTCACATAGGACAAAATTAAAACGTCGCGTAAATTATTCAAATTAGCGGGATGTATCAGTACATACAAAAGTCATATGGGGTAAACCAATGGATAATGCCAAATTGCACCGTAGAATCCAGTGACCCCTGCTTGTTGGGTAGGTATTGATTGATAGGCTATTTCAGACATCGATCTCCACTCTGTTGATCGCAGATAAGCTTCGACCTGACCACACAACATCGAGGGAGGGGGGGGGAGGGTATAGGCAACACGTAGAGGAGTCGGCAGTTTCAAGTGTAGCCAGTTATGCCAGTATTTGCTGATAGAGGTTTCACGTGACAACTCTATTTTTCAGGGCTAGGTTAAATACGCGGTCATTTTGTCATTGACCCAGATCTTAAAAGATATACTGTCCTCTGTCTAATTAACGTTTATTTTTTTTTAACAGAAGCAGGTTTTGGAGATATATAAAGTTGCTAATTTTCACTGAGGCCTTTAGAAAGGTTTCCATCTCAGTCAAACTGTTTGCAATTGTGTGCGGAGACCTGTCGTGATGAAGGGGGGGGTGGTAGGTAGGGTTACTGTTCCCGGTTGTGACTTGAGCTCTGGGTCACCCGCGGTGGGGTGCATTACATGTACCGCTATGGTTAAAAACAGTGTATCAAACAGGATGTTTGCCTGCACTGACCTCCCGTTATTTCAGGCTTTCCTTCTCAGTGAAACCTGTATGCGGGACACTCCACCCCACCCTCTGCCATATACACTAAATTGGTGGTAAAACCTTTCTAAATTGGCTTTAGATTGGCCTACTTTGTTTAGAATGCCCATAAATGAATCATCAAAATTTGTCATAGGCCACTGGGAGTTAGAGTAAGCATGGCTACACTGAGAGCTTAATACACAAGTATACATTGCAAGTTCATGGGTGTGTCCTTGAGATTGGACCAGTGATAACCATAACACAAAACCATTGTTTACTATATTGACAGCAATGTGCTTGGGGATATTATGCTCATAACTGGGCAGTGGCATCAAGACAATCTTCAGTCTGTCCACAGGGAATTGTGTGTATAATGCAAAGGTGCACTATTGGGATTCATACAGGTGTATTACAGTAATACCTCCAAACTATTTCAAAGGGGGTGGCATCTGAAGGTGCAGGTTTTCTCAAATTGGGTACACAATACTCCTGCCTGAGAGATAAATATCGGGGCACTGGACACACTTATGTCAAATATTTTTATCCTGACACAAGCATCTCAAAGTTGCTGAGTGGCAGGTGGCCACACGAAGTATTTATAAGTTCAAACAACATTGGGCTCCCATTCATCTGAAACTGCATGCAGTTTCGCCTGAAAGCCGACCAAATCTTTCCATTACAACATCCTTCTGAAATGTTTTGTTTGCCAAGATGTCAAATTTAAACATCAAATTTAGCAACATTCCCGTGTTAGGCTGTCTTGACCTTCCACACGTATGCGTTCCTTAGATGCTTGTGATAGGAGTGGTTGTCTTACATTAGTGCCATTCACTTAATGGCTTGTCTCAACACACAAATCTGGTCCATCACATCAAAAAAATAGCACTCAATGTCACAAGGTCGAGAGGTCAAATTAGGTCACCAGATGTAGATTGCCCAGACGAACAAAACTTTCCATTACAACATCCCCATAAAATGTTCGTTGCCAAGATATATAAGGATTATCCTATATGAACCTTAAATGACTTGGACATGACACCAAAGACAATAGGGTTCATCCTCACCATACGTGCAACCCACATACCTAATATGAACTTGATACATGCTTGCGTTCATTAGATATCATGCTGACAAGCTTTCTGAAGTTTGCCCTCTCGTGACCTTGAATGACCTTGAACTGGCACCTCTATATGTCCAACTCACATACTAAAATTGAAACTCATACATGCTTGCATTCTTTAGATATCATGCTGACATGGTTTCCACATCACACACAGACGCACACACACACACACGCATACGCACGGTGCGTGACTGCATAGATTCCTTTGCCTTCGGCCAGGAATCAAAAAGAGTGCTCATGGCACCATGGCCACATATAAATTTCTAGAAGTCAATGTGGTTTGTGTTGAGGTCATTTGATCGTTTGAATGATATCCATCAGGTTATTGAACTTTCGGGATGATCAAACCTTACATGAGTTATAAATACAACAATTTTATTTATTAGTGTATGTCATAGCATGACTTTAACCAAATTGACTGCTAATGACTTTAAATTTAATTTCCTGAATGACCCAACTAATATTACATATTTCAGTGATAATACTGACCACTTTCATAATCGCCTCCAGGGGTAGCGGGTTTGGGCTATTGAAAGAAAGAAAGGGGTCCAATACGGCAATTTGACTATGAATGAAATAGAATGCCAAGATTACTAAATGCAGTGCATTTGAAAACCCCTTAAACTAGGTACACAACACTTGTTTGAAGGGTCCAAATGCCAAGAAAGGGGTCCGATGGACCATCAGACCCCTTAAACTGCTTACCCCTTGATCGCTCGTCCATTCTGTAGCAGTTGGAACCATGTGACCACTCAAAACATAATTGGTGGGGACTGTGGAAACTGACCCCTAACGACCTGGACCTCACATTTGTTAACACACCCATAGGTAACATTGGTCAGTGATAGTACAGACCAACTATCATTATCATCCTCTATGGGAAAATATGCTTGCTGGCAAATGTCAGTGTTTGGATGTCTATCAGAATAAAGAAAACTTGAACAGCAGGAGGTAGATAGATAAGCACATGAATAATAGTACATGTGTGGTAAGAGTGGTAAGAGTGGCAAGAGAAAGATTTAAAGGACAACGGCAGGCTGGGATACAACAGAGGATATATCGGAGATGGAAAAAACTGTATCATAGTCCAAACCCCCATTTGGATACAATGTTCCTTTGTTGAGTTATGGCCTTCAAAGTTTTGTACATTATGCAGAGAAAATTGAGGAGAATCCCAGTGTTGCAATAACACATGACGTCACACTGGACAACACAGAAAAAATTGTGATGTATTTCATTGTATTTCATTTGTTGGATATAAGTAAAACATTTAGCAGAAGTTCTGTTGTCTTTCTCTACCAAAGTAACCATCAACACCTACCAACCATTACAGCAAATCCTTCCCCATAGGGTAAATGCTTTTCGAAGGGAAAATAATGTGTGGAATTCAATAAGATAAAAGAATTTAGGTTGTGCAAGTTGACATCCTGTATGATTGCTTGATGGGATGTTTTTTTTTCTTGCATAATACCCCCATACACAAATTTCAGAGACTGTAACTGTGTAAAGGAAAGTCGTACAAACTTTGTGTTTGGACTGACGCATCCAGTTTTTCTCCAGCTACAGTATAACTCCATTAATGGAAAGTCCTATGTACTCCGGGGTTACACTGACGCCTCAGGTTCCTCCAGCTAATATATTCTCTTTTTTATTTCTCCTGCAGTTGTCCGTCAAAATGAAAAACATCGGATTGGAGAAACGTACTGCAATGTGAACAGCAGGATTCTCTGTGTAGTAACAGGTAGGGAATTCTTCGTGGAAACATGAAAACACCAATCACAGTAAGGGGAGAGAAAAAAAAAGAAGACAGTGACAGAAAATGAGACGTAACTGTATAATGTTAACCCGGTTCTACCAAATGAATCTCACAAGGAACTAGGAATCCATCTGATCCTGATAGATGTTGCCGTTCAGTACATGTAGTCATGAACCATCTATGAACCCACTTGAAAGTATCTAAGTGGGTTCATGAACTGCTAGTCTCACCTTTTTCGCAATCAGTGTTGTTTTATTTTGCATTTCGAATGTTCCAACCAACCTGTTTAGAGGTCGAAGAGAGCATTGCCAGTTAACAGAAACAGCAAACCCTAATAGCCTATGGAGGGGGATGTCGCAGTAGGGGGGGGGGGGTCCTTGAGAAGCCTTACTTGGGCATCCTGAACCCATAGAATCCACTAGAAGAATTAAATCAAATGCCCTACCCTATAGAATAGTTGCTAATCAGTGACCAATTGTGAATTCATTAGGACTGCTGTGACCATGTCTACCAAAGGAGTACTGAGCGTTGTGGGAATGTGACAAAATTGCCTAAGATTTTTTTTTTTTTTTTTTTTTTTTTTTTTTTTTTTTTTTTTTTTTTTTTTTTTTTTTTTTTTTTTTTTTTTTAAAGCAAAAAAGAAATTGAACAACATGTAACTTGACATCCAGGACTTATTCTCGAATTTTGAATATCTCAGGACTACAGTGGACAGCACAATGTGTTTTCATAGGACCCAACAACTTGGAAAGTTCGGCAACATAAGCAAATTAGACACCCTGAATGTCTCCTCCAGTGACTTCATTCTATGTTAAAATGTTGGGACTGAAGTTTCATGAAAAATCGCAACTAACTTTGAATTTTTTGCAGGAATTAGCAATTGGACATGCTGAAATGACCTCCATTGACCACAAACTATGTTTGAGAATTGTGGGGGCTAAAGGTGAACCATACCCATCAGGTTCAATGGGAACCATACTTCAAGATCCGCTTGTAGATGCAATTGACACAATAACATGAGTCCCGTGAATGTGTTAAAAACTAGAGCACCAATGGTGCGTAGCATCAAAATGACAAATGTAATAAGATGAAGTACAATTATTGATAAATTTCAAGACATGAGGCCAAAGAGGCAGGTTGAAACAATGGCTATTGTGCCCCTCTGTGACTTTTACAATTATCTTTCAATGCCCAAAGATGTCTAAGCACTGGTAGCTCAGTCAATAAAAAAATGTCCACACAATGAGCCACAGGGCTCACAGTGACACTGGGCCTTGGGTCTAACCCTGGGACCCTGAAGGTCCAGTATTAAGACCATAATAGGACTGGCACAGCCACTATGCAACCCTAATTGGTAGGAGGGAAAGGGCCCTGGGGTCCAAATTCCCAACACCCTCCATGGCCCTTACCCAAGGACTGGTTCCATGTAAGTTGAAGAAAATCCTTGAGCTTGTGGAGATCATTACCACCAGGTACCATCATGTGACATTTCATTAATGGCCCACCGGCCTAAGTAGGGAGGAACCTTGGACCAAAAATTCCTGAACACGCCCAATGTTACAGCTTTTTTACCATCATTATACCCAATGTCAGCACTTGCAACAAAAGTTCTTAAGAGGATAAGCATTTTGCGTATTCCACCATGCTGGGCCCTAGAGCCCACAGCTGGGCCTTGGGACCCTAAATTCCTGGGCACCATAGATCCAGCAATTGGACCACCCATTATGACTGAACATGAGCACTGTGCAACCAATTATGGGAGATACCAGATTTTCAGTATTTCATTGATGGGCCCTAGGGCCCAAACTGGCTTTGATCACAAAATTCCGACACTTCCCATGGCCCCCTATTCAAGGACCGTTACATGTGACTTTGGAGAACATCAATGAATCTTTGTGGGAGAGATGGCCCTTTTCAAGTACCATTGTGTGAAACATTGCAATAAAATGGGCCCATGTGGCCAAGTGGACCTTAGACCAAATGCCTGAACACCCCAAATGTACAGCTGAATTAATATCATTATGACCAAATGTCAGCACTGTGCACTTGAATTCTAGAGGAGAGCATTTTGCGTATATCACCTGACGGGTCCCCAGGGCCACACTTGGGCGCATGACCTAAATCCCTGGGGCCCGGAGGTTACATCTATTAGACCACCATTAATGACTGAACATCAGCACGTGCACAAAATTAGTAGGATATACAAGATTTTGTGTATTTTCATATAATGGGCCCAAGGGCCAAACTGGGCCTCGAGTCCAAATTCCCGAACCCCCTATGGCCCTCAACCCAAGGACCATTACATGTATTTTGAAGATACCAATTGAATCGTGGCGGGGATCATTTCAAGTAATATTGTGGGAATTTGACAAAATGGGCGCAATGGGACCTGGACCAAAATTCCGAATACCCGAAGTACGGCTGTTAGACTATCTTTATGACCGACATCAGCACTGTGCACCAAATGTGTAGGAGGAGTACATTTTTGAAATTTCACAATTTAATAGACTATAATGCCCGTTTAATGACCATTGACCATTGACCTTCACAAAGTCAAAGATGTCCATGGGTCAATAAACATTGTTCCCATCCAAGAAGTTTGGTCGACATTCATCACAAAATGGAGTTGGGGGCCAAAATAGACAAATGTTAAAACACTGGATAGATAGATAGTAGAAAGAGTGACATGCAGAAGATTCCAATGCTCAACCAGCATAGCTCGGTTTGAGCTAAAAACTACGGACTGAAGGTAGATCTAGAAGCAGTTCTACGGGGAGGAGGGGGGGGGTTTGGGCTCAAGCCCCTCAAAATGTGCTCAAGCCCTCCCCAAAAGACACCCGGGGTGTGATATTCTCATGGTGAATTGCGTATGGCATTACTGAACTAACATTTAACGTCATGCATCCTTCCACACCCCTTAGGCCTACCCAATTTCCAAGGTCACCATTTGTTCGAGAAACCAGGTTACGCCCCTACTCCTCAATGTCATGAAAGGAGTAAAAATGCTATATCATATTCGTAAGTCGAGAGTACATAGGCTTGTACAGTTTAGTAGTGATAACTTGCTTCTTCGGGGCGGGATATGGCGCGACTCCGGCGGACGGATCCTGTCCACGAATTCGCCTGTGGGCCGGTGGGTTGGGGCCAGCCTGCCAAGATGGCCTCGTTGCTCTTGGTTAGTGAGCTTCATGGAAACCTATACTAATGAGTTAGGTTGGATGGGTGAGGCCAGCCCTTGGTAGGTTGCACGAGAAGGCCGGCGTGAATGGAAAGCGGTTGGTGGAAGCGCCGAGGTGCCTTCAGGCATGTGCCCCCTTGAGTGCCGGGAGTGAAATGTCAAGTGACAATCACGCTTCGCTCCATTTCCGTGAATGTCGTACACAGCCTAACAGTCCGTACAAAATGGGCATTAGGGCAATCACAAAGCAAATGTCACATTGCAATAATGCACGAAAACCAACAATAATTCTTATTAGCGCATTATTACCCATGTTGTGTAATATCTTATTAAGTAATATTCTACAGAACACTTTTCATGTAAATTGAGAAATTTGCAGACACAAGATCATTTTCAGGCTGGGAACAGCAGGACAGACACTTGTGGAGTGCCGTTTCCGGCATCAGGAGAGGTTGTGGAGTCAAATATTCTTGTGCGCTCTGCGACAACCTATGGTGGCGCTCCGATCAGATAGTAAATCCAAAAATTACCCACTCCTGTTTAGCCCCAAAAGCCCCCCCCCCCAAAAAAAAAAAATGGGCTCTAGAACTGCGACTGGGGAGACATAGTTCACCAAGTTCAATAAACTCTGAAGAATTAGACAAAGTTAATAATGCAGTCAATTCGCTGAAAATCTAATCATTCCATCTACACTTCATAGCTCTGCCATGTGTGCAATCCAATCACCATAACACCTAGGGTCTCCTAGTGAGATTAAAGCATCAACTGCCAATGAAAAGGGTAACTACTCTATTTAATGAGTGACTTTCATGCCCAAAAATGTCTTAACTTTTCAGAGAAATTCTATAGTACTAACAAGAAAGGGACACACACACAACATGCATGCACACACATGCACACGTACATACACACACCAAAAGTGATTGACATCAGCGAGGCTGCTTGGGTAATTCCTCTAAATCCGCCCAGGGATTGGGCCTGTCTGCAGCAACGATGCATTACAACACAAAAGGTCCCCCTGCGGCAATGGACCTCTCAACTGGCCCCGTTCCCCCTTTCTCCCTTTCGCGGATCCAAAGATCAGTTGGGATTGGCTCTCTCCCCACTGAAGGAGGCCAACAGGCGGAAAGTAAGCTCATCACTCTGTTGTGACCAACCTTCTTTATCTCTCATTCTCTCTTCCTTTATCGCTGCGGTGCATGCAAACTTTCCATGCACACACAATGCGACAACTCACCACCCCTAAGACTTCTGAGACATTGCCAACCTGCAGGCATCGCAGTCTGTCTGTATTGAGTTGGTTTACTACCAAGAAAGCATAGTCTGAGAAAACATAGATGTTAAGCTACATGCGTATACCAAGCCGGCCAGATACCGTTGTGCAGGTGTGAGGGTACCATGTGGCGTGTAAGTGTTATGCCTGGACCGTGGTGCTACCGGTTATCTTTGACGGATCAACTCCACAACTGGAAATACTAGCCCCTGGCCCAGACTTTCAGAGTATTGTGTATAGGCCTCTCTGAGTCCGTTGGCCCAGAAGGGTGGTGAATAAAAGCGTAACACACTTCTCCATCTTCCTGTAACCCCTTTGATCAATCCAATGAAAAAAAAACCAATGACTTGAAAACAGATCCCGAAAACACTTACTTTTATCTTTATTTCACTAATACTGGACAATGTTTCATACGTGTCAGATTAGAAGGCCAACTAGGACATCCTTCAAACTAACATTGGGGTCAACAAAAGCTGACCAGTGCAAGGCCATATTTTTAAATAATACCTGCCACCTCGTGGGAATCAGATGAAAAGGACATTGATGAGTTATCATTCACCCCATGGCAGCTCAGTTGTTGATCTTGACTACAGTGCAAACTATTTAATACACCAACAACCATTTTCACTGTGGACCACCATACGATGATTGATATCTCTTGGGCATCACCTGGTGAACATTAGTGCAAGATATCGACCAAACAAGTGAATGAGAAAACTGACAAGAAGGGAACTGAAAATAAACAGCTATAAGAAATGGCAAGGGAAGTTGGAAGAAAGGAAATATGTACAAGGGAAGGTTGCTAGGAACCGAAGAACACAGTAGAATTGGTATAACATCTATGCTTTCAAACACCGTCGTCAGCAATATTCAAAGCAGAACGCTATGAGAAGACACATAAACTCTGGATTTTCGATGTGATCAGGTCTATAAAGAGGTATATTCTACTGTATAATTGTGAAATGTGGGGTGGAACCATGTATCTCGATCACGAATGACCCTTTGAAACAGAAGACCACTCCACACTGGTCTAAACATCAGATGGACCAAGAACATTTAATGAACTCTATGATGTGACCAACAAAATCCAGTGGGTATCTATAGTTAGTAGCACATAGGGGATTGGGATTTTTCGGTCACGTTGCAAGGACTCCAAGTGGAAGCTTCAGTGAAGAATGATCGCTCTAAGAGAAGCATTGAGACATATTGCCAAACCAGTGGGAGGCCCGTGACTACCTTGCTCGGAAAAATAAAATCACAGGTTCAGGGAAATCAACATTAAGTTTTAAAAAGCAAAACCTTGTGCAGCACAAGATCATGATACGTGGCTGAGATTGATCACCGAGCACGTCGGAATAGACGAGACGCAACCTACCAAATTGATATGCAGTGAAACAAACGATATGTAATGTTATCTCCTTATGGGCACTCAAAATACAGGGTGAAGTTAACGGATTGACAATGCAAAAATGCAAAACAGAAAACAGGTTAAAGAAGATCTATGGTAAGTTTAACGAGAACCAATTGACGGAGGACATGATCAATTTGGCCTTGGTAGGTAACAAACTTAGCATATTGGTTGTGAGACAATGGCTAGGCCCGTCAGTCACGTATCAGAAGAAATTTTACTGTAGACACTTATCCATTGACGGTGACAAAACTCCTCACCTTATGACTCCAACTTCTCCCTCAGATTACACAACCCTCTATAACTTCAAAACATCATTCAAGAACATTCCAATCCACTACAATGTAAAATTCCAGTAGTTATAAAACATGATATTGTAAGCCTAATTTTGCCATGATAATGGGGAAAATCGTACTGTTTTTGCCCCAGCCTGTCTTGTTTTGAAACATTACTTTTAAACAGAGTGTTGAAATAAGTGCTCATTTTGGCGGATCCTTATATTCATATAGGCACATGCAAAACATTAACTATAGAAAATCGCATGATATTCATGTAACCAAGAGTGGCAACGCGACCAACAACTTGTGCAAGGGTCTTGTTCAACTTGTGATCAGAGAAGTTTGAAGAGATACTGACTAATTCGGTATATATTGGGTAATTCTTACTGGCACAAGACCAATATAGGGAGGAATAAGTTCTAACCTTTTCTTAACTACAATAATTGGTCTTGGGATTAATTGCGAGATGAAAAGCTTTGTCAGGACACTGAAGTTGATGTGATTGAAACAGAAATTTGGCCGCTTAGGTTAGCCTAAAAACCAGCCAGGCTCGAGTTGTGAACGCAGGCTTTAGGACAGTTACTAAGGCCTGCTGCTGCCTACTATCTTAAGTAACGTTTGGCCTATGTTAATACGGTACTAGTACAGGTTTGATAGTCTCTTGTAGAGGCATGTGTAACGTTATATATATAGGCCTAGTGGAAGTAACCACAGATTCATGAGAAACTCAGGTCAACTCCGAGGCATACAGTTAAAACGATAAAATAGGCCCTTAAGGCTAGGCCCAACTGTCACTTACAAGTTACATTAGATTTTCAGCAGCCCTGAAAGTTCTGGAAGTGCTAATCAGGCAGCCCGCGATTGAGTACCATGCTATGTCCCACTCCAGAAACAACTGCGTTGTAGTGATTTTAGGTTGTCCAAAGTCCATCAACTGTATCACTATTAATCACGGGTCGTTGTGTGTGGGCCTAGTTCCGCGATGATAACAAATACAAAACAACTCTGAACCACTAACGTTGTACAGTTTCCTCTATGGGCGGCCATCTAGGTAAGAGGCACACTAATAAATGATAGCACAGAATCCTGAGAACGCCGAAATCTATCTCATTTCAATATTACTGAACAATGTTTCATACACGGTCAAATAGACGGCGACTAGGAATCCGTTCAGCACGAACATCGGTCCCCCAGGGTGACCCAGTACGAGTGCATATTTTTTTTAACATACCTGGCAAACTCTTAACATCGATTGGAAAATGGACAGGGTTGCAGTTATCCAACCATCGCGTAGTTGATCATGATACAGCGCAAATAGAATACGGGACAACTTCTCACCGTGGACCAACAATACGCTGATGATATCTCTGGGCTGGTGAACAGATTATTGCAAGAAATCGAAGAGCGAGTGACTGAGGAAACAGACAAGAAGAATCAAAAATAACCAGCACAAAAACTGAGAATTTTCAATCACAAGAAATGGCAATGGAAGTTGGAAGAAATGTTAAATATGTTAGGAAAAGTTTGTTGGGAACCGAAGAAGACATTACAAGGAATTAGTATAACAACAACGCTTTCCAGAATCTATCAACAATTTTCAAGAGCAGACGAGGTACGAGTAAGTATGAGTGTAGCATTTTGTACAATTAAGTCATTTCATAACCTCTCCCATTGGATTCACTCCAACACCAACTTTCCAGAACCATGATCTCAATCTGAGTAATCATCTACTAAGGTTGAGAACAAAGACTTGTTGTATATAGCTTGACATTCTATCTGCTCACCATGCGTAAGACTCACACTCTCTCTCTTCAGCCTACTTTACATGAGCATCGGTTCAGCTCATTGGCTTGTTTTCAACATTCACTTAGCAATTCAAGGCTTAAAGTTACCTATTATGACTCTTGGATTCATTCATCAACCATTTTCACTAATCACCTACAATTTAGAGGAGACTCTCTGCCTAAGTACAATATCAGTGATATCATGGTTTTAGTAGTTCTTTGTCTCTTCAACGTCACTTCATTCTATTCAGGATTACGCGACGCGTATAGTGTTATCTTAAATCATACCTGAGGATCAACTTTTCTCTGCGGATCAATTTTCATGTCTGAGTTTCAACGTTCTGGATTCCTCATATACATTGAGAATTCGCGATTGGACGGTGTGTACGGTATTGTCGTTCATGGACCATGACAGTCTTGCCGACGTGCAGTCGAGGAAATCAATAAAGGACACAAGGAGCAATTAAGGTTATGGTAAATGATCGTTCCTTTCATTCAAATTAACACCCAACGAACAAATATACCCTATATGGTGACCCCGAACGAAAGTTTCCCTGACTTTTCGTCGCATTTGAGACGTCTCTAAAAAACTATACAATAATTGCCCACTCACAGCAGAGCACCGTCGTTTAGGTTAAATTACATTGCTGCTGCGAGATAGTAAGCTGTCCTCGATATGAGTGTGACCCCTAGCATAGTTATCACGTGTTGTCAACCCGTTGTGTCACGGAATCACGGACTCATTAGGTTCTATGATGTATGGCTTATGTTGAGACTCAATAGATTTTCAAGTGACGGTAATAGCACTGATACGTTTTAAGAGAGAATCTCATTATGCCACTTCATGCCAGCTTTCTTGCATCTAGGCCGCGTTCGTATCGTACAAAGAACATAAGTAAGATTCATTCAATTTTATAACGCTCATCGAGGGAGGAACAAAAAATATAAGTACCCAACAGGCCGAGGCAGAGAGGGCCGACAGAATATTTAGAAGTCACCCCTGCTATCGTCCCATATTGCCTCCACAATACCGACTCCATCAGCTGTACCTTCCCAAATGGTTGCGCCTGTAGTACGCGACTTGACCTCCACACCCTAACTCAAAACCATTAACACAAACCGGTGGGGTCACTGACGACAAAGTGAAAAAAACTCAGCCAGCGACGTTCACGCTCACAGTCGAGATCCCACGAACGTTACAAGGACCCATCCCGCGGACGCACAATAGTCCAAGCGCGTCCCAGCAGACAGCGACCTCTGCTGGTACAACTATACTTCGCTGCAAATGCTCGAAAGTGCACACCACTTGAATTTTTCCACTGCTTCCGAAAACAGCAACTTCCGATTGCGTAAACACCAATGACTCCAGCTAGAGCGACCAGGCTGGTGGCGAGGAAGGGGAAAAATTAGTCGCTTTTCTACGTACGGGACCGTGCAAATGGTTAGAAGGTCCTGTCGACCACGGGGCTGAGGGTAGCGTATCTTCGGCGGGGACAAGCCAAGACAAACTAAGCCACTCTATAAACTTTCTACTACGAGGGCCAACCAAAAACGGCATGAAAGCAATGGGGACAAGTCACACACGTTGAACATCGGCTTACGGCGAAACATATCGCTGGGTCTTCATTCATACCGCCGAGTATCAATACATCTAGGGGCGGATTTCATGCACACTTTTCACTCAGGTGGATATGATGGAAACAGCGCCAATTGATAGACTCAGAAACCAACTAACCGTTACAGGTCTACGATCTTCAGTCGAGCTTTCAATCAGTGTCATCAGGACAGCAACGAAAATTCCCCATTACACTCTGTTGAAACCAATTTCAGGTTGTTCACCCTAAACACATTGATGAGCCTGGTTACGCATTCGTCACCCACCAATCGTTACCCGGGACCAGCAGAGTCTGCTGCCCACGGCGTTTGACACCAAATAAGCTTTCTGTAGCCAAGGCCGAATTCGAACACCGTTGGTATGGGTATCATCGACCATCGAAGAGCAATTGGTCGTCACCTCTGCCATGGTCCCAAGAGAAAAAACGTGGATGGCGTTCGCTTGCGGTGACTATTAGAGCATGAACCACGTTACTTGTTCTGACGTACCCATCCCCACATTCAGACTTACATCAACGCTAACGGAACGTCAGTTTCGCCAAGCCGATCTCGTACGGGCTTACCACCAGATACGGTAGAACTCAGGAACATTCCTAAAACAGCTATCACCACACCGTGTGGCTTTTACGAATTCGTTGAGAGGTCCCATTTAGATTGAAGAATGCTGCGCACACGTTTCCAGGAGATTCATCGACGAGGGTAGGTCGTGGTCTACCTTCCGTATAGCCTATATTGACGACGTTTTAGTCGCCAGTAACCACACCCGGGAACACGAGCACCATTTACGCCAGCCTATCCCAGCGGTTTGACGAATATCGGCATAGTGATCAATGCCGGCAAGAGCCAGTTTGCGTAAGTACCTTCCCTAGAATTCCTTGGCCACCAAGTAACCTCAAAGGGGGGGGGGGCATCACACCCCTACCACAAAAGGTCAAGGTAATAGAGGATTTCCCCACCTACCAACTTGCAAGGAGCTTCGCCAGGTAGTTCTTGGGAATAGTAAACTTGTTAACCGTCGGTTTGTCCCAACTGTGCCACATACAAAAACCGCTTACAGATCTGCTGCGGGCGATAAGAGAAAGAAGGCACCCAGGCCAAGAGAACAGATTACACACATGACCTCTTTCAGTAGATCAAGACAGCTTTGGCACAGGCTACTATCCTACATCACCCTAAACCAGACGCTCCCATAAGCCTCATGGTTGATGCCTCGATTTTCGATCGGTGGCGTTCCTCACAGCAACAGATGACGGTCAGTGGCAACCCATTCCTTCTACTCCAGGAACGACCACCCAGCCGAAACCAAGTACAGTTACATTTGGTCGCCGAAACTTCTAGCCGTTTACTATGATTCGACATTTTCGCAATGCGTCGAGGAGAGACTTCACAGTGTACACTGCCCACAAGCCACTAGTGTACGCCTTTTCAGCGAGACACGATCGCTATTCACCAAGAGAATCCGCCACCTGATTTTGGAACAGTACTGCCCCACGGACATTCGTCAAATCTCGGTAAGAAGAAAATTCGTCGCGGGACCGCACTATCTCGTGTGTCCAGTGGTATACAACGATCGGAGATCGACTTTGATGAAAATGGCATCTCAACAATTCAATGATGATGAGTAACCAAAACTTACGAAAATAATCTTCTTCCCTGCAATTCGAGAACGTTCCTCTCGCCACAGCGGGAAAGCACCATTATCTGCGACGTTTCCACGGGTAAACCTCGCCCTTATGTACCGGACAACTATGGACGGGCTGTGTTCGAGTCCCTCTCACTCCCTATCCCACCATGGTATTCGAGCCACCCACCGCTTACTCACTGAGCGATTCATCTGGCCCAGTATAAACAAAAGACGTTCAGAGAGTGGTGCCGAACATGTTTGAAGTGCCAACAGTTAAGGTGCAGAAGCGCACACCGTGACACCGTTGGGTACCTTTCCTGCCACTACTTCGCGCTTCCAGCAATTGACATGGACTAGTGGTCCGCTGCCACCCTCGATCGGTCAAACCTACCTCCTCACGATTGTTGGACAGACTCACTCGATTGGCCGAATAGGCAATACCACTTCCAAAACTTCACCAGCCACAGTAGCAAAGTACTTCGTCCAACGATGGGTTAGCCTCATTGGGAGGTGCCTTGCAATCATTCAACTGACAGGAGGTGACAGTTCGAAGTCTTTTCATTTCGCAGTTGACTATCTTACGGGCACCGAGGAAGCGCATCCGGACGACGGAAAATAATCCTGCTGCAAATTGGTCTGGTTGAGCGATCCATCGCCAACTAAAGGCTGCACTCAAGGCCAACCGGATCCCACCAAATGACAGAAGCACTGCTCTAGTACTCCTAGGCATCCGAAATGCTCCGCAAGATTGAATCCAGGCTCGGCAGCGAGGATGGTTTTTACGGTTCGACCCTAGCACTTCCCGCGGACCTTGTTGGATCCCCCACTGGAACGAAGCCATTCCGATCCAGGGGAGTGAGTTGTCGATCGTCTTCGGCGTCACATGATCAACCTTCGCCCAGCCTGACCGAGGCCAACAACACGGAAAACGACGTTCAGCAGGACCTTTCAACAATTGCACTCATGTTGGATAGGGGTAGACGCGGTACGGAAACTCACGCAACACAATACAATGGACCGTTAACCCGGTGCTTTAAACGTAGCGCCAAGTTTTCACTTGGATATGCGAAACAAGCCAGAAAACATCCATGGACCGGCTGAAGCCAGCCTACCTGTATCCGATTTCAATTAAACACCAACGCATACACCATCCACACAGCCACAACCTACGACACCACCCACAGGAGACATATCATCCACCAGCCACCCAGGAGAAAAGCACCACGCCAAAGCAATCATCAGTTGCACCATTACCCTCCTCATCACCTCGTCTCCAGGAAAGGAACCAGTTCGAACGACTAGGTCAGGAAGGCGTGGTACATTGCCCAGCCGTTATGTTGTACAATTGTCGACACTGGTTGAGATTGCAAAGGTGGCCATTGGTGTGGCCTCATATACTTTGTCATGTTTTGTTTACACCAATCTAGAGGGAGCGACTTGTAGCATTTTGTACATATAGTCATTCCATACCCCTCTCCCATGGATTCACTCTACAACCCACCTTTCCAAGAAACCATGATCTCACTCGGAAATCATCTATAGGGTTGAGAACAAGATCGTTTTGTGATATAGCTTGAATTCTATCTGCATACATGCGAAGGACTCACCTCTCGCTTCACCGACTTTACCATGAGCATTCGGTTTAGCTCATAGGCTTGTTTCAAAATTCACTTCAGCCATTTCAAGGCTTAAATTTTTACCTATTATACTCTTGGCTTCATTCATCAACCATTTTCACTCATCCCTTTGACAATTTAGAGGAGACTGCCTATGTACAATATCAGTGATATAGGTGTTAGGTATGTGCTTTTGTCTCTTCAACGTCACGTAATTCTCTTCAGGATAACGCGCGTATACGTGTTATCTTAAATCTAAAACCTGAGGATCAAACTGTCTTTGAGGATCAATTTTCATGTACTATTTTTTACGTTCTGGGATCATCAGTAAACATTGAGAATTCGCGATGTGGCCGTGTTGTACTGTATTTCGTTCATGGCCATACAGTCTCGCCGACGTTCAGTCCAAGGAAACTCAAAAGAACACAAGGAGCAATTAAGGTTAGTGGTAAATGATCGTTCCTTGCATTCAAATGAACACCCCAACGAAAAAATTACCCTTAAAGTCGAGCATCAAACTCCGGATTTTCGTTGCCCTTATACAGAGTATTTTTCTGTATAATTGCGAACTGTGAGGTACAACGAAGAATCTTGATACAAAATTGACACTTCCAAAGAAAGAATACTCCGCAATGTTCTCAACATCAGATGGACCAATAAAATTGGATACCAAACGCATGAAATCTACGATGTTGTGACCCAATCAGGTCCCTTGTCGCCGTAGTTAGTAGCACATGAGACGTTTTTGAGGATTTTTCGGTCACGTCGCGATGAATCCAGAGGAAGCTCCAGCGAAGATTGCTCTGAGAGAAGCATTGAGACATACTGCAAGCCAGTTGGGAGACCTGTGACTACTCTGCTTGAAAAAATCAAGTCGCAATTCAGGGACATCAACAATGTGAACAGTTTTGAGGAAGCAATAACCTTGCGCAAGATCGTGATGCGTGGCGGAGATTGATCACTAAGCTGTCGGATAGACGAGACTCAACATACTATACAAATACCATTCTGGGTAAAAGCTACTTGTCACAACAAACGAGAGGGTTCACGAATCTCGTTGTTATATCTTGTTGTTATATTTTGCATTTTTCATGTTCCAATTACCAGCCTAGTCAAAATAATCAATCCAAAATCCCAGTTCATCGACATTATGTATCATGTGCCAGACCAAATCACAGTGATCACCATAACATCTATAGGCAACGTGCGAAACTCATTTCATAGGGGCACTTTGTGTTAGCAGTCAATAGCGCCAAGCCAGGGAAATCACGATAGTCACTCATTTGTGGGTGTATATGCACCAAATCATGATGGTTATGTTCTTGTAATCACTCACATAAAAAAAAATCAGAAATTCTGATTGAATCTGATTTTTCCAACCTAAGTCAAGCAATTATTTTGGGTTTTTTTTTTCTTCCAATATGCGTTTCATGAGGCCTAGCCTTCACTGTTTATAGTGGTAGGCTGCGTACGGTGATCGAAAAAAAGGCTTCATTTGAGTTGGGAAAATTGGATTTCAATCAGAATTTTTGCATGTTGCTATGAAGTACGCAGCGGCGACGGACCCACGGGGAGCAGTGAGGGCAGCATGCATGAGCAATATGTTACTTTTAGATGTTTCCCGCATATGCCAGCACGGGTAGCCATTGTGACGTCATGCCGATATTATGGACAGCGCTTAGCGAGCTTTAACCTTTCATATGCCGTGTAAACTGATTTAGTTTACTCTGCTTCAAGAAAATTAGTTATTGAGTTAGGTAAACCTTACGCTCTGATTTATAGCTCATTTTGTAGGCTAAACTCTCAATAAAAGCATCATCATTGAAATAGGGGGTCAATGTGGAATGATTTCCTGAAAAAATCGACCCAAATTTCCAAGTTTTCTTTAAAAAATCTGAGCCCCCCCCCCCCCCACTGAATATGCCTGATAGTTGCTGCTGTTTTGCCAACAAGGAAAACATTGATTATTGTAGCAAGATCCACCACGACCGTATGGACGACGTGTCGTCAGAACAAATCGCGAGGGAATTTGTTGCAAAGAGCAAGGAGCGTCAAAGATATTTGGTAGATTTTAGTCGCCACAAGATAGCAGCTAGCATGGGCAGTAGTACGGTACAGGATGATCCTGTGTAGCCTGTACCTGGGAATAATTTGCCACAGATTAGACGTAGACAAAAAATCGTTCCCCAAGCTTCCAAGCATGACAATGATGTGTAAGTGTCTAGTTTCTATCTACGGCCGTCTGCATGGGAGGTTAAGTTGGCCAAAAAATATAATACTAATGAAAAAAAAATGGCAGGAAAAATTACATCGTAGGTGCTTCTGGGAGTAGTTATGAACAATTTAGAATGTGATTCTGCATCCGTTGCCATGGTAACATACTTTCAAGCTCCAGCTGAGGGAAGAGGGGAGAAACGGACATTTTCAAGTCCCTTAAAAAGGGAAATGATTGAATCTAGAATTTATTTAAAGCAACATTGTTGTAACAAGTTACAATTTCGAAATATGCGATAAAAAAAAATGCATAGTGAGGGCGCTCCTTGGGTGCCCTTTCCAAGGGGCTGCCCCCGCCACTCATAAAAAGTCCGGCGCCCCTGGAAGTACGGTGTGGTGTGTGTGTAGGGATGTCACCTTTCTCGTTAGCAGGATTTCTCCTAAACGGTACGACCGATCCCGATAGGATTTTGTTATGTAGCATCGGGGTGGGTGAATACGATCGGAACGGAACGGAAGTACTAATTGAATAGGGTAGGCCTAATAGCCTATTTGAAGGCTGTCCTAGTCAATATTTGCCACGAAATCGGTATCCCTGTTTTCAATCAGTGGCTGCGTAAGTGGTTATTTGGTGTACTTGAGCTATGAATGCGGAGAATCTCAATATGACCCCAATTCACTCGATCGTTTTAATGATTGATCTCGATAGTATTGGGGAAAGATTTCTTAAAGTTCTTATACTGCTTTACACCAAACAACTCGATAAATACTGCAAAAGATTATTAAAATTTTCAAGAATGGTGAAGCTAAACTGTACAGAATTAGAAGCCCGCAGATGCGGGTCAGTAGACACGCACCATATTTACGTTCTGAGATCGAGGGCTTTTAAATTGGATAAAGAGTTACCCTTCACCAATCTTTGTTGCTTAATTTCCTAGGTCCCCAGAAGCGGAATGCTTTTGTCTATAACCGATCCCTAGCCACCAGACCAGGAGCAGGGCTCATCGAGCTGCCTCATCGATACCTCCATTCCCGCCTACCCGAGCCAGCGATCCCACACGAGAGACAGAGATCGCCCGGTTACTCGCCAAGCGGCAGTTCACGGGTCACATCCGACAGCCAGCTTCCAATTTCCGGCCCCCGGTTTATTCCTCTCTGGCTAAAATAGACGTGCGGACAAATGGCCGTCCCCCCCATCCTCAATCCGGCCTTGCAAAACAGACAGTTCGTCAAGCTGAAGCGGTCTCGTAAGGAAACGCTATTCACCATCATTCCTCTTCCCAAGGTCGGCAGGATGGGTACGTCAATGGACTTCGGGGAAACGTACCTTCACGGGCCAACCCACCTGGAAAATCCTCGCTTCGTAGCTTCGCCTACGAGGGCGATACGATTGGTTCACAAGCACTTCCGGATCAGTTCGGTCTTGTCAACCGCTCCTCGGGTCTTCCCCCGGGTACGCGACCGATCATGGCTTTCCTCGGCGGAGTAGGACGTGACGGCGCCCGCCCCCATTCGCGTGCTTGAACGGATTCGCCTCATCGTGGCGCCTTCACGACAGCTGGCGTTGACTCTCAACCTCTCCCAAACGCTCCACTCCACACACACTGAGACAAGCTCTCCTTACCGGGGCATATCGCACTCCTAGACTCAGCGCCACGCTTCTCCTCGGGCGCCGGTTGGCCAACGCAGACGTGGATCCGCGAAGGGCTCCTCGAACCTGTCGTCAACCTGCCCTTGTCGTGATCTCCCTCCAGCCCAAAGAAGAAGCTATCTGCCAATAGCTTCGGCTCAGTCGGGAATTCACCAGCAGTTGGCGACGTACCACAAGTTGCCCGCAGGGGTTTTCCACGATTTTAAATCTACAATTCCGCTCGCCAGTTCCGCCAATGGGGCCGCAGACACAGTAACGATTCCCTGGATTTGCGTCCATAGATCAGGTAACAAAATCCTTGTAGCGTTTAACGCGAAGGAAACAAGTCTCTGCGATCAGGAATTACTGGCCGCCCGTACCCAAAGGCTTCGCGGACGGTCCCCAACGTTGGGGATAACGAGTAATCCGCCAAACCTTCGAGGTATGATACACGAGGCCCGCAGAGTGATGTGAAACGGCTCCCACCGTCTGTGGTCCGCTTACAGCCAGTTTAGAAACGTTAGCATGCCCGCCGTACGAACACGTGCAACTGGGCAGGCGCATGCGCACTTAACCCATAAAACGGTTTTTCTTGATTGCGGCGGCGTCGCTAGGCGTCGCAGCTGTGTTCACGCTCTAACGGTCAAGCCGGGTTTTCTTCGCAAAGGCTGCGTGCGAGGGTACGCCTACTCCCGACCCCACCGCCCTGGCCAAGAACCCAACCACATCCTTCATGCCGCGCAGGGGACCTACCTCCCAACAATCGCCACTCTTTCTTCGGAAGTCGGAAGTTAAGCGATGGTGTCCGGTCCTAGCCCTCCGTTGGTACATCGACGGGCTTATTCTCTTGCCCCAGCGCCTCACCAGCCAGCTTTGAAAGACACGATTCCCCGGTGGAACGGGACTTGATTCAGATCACACGCCAGTGAGGGCGCCTTCGTGCGGGGTCACTCGTTCGGGCACTGATTATCCAGGGCTTGTCGACGATGTCACGCTGGACATCCTGTCTCCTTTGTCTGCCGCTACCTCACCGATTACGGTTTCTCGGGGGGCCTTTGCGAGAGCTTAGTTGAGTCGGTCGTCGGCACAGAGTGGCCCAGCCCACCCGCCCCTCGTCGGTCCCATGTGTAGATGGTGTGCAGAGTTGCCAATTAAAGTAAGTATGAGCATGTGAAGTTAGATTCCACAAAACAGGACCGGTTTGTGAACTGTGTGAAGTTTCCCTAATTGGGGGAACCCCACCTTCCGTTCCCACGTCCGGGCCCTCCGTGGTCAGCTTCCATAGTCCTAAGGCCCATTAGGCCTTGTCCAACGCCTGACAGCTTAATGGAAAAATGTGAAGGACCATTGGGGTGACAACCCGGACTCTGTGGTAAAAAGAAAATGCCAGTTGTGGAATAATATTGGGGGGTGGTGCCAGGGTTTGCCCAAATTAGGTAAGTATTCACAGCTCACACATTCCAAAAAACCGTCTGTTTTGTGGATTCCCCGAAGTAGTTGAGGCATCTATCCCAAATGAGGTCTACTCAAGTGAATACACGCTCAGCCCTGTGTGGCCCACTCATTCCCAAATGGTCGTTTACGGTGTTTGAAAGGTTCCTCGACAGACGTATTAGACACCCACTATAACTAATATTCCTGTTCCAAATCCAAAATATTTCCCACTGGCACTGACTCAGTTGGTCCTGGAAGCCCCGGCTGGTCCGGCATGGATCGATTTCGAGGATGATGAAGCGCTTATATTATCGCCCTCAGTTCGAGATGACTTCCATGAGTCTCTATTGACGAACGTCATAGAGGATGCGAGTGGAAGGTCTCGAAGGCATACTGGACATTTGTGCGGAGGTGGAGTGGGCGTTGAGAGTAGCAACGATCCTTGTTTATGGTGTAGTTGGGGGGTTAATGTGATGGTACAGTTATGACTGCATGCTATGGTTTCAAATATTGATGCGGTGGACTAGTGCGATTGGCCGGTTCTCGACGTTCTGTTCATTGGCGTCTCTTGCTGATGGACTGGAACACTCCTTTCTTGTACAATCCAAGTGCCAAATCCAGCCCAACCTGCGCAGAGGGGAATTTCATTTGGTAAGCATGTCCACACTGTGTCGGGTGACCTTTCCTGAGTTGAGCAACCTACTCTCACCGGCCGCGTTTTTTCAACCACACTGGAGAATTTGGGGGATATTTTAGAGTGCTCTGGCGGTTCTGGATGAAATATAACGGCAAGTGCATTTGTGGAAGTTTTTTTAACTGTCATGGTCCCCGCGTTGGAGCACTCCTGGGCGATATCAAATACAGAATATATAGTTCTGATTTATCTTTGGTTTTATGTTTTTTCAACGTATGTGGAGACTCGCAAACCCAGGGTCAACCTGGCCTGTAGAACACGACGAATCGGATTAATGGTGTTCTTCCCGATTCGGAACATGTTGTACGCGGCGTCTCTCATTAATCTATTCTATTGCTCTCCATGTTATAATATAAATGTATATAGGCCTATGTTTCTGTAACTTAAATATGTGTGACTGTATGCCAATGATACACACTTTCTCTGTTGTTGTTAAAAAAAAACTATCCGAAATGAATTTGAACACACCTGACAGTAAGTTGCTATTGAAAAATTGTATACTTAAATTGTATGACGATCGAACCATCAACTTTGTGAAGTTGGAACTTTTCAGTATAATAAATGAACTGAAACCTAGTAATTTATGCTGTCACAAGAAAAGGTTTGTCGAGCGTAAATATTGATCAAACCTTATCCTGGGAGTGGACATATGTAAATTTTTTTGTGAGTTTACCCAAGCTAGAATACCGCTTAAGACCGGATGAGCATTTGCGGCACAGCTGCTTGCAAATTGTATTACCAAGGCAAGATATTCTAATATCCATGGACTACTGCAGTAATACATGGGGGGGGCGGGGGGGCTCGCGTAAAGAGGGCGATGTGCAAAATATGCAAAATGTAAAATTACGGAGAAATCAATCGCAAGCAAGTCATGAAGCACTTGCCCTTCCAATTAGGCTCTAATAATATACACTCGGGTGGTATTCAATGACACGATGATATACCATTCACGATAATCTGAGATCGTCTCGCACCGAATGGGTATTCATTTATGCGAGGTAATACCGAATACAATGAAAGATTCCCATAAACAATGCTGCCTCAGACGGCAAACGCTATATCTAAAAATGATGAGAGGCCAAAATTACCAAGCTGCTCGCCGTTCAAACGTTTAAAGCCAGCCATCCACTAGTCCTCCGCGCAGGCAACACGCGGAGTAACCGGTACGCATAATTGGTAAAGGAATAACGAAAAGTGCCATCCACTAATCCGCAGGATAATGCGCGCATCCGCAGATTGCTGGCGCAGGGTCGACTCAGTGAATCGATTTCTGCGGACGGCGCAAGCCCTGTGGATGGTTCCCATGAAGCGCCGAATGGGAAATTCTACTATCTGGGCAGCGTAGTCTATGTCAGCAAGGTCCGGCGCAATGATTCTCCCCCACTGGGAGGCAAGGGACAAGTTTCCAGACGGGTGGACACGGCAGCAATTGCACTAGCCCAGTGGCTAGCCAGTGGGGGGAGCACTTCCCTCCTGACTGGGAAAGCTTCTACTAGCCTGCCTTGCCCCACCACTCTCCATCACAATCTACATTTTTACATTTTCTGTTTCGTGCTTTTCTCCCCGACTATCTTCCATTTGCTCAACAGACGAGGGTCTGCTGTTCCTTAATTAGGGTTGTCAATGAAGGTGAGTGGGGCCTGCATAATTGGTACCCCCTCGTGGCACCGTACCTGGTTAAAGGATGGCCAGAATTTTCGCGGGATTAGGGGCTGCACTATATGGCCTAAGTATAGAACATATCGTAGATGTCCTATACCTATTCCGAGTGGTTGGGAATTATAATTGGTAGTTGGCGGGGGTTCGAATCTCGGTCGGTCCTACCAAACACTCAACGTATTGGTACCTGTTTTCCATCTTGCTGGTCGCAGCACATCGGTTTGGGGTCAGGGACAAATGAGGGTAAGGCAATTTGAAAGTTGCCGGCTGCGTCTGATTGGTTACCCCCCCCCACAACAGTAAGATACCGGACATTGCATTGTTCCGTGTATTGGTGAAGGATTAGCAGCTGATATCAGAGTGCAGTCATCCAGTTATGCCCCTTGCTGGGCTTTGAATAGCCTCGATCCTCTGTGGCTCGGCAAATATACCATAAATAAAATCCACTATTTCTGTGAACTAACGTTTAAAATGCACTGTCGGTCCATAGTTCCGCGTTCGTGACTTATTTCCCATTTGGCACCACTATCAAACTTTCCAAAATGGCCGAAACCGAGATCGAACATATTGAGCCGCCCGGTGCATGCGAGGGAACTGGTATTGGGAAAAAATCATCTCACTTCTCCAACTTCTGGTTTGAAAAGCTTCCGACGTGTCATGTTGCTATATGTGGTCAAGGAGAATGGCCGGATGACAGAATATGAGATAACGAGTTCCTCCCCCCCGCGTTTATTGGCTCTCTGCGTACTGGCTGCGCAGGGTGCTGTGATGAGTGGATGGCGACATCACGCGGACGGTCCTTCGCTGCGCTGCGCTGCGCGTGCGCTGCACCTGTATTTTCGCGTGAAAATCTGCGAATAGAGGGCAGCAGACATGGCCGTATCCCCACTTTCGGAATCATCTGAGATATTACCAAAGCAGGTATGGCGGACGTGTGTCCCAAGTTTCAGATCAATCGGATAAGCGTTACAGAGAGTTTGCGCTAACGCATAAAGTTTCTGGCTGCGGCGGCGGAGAACGGCGGCGGCGGGACGGCAACGGCTAGCACATCTCCAGACCATAATATCCTCAACACTTTAAGTGGAGACCGTCCAAGATCGGAGGGGGAGCATCGCTTTAGGGTACACCATTTGGAAGATTGGCTGATGCCATGTAGGCCTATCAGCAGAGTTTTCGTTCAAAAGCGAGATTATCTGATTCGGAGCGCTTCTGTCGCGCGTAGTCAAAGACCCAAGAACATTTGGTTTTGGGTGCCCCGATTTTTATCACGGAACTCATGTTTCTTTTTGACATGAAAATGACTCAGTATTATCTTTACAGGAGGCATACTACGTCGAGTTTCTAGGGACAACATTAATTGGAATATTGAGCCGCTTAAGATCTGGGCTTTTCGTCCGGGAGCGAGAAGCGCCACTAAAGGTGCACTGAGCGACCAATTTACATACATACATACATACATACATACATACATACATACATAAATACTACATACATATCATACATCATACATGACTATTTATCCTAAGCAAGCAAGTAGCAGAAAAATTATTTACCACAACCACACGTCCAGAATGGCTGGTCAGTTGAGTTTCAATGTTACACGTCCCTCATAGGTCATCTGAGGTCACCAAACGTCAAAGTCTGAAAACTTTGTAAACATACCATCAGTCCGATGGTTGTCTGATCAAGTTGGATTTGGTGGGCATTGTTTCTTTGGGGCGAGAACAACTTTTCGTTTTCGGTGTAGATCGGGGGTCATTTTTTGTCGAATATAAAATTTTTTGGTACACTTTTGGTAAAATTTAGCTTGTGACACGATAGCTCTACCCATCTGGATAGATGAATCTCAGAAATGATTTTCATGTTCCCATGATGAGTAAATGACCCTATCTTTTGGGGTCAGGTCAAGTCATCTGAGGTCACCAGAGGTCCAGTCTAAAAACTTGGTGATACGATAAGCCCAGGCTGGTTGGTTCAATCAAGTTGACATCGATGTGTAGTGTTCTTCTGGGGAGTACAAGAACCTATTTGTTTTTTATGTTTTATTTTTATGATGAGAGTCATTTTTTTGGTCGAAATAGGGATTTGTGAAAATAACATTTTAGCCAAATTAAGCTTCTGAACACGTTCACTCTATCCCATCGAGATGGAGAAAGCCTCATCTTTATACGTGTGGTTCCCCAAGGCATGATAGTACATGACCGTATTAAGTTTGAGGTCAGGTCCCTAAGCCACCTGAGTCACTGCAAGCCAGGCCGAAAATCCCCTTGTCAACTCGATAAGAAAGTCGGCTTGGTCTGTAGTAGACCCTGTGGTAGACAGTTGGGGAAGAGTAATATTAGCCAATTACAGCTTGTAAAAATGATGACGCGACTCCACTTAGATGGATGAAGCTCATATTGGTATGTGTGTTCACAGTGATGACTACATGAGGGCATTAATTAGGGGGTCCAGTGAGGAGAATCACAGGGACCGAAGTAGGAAAATCTTGTAAGGTTCATAAAGTCAGAATGCGTGGTCTGATTATCGTTGAAATGAGGGTATAGCTTTTTATTATGAGTACAGAATCCTGTGCTTATCAAGATAGCAATGATTGGGGGGGGGGAGGGGAAATATGCAGACAGTCATATGTTGCCCATAAGAGTTGTGGTACATTTTCATTAGTCCCTGGGGACTGGCCCCATAGGTTACGAGTGATGAGTCAAGGAATACCTAGCCTTTTGGTTTGGTTCTCCTCTATTTCGCGATTCGCTGAGAAGTACTTAATGGGTTCTACTAAGAAATTTACCATATGAAAAGTAAACACTCTATGAATTTTCACGGTCATCAAAAAGTCCCATAACTAAACTATTTGAAGGGCAATGTTTCTAGCAATCATGCAATTTTTAGTTCAAACATTCTCTAATGTCATTCATTTGATCATCTGAGATTGATATATTCCCGCGATAGTTTAGTGTATACTTCTGTGCAATGCTTTGCATAGTGATGAATGACCACCAGTTGTACTCATTCTGCTATTTTGATAATCCAATCTCCCGTCCAAGATTCAGAGAAAATCAAAGAAACACATCTCTGTATATATGTTTAGTCCCTCAAAATATCTGAAAAAACAACTCGAATAGAACAATAGAATATTAAGCAATACAACTGGGACAGAGGTGGAAGGTTAACATCAACCAGTTTGTGTGGTATAAAAGTGACGCCCAATTTACATGAAGTTTTACCCTCTGCCCCTCTCCTTAGTCACCCCAAAATGACAGCTGGGCGGTGATTACCATGAGCAAATTTCTACAACCCCAACCCACGAAAGTTCTAGGAATCTGTGGCAACTGGTTGAATTCATGACTATAGATATAGTATACAGAGGGTTTAGGATCTTACGGACGGAATGAAAATAGAAGGAAGGATTCTCCCAAAACAGACCGCAACACATGCACCTGCCTGAAACTGCTGAGTTTGGGACGTTGCAGTTCAAACAATTAGAACGCTGGGTAAAGTCATTGATCCAGATGTGAAAAAAGATATATATTTTTGTCTGTAAAATGATACCGAATATCATTTATTTGTTTCAATGGATTGACCAGAGATGCCAAGACCTTTGTAAAAGTGAAGAAAATCTACAGATGCCAAACTAGCATATGTTGGGACATTTTGCAACCGGCAGACAAAAAGACAGTGGTTTTATACTAAAGGTTGCTGGGTAAACGAATGAATTTGAACTTTACCCTTTCGTGACCGCGAATGACCTTGAACTAGCACTAAAACAATAGGGTTGTTCCTCTCCCTGAGCAACCACGTGCCTAATTGAACCTTGGTACATGTTCGTTCGCGTTCGTTAGATATCGTGCTGACAAGGGTTTCACACACACACGCACACACACACACACACACACACACACACACACACAACACACACACACACACACAACACACACACACACACACACCACACACACACACACACACACACACGCGCGCGCGCCGCGGCACGCACAAGACAACTGCACTATTCTATTTGCCTTCGGCGAGGAATAGAAAATTATTAGATGATTCTAACCTCACTTGCGTTCCTAACTGGAATTTCCGATTTTCCGACTGTCATCGTTCTGACGATTTTTTCCGCGAAAGGGGGACACCCCACACCGCTACCCTGCTTGCATGAATATGACAATTAATATGCCAAATATAATGACATTCTGGCCAGCAGTTCCTTCAACTGAATCACTAAGATAGCAAAATGAGTCAACAGCGTACAAGTAATGACCATCTATCTCTACTAGGCTTCAGCACAGTCCTTCATATCACTCCCTCATTATCAGCTCTTTCTTCAGAGAAAGAAAGCTAACCAGAAAGCCAAGAGGCTTGGTGATTCCTTGACTCTTTCTCATAACCTATAGCCATACACAAGGACAATGAGGGTTGTACAGCTTTATTGGAACCTAACTCTTCATTAACCCATTTTTTTTTCAACCAACCAATAGGGTTCCTATACTCCTTGAGATATCAGCTACAACACTATTTCGAGAATTCAGACTTTGACCTCTGGTGACCTCAAACCAGTAGGGTTCATGAACTCATCATCGGGGAACACACATAACCAAGTATGAGCTTCATCCATCCAGGTGGGGTCGAGTTATCGTGTGGTCACAACCAGCGTACATACATACATACATACATACATACATACGACATTACATACATACATAAATACATACATACATCATACCTACATACATAAATACATTAATAATACATACACTGTCATGACGGGACATAGATTCCTCGACTTCGTCAGGAATCAAAAGCGTTCCGCAGGAGACCGTGCTTTCGCCATTGCCAACCCTATCGCTTTGGAATTCCCTTCTAATGCTATACGTGCATGAAGGCATTTTTGCATCCAACAGGGATCCTTAAGACTACCCTGTTTTCTGCTTGCCTTCTTTAATGTCTATTTGTATTGACTCTCTATCTCTCTCGTTTTGTATATAAATGTGGTATGGTAATGATGATTGTTTTCCACAGTTCAGAGTTCTAGCTCAACCCCGACGAGAACCGAGGTTTATAGGGGCTCATCCAAACGATCCCAAAAACATCCTTCTTAGTTGTAAATCCATTGTGAGCAAACACGGCAGTAGAACGGCATTGGTGGTAAAACGTTCCTTTACCCATCATTCAATTATTTTCAAAGTTTGATTTTGCTCTACCAGCCTCATGTTTGTATCAGCTCACAAAGACTGTCAGCACAGAACTCCAAGAACAAGTCATTACAGCGCGATGAGAAGAAACGGAAACGGAAAGGACCCGAATCCCCAACCCTACCGGCTAGCCGGTACCGGGTGTGTGGGTTATACATGTGTGCACAACTCCTACTCTTCAACTATTTCCCAGTACACTATTATATGGGAAAACGAATACTCGTATGTGCAGTGATTACCCGCCATTTCAATACAACACCAAATGTTTGCAAGACCTCGAACTGACACTTGGTATGATTATGCTCTGCTACATTTGTGCATTTTTTAATAATTTGGAGTTGATTATTGGTAGTAGCATTTGCAGGTATCGTGTGCGTAAGTTTCTTCAGCTTTATTGATCCATCGCCCTCAATGATACTGGAAACTTGCAACTAAAATGATGGGGGCCAAATTACTCTCATTTATACAAACTCATCCCCTATTTTGAAATTGGTAATATATAGACTCTCTAGGATTTCTACTAAGAAACATAATTTGACCTCGTGACCTTGAAATAACCTTGAACTAGTCTCGAAACAATCTGCAGCCTACATACCTATTCGAACCGAATGAAATTCTACGTCTTAAGGTATCATTTTCGCAGGCATCTTCATAATCTAACCTTAAGGGGCGGAGAATGTGTTCAGGGCACAAACTTTACAACCAATACACCTGACCCTTTTCCCTAAAGGTTGTGACTGCAGTTGGATGGCGAGGTCTTGGTCTTCACTTCATGGTTCCGCTGTAATGGCAGTGGATTTTCTGGATGGGTTACTGGGTTTGTTACGGGATATTTGCAATAAGTCTCGTCAGTCGGTTGTGAGCAGTCCTGTGCTTCCTCCAGGTTCCGAGAAGGTGATCGGGCCCTGGAGCCTTTCGGATGGGGACGTAAAACGGCGGTCCCGGGAGCAGGTTGGGATTGGTTACACCCCTGCCTCGTTAACAACCGAGCACTAGTCGAGACGAGAAGGCGAGCTATCGCCGGTGCTCATCCACGATCAAAACGGCCAGGGTTCCAAGATGAGCCTCATTTGGCTTCCTGGACTCGTAGAAAATCAAATAATTGTTGTCTTGAGCTAGTCGAGACGGATCACAAACAGGGTTATGTTTCCGAATATATACAACCTACATACCTAATCTGAAGATGATTGGTGCTCGTATCGGAAAAGAAACAAAATGAGGTCGTACGCCTGCATGACTTTTGATGGTCGAATTTGGTGTCAACTCTGTGGAATCTGACTGATGATCTCGCCAATGTCTTCAACGACGAGCTGGATCGAATATTATTGACTAACAATCGCCTAGGTCGGTTTGACTCTAGCACTGAGAGGTATAAGATCAGATCCGATTGGCAAAGTCCTTGCGAGGTAAGCTCAAGAGGCGCGGAGCACATCTGACACGCAGGACAAGAGTGCTGTATGACTAACAACGGACAGTTGGAATAATAGATGTGACCTATCATCCGTTGCTGCAGTACAGGTCAGAGAGAACTGTTCGTGTTGTTGACCAAACTGCTCTGTGAGGCTCCAGACCATGGTCTCATTGGCAAACCCCATGTAATGACTTTGGCACAGTTTTCAAAGTCAAAATGTACCGTCAATATACCCACTCACTGTTTCATGGTCCTATCCTGACATGATCAAGGGCAGCGTAACTAGCTGGCCGACCTGCGACCCTACCACTAAATTACATTTCCCCTCATGAATTTGTTGGGCTGAGAGATGACTCAACCGTGTGGTTTTGATCCCATGCCCGGGCCTGGATCAAGCCTCTCCTACTGATAACACACATCATAAACTCTCTTTGTCCTGGTATATTCCCATCCAGCTTCAAGCATTCCTTGGTGCACCAGTTATTAAGAAGGAATCCTTGACAAGAATGTTCTAATAAGGCATCTTCCCATCTTATTCTCCCGGTTTTTGCCAAATTCCTTGGAGGGTGGTTTCTGACCCCCAAGACCAGACTCCAATGCTGGGACCTGTCCACTGTCTTTAACACTGTTCATTGTGACCTGCTACTGTCGAGCAGGCAAGTGTCTAGATATGGTGTTAGTAATACTGCTTTGTATCCTACTGGATCGTATTCTACTTGGTGAACCCTGTATGATCTTGAATGTGGGGTCCCCAGCTCAATCTCAGGGCGTTTGCTCCCGTTTCTATACACAGCACCGTGGTGACCTTATCCGATCTTTATGGTTCAAATGACTACCTGTACGCATTTCCCAGTCTGATCAAGTATGAAAATTGTATCTTTAATATAAATTTTAACATGGCTGCCCATGTTAAATTGTTTTTATTACGGCCCAGGAGCTATGTAAGGCTCGTCAGGGAACTCTGGCAGTTGACTGTGGATGAGCCCTGGCGATGACTCGAATGCTCTTCTCGACTAGTGGTTAGATGATATCCAGGCAGGGTTGTAACTAGTCCCAACACGCTCCCGGAATCGCCATAATTCTACAATCCCCTCCAAAATGGCAATCTGTGAACCCTAGGATCTGACCAGAAGAGAAGAGAAGATTCATGTCCAAAGTGACTGCTAACAGCTGACCGAAAAGACTTATTGCAAATATCCTAGAACAAACCCCAGAAACCCCCAGCTTCCGTGGAACCATGACGTAAAGACCAAGACATCGCTCATCGTAAGTAGCTCATCGTAAGTACAGCGACCTAGTAGAAAACTCCTGATTACTGCTGAACTGAATTCTCCACATATGTTCACTTGCAGAAGCACACGATTCTCAGAACATACATTACATACATACACATTACAAACATAACATTCCCTCTGAGTTGCTGGGAATGGAGTTCCACACTTGAGGCGAGTGGGGTCCATTGACGATCGAGGACCTGGCCTATAGTGGAGAGCGATATACATGCTGACAGCAGTAATGTGCTTGTCGACAGATAGCCAGTGCAATTTGTGTTGTAGTAACGGGAGGTGGCGTGTTCGTGTTGGGAGATTGGACCAAATCAGCCTGGCCCCCAGTTCTGGGAATTCTCCAGAACCCTGGGGCGCAGAAAGAAGATTATGTCCAATGTGACTGCTAACAGCTCTGCCACTCTTCTGCCAACATGAATGGATGAATGTTTGCTCCATTGCCTTGTTGAGTGGCGACCACATCGAGCGGCCATCCTCTCCACTCAGGAAAAGCTGCAAAAACAGTTTCCCCAAGCCCTTCTTACCTTCTAGTCTCTCATGGCCGGCATCTCTGGGGCTACTCTGGAACCCATTCAAAGGGTTCTCAAACACATCTACTAGGTGCCCGAAACATGCAGGTCCCTACCCTTCCCTAAAACCCTACATTAGCTTCAACCAATCTGTAATGAAGTCATGCTCCTTTTGGTGGGGATGTTAAATGGCAATATTCCTTTTCATTATGGTCGTTTATTTATCCTTATTATGTAAAAACTACTTTATGTACCTTGAATCATTTCAAATCTCACTTAAAAAACCTATACCTTTCAATGCTTTCCAAAATCTCCTTTTCGAAGGCTTCAAGCTCAAAGTGGTAATAAAGCAATATATGAATTATCATTGGTTGTCTCTCTGTCTTTTTTTTGTCTGTATGTATGCTTGCATTCTCCAGATGTCACTAAATGGCTAAAAAATGACACTGAGATGACATCTGACCATCATCGTGATTCACAAAAGATGCAAGGTTAGCAATTTGAATGAATGTACTGATAGACAGGTGACGATCACACTAAAAATCACCTAGTAAAATAGCGTAGGTGTGCTTACAAAAAGGCAATAAAATGTTTCATTCAAGTTTGCTTGTTGTCAAGATCACAACAGACACAAGGTGTCATTATTTATTATGAATCTACATTGGATAAACTGAGTAATACGAGTTAAATACAAGTGTTAAAATGCAATTAAACTGATTTATCTGACTTTACCAAGGCCACAAACCGGGCCAGTATATTGTGGTAATACAATGCCAAACGTCACCATGGAATATTATTTGATGCATGAAAGTTCACGAATGGTTAATTTGAGTATTTCTGTCGATACAAAGTACAGATCAGGCATTCATAGAGTGAAGATGGCACCGCATCGGATCATGACTCTGAAAGACTTGATATATACACAACAAATCAAAAGGAATTTCCTGACTTTCTGACATGACACATTTTCGATATCTGTATGATACTACTATCACATATTTCTATGGGACACTTTGTATTTCAAAAAGTGCATATTCTGATGTGATACACCTCATCCACATGCCTCCTCCAGATAACTGGTTCATGGACAGTAACATGTGAGTCCCCACTCCAAGGGGCTGTCTTTACTAAAAGACTTCTCTATTTATCCGTCCGCTCCCAACTGGTATAGTCCTGATGTCTGTAAATTTGATTAGTATTGATCTGGTACAGCTCCAACTCTTGATTACATGCTTTAATACTCAACAGCATAGCTGTAACTTCATGTCTCGAGTACAGGGGGCTGTAAAGCGCGCTTTTCTTTCACAACAAGTTCAGGGGCACATTAACTTTCAAAGAAGGAAAATTAGCTGAAACAACTGACCTTCCTGCAAATTAGAATATATAAATTTCCCAACTTATGGAAAACCTATTAATGCACAGGCATGATTAATACCAATTATTAATACGTTCAAGATTCCACCTGGGGATACAATATATGACTGAATACTTGTCATGTAAGCTTCTATGAAAATGAATATGGACTTTGAACAAGTGAATAGGAGAGTACATACAAACAAGCAATATTACAAACTTGAAGCTGGATAAACTGAATTCATAAACCTTTTTCCTAATAAAAGTTGTTAAAATAAAAATGAAATATTTACAAGAGTGAAGCTGTATATATTTTTTTTTAAAGAAAGAAAATTAAAGGCATTACGTTATTTTAGAGTAAGGGAAAAATCAAACTAGTAAAAGTGATGAAGCTTATGGCATTTTTAAAGTAAGTCATTGGTATGACCTGACGGGGGTCGAACCCCGGTCTCCGGGTGGAAGGCCGAAGCTCTACCAATTGTGCCAACCACATCATGTGCATCATAACGTATGTATGTATGTATGTATGTATGTATGTATGTATGTATGTATGTATGTATGTAAGGCTGCACCGGTGATTTCTCGTGAGAGGCTAACGCATGGTTATCAAGTGATAGACCGAGTCAAACCGTTTTTTCTGTTTATTTCGAAGTCACACGTCCTGTTGTTGAAGCATTCCTGGTAGGCCCCGTACGGTGTCCAAGGCAAGCATTGAGACGTTCGCAAAATGTATATATACATGCTAATGCAGCTAACTTTATGGGACGTCTATTTTCACAATGTTCTCTTTTATACATCATTTAATTATGTAAAAAGATCACAATTTTTTATTTTAATTTGGTTATTTAAATGGTCATATTTCCCAGTTTGTATCAATACTGGACAGTTGAAAAAAATTTATGACAAAGTACCTATGGCAAAACAGCCATATGCATGTGGACCATCATGCTGGTAGGCCGGCAGTAATACATTGTACAACTACTGATTCTTCCATACGTTACAATGGACGGCCCGGCCCCACGCAGTACACACAGATCGCGACGTTTAGCAACGAAACGGAAGCAAGACACGATATAAACATGAGCCATAAAAGCCGCCAAATCAATGTTAAACTTTTATGTATAATTGTTTATCCACCAATTAGCCAATTAATCATGTCATTCATTCAAAGAATTGTATGCCCATGGAATTAATTGCAGAATCATGATCAATCGATCGCGAATAAATTCAGTCTTAATCACAGAAACTCAATGGAAAAATACCAATCCCATGACGTTAAACTGCATGCGATAGAAAGGTTCCGTGTAATCGGTATGTGATGACCACATGGTCCAATCTGGCTTTGTTTATATGTCTGAAAGTAGTGCACAGCATTGGCGAGTGAGATAGCAACATCAGCTTTGCAGCAGTTTTATTATTACGGTGACGATTAACGCTGCAATGAAGCGGCAGGCTAGAATATTCAGAAAATAATGTACACAGCACACAACATACGGGGGGCAGCGTTATCATTTTTTTTTTTAAAGGTTGATGGATAGAGCTGCGAAGTACGCGGCAGCGACGGGATCGTGCATAGGGTCTCGCCGTGATAAACTGATAACATTTCCAAGTTCCTTCAGGGCTCTGTGCCGACCATCCGTTGCAGTGCGGGCGTTGAACAGATTTTTTTTTTAAATATTTTCTTTCTAAAGACTCGGTTGTCCGACGGGTTAACGCGATACTGGTAGTCAAACTATCTGCAAATTATGTAAACCGAAGTCTAACCGACACGAGTGGAAAGGTTTTCACGGTTTAACCAAATAACCGTGCAGCCCTCTATGTATGGATGTATGGATGTTGAAGTTCTTTGTACGGATAAATGATTATGACACATCAAAACAAAAATCATCTCTGTATACCATTCTCGCATAGCCACATAATTCCTTTTTGCAGATTAAAATGAGATGAGGACACCTAGAACCTCTTGCGAAGACTTTCAGGCTGCAGCTATTAGGACTGATCTATGATGCTCTAGAGAGACCTCCTTCTCCTTCATCATGGTGAACTGCCCATGCAAGTCAGTCACTGAGTCCATATGGTGTTTTTTTTTTTTGAATTAGGAGGTATAACTTATTAGTCAAAAAGAGTAATCCCAAAGTGAGCCTCTTATTATGATATCGCCCCAGTTAGTTTTATCATCTTACCTATCTGCTCCTCCTGAGATCCATCAGTGAAAACCTATGCGAAGGACATTCACAGAGTTATGGGGTAACCACTTTTAAGCAAAAGCTGTGCTCAGTCTCCTTCTCTTCTGACAGATCTTCAACTACAAAAGACAACAGATCACCCAGTTGCATCAATGAATGGCAGTTTGGACATTTGAGTGGCATAATCTTGATCCAACTCCATCGATGGGATCTTGATTATGGTTCAGCCTCTGAGTATAATTCTCCACCCTCCCTTCATTTTGGCTGATTGCTATGTATGACGCAGAATGGTAGAGTTGCAGTCATGCTCTTGAAATCAGTTAGGTTCAGTTGGACAGTCACTTTTTGTTGATTCGACAATCAGCCTCAGATTTTGTATCACAGCACCTGGTTACAAGGGATCATGGCGAGATACGGTTCAACTGCTCATGACCTGAATGGCGCTCTAGACATCTTCAAATCCATCAACCACTCAGTCCTCTTCATTCTATCATCATCTTCCAGCTCAGTGAGGAGATGAAGCCCAGTGATGCTCTCGACATCATTGACAGTCGCCTGGTAGGTCTTCATGTAGTCTTCTATTGTCTGGGGAAGGGATAATGTAAGGGTAATGGTTATCAATCATGACAGATGCCTAGGATGTCTTCATGTAGTCTTCTATTGTCTTGGGAGGGATAATGTAAGGGTAATAGCTATCAATCATCATTGAGGGATGCCTAGGATGTCTTCATGTAGTCTTCTATTGTCTGAGGAAGGGATAATGTAAGGGTAATGGTTATCAATCATTGACAGATGCCTAGGATGTTTTCATGTAGTCTTCTATTGTCTTGTGGGAGGGATAATGTAAGGGTAATAATTATCAACCATTGACAGACGCCTGGTAGGTCTTCATGTAGTCTTCTATTGTCTGGGGAGGGATAATGTAAGGGTAATAGCTATCAATCATCATTGAGGGATGCCTAGGATGTCTTCATGTAGTCTTCTATTGTCTGGGGAAGGGATAATTTAAGACTAATGGTTATCAATAATCATTGGCAGATGCATAAGATGTCTTCATGTAGTCTTCTATTGTCTGGAGAAAGGTGCCACATTCACATGCAGGTTGGCTGTTGCGTGGAATATGATAAAAACGTTGCCTGTGCTTCAAAGTTTATATTGACAATGTGATATTTTGGGCCAGTGCTCATCTGTACCTTACTTTGGACAATAAAATGAAGTATGTGCAGTGGATCTATCTGATTTTCCACAGATATGTTAACAGGATGTACAGTAACAATTCACCACATTTTGGAGAAAATTCATTACATGATCATGTCTTTCATGTTCTTAGACAAACAATCCCCTTGATAATGCACACCCCACTGTCAATAGTGTTATGCCAAAGTACACACCAAAGGTTATCGTTAAAAGGGTATTACAACCAATCTTTGACCATTGTGGCTTGTTTGACATGGGAGTTTGTTTCCTCTGTAAACTAGTGAAGCACATGGAGCTCGATCACATAGCTAAGTATTGGCACTTTTTTTGTCTTCTTGCCTGTAGCCTCCAAAACTGAGCATTTTTTCCCGAAGTGGCCTTTGATATTCTCACCTTGATGCAAAAATCAATAGATGGAGGTTGACAACAAGGTACTTTGAAAAGAATCAAATGGCGAGTCAATTGGACCTTCTGATCTAAAGTTATAGAACTTCTAGAGAATTGACCTTTCAGGCCTTTTGCTAAAATGATAATAACTTGAGATACATTGTATAAGAGTAATATAATTGCCATTTTGGTTCATTTCAATTAGACCAATTAAGCCAACACACACAATACTAAAGGTCAGAAGTCAAGTAGGTCACATGAGGTCAACAAATGCACTCCACTGAGAGGAACAAAACTTCCCCTATGTCATCCCCTTGAAACCTCTCATTAGTGAGATATCAGTGAGACATCACTTTCTAACCATTTAACCTCCAGCCATCTATCCTATCCTGAACATACTCCACGTTTGATCAACGTACAAATAGTAACAGATGCTTAAAGAAAATCACTTCTTGGTCCCTGGAGACCCCAAATGACCTCTGACCTAATTCACCCAAAATATAGGACCCACCTTCCCAATGTGACACATCTACCTAATAAAAAAATCAACCTCTAGTCCCTACTGCAGGAGGAACCTCAGTTAGCCATTCCTCCCATCCACCAATTTTAGAAGGAGTACCATCCATTAAAAAATTAATATAACTATTCAACATTTTTCCAGAACCTACCTGATCACAGGTCTTGATCGCCGTTGGTGTGAGGGAAGATGTAGGCCACTGCTTCCAGGTCCTCATTGGGGCAGAGGGTATATCCTGGTTGTCTGCATACACCGAGCCACCACCATGAAGTAGTGTGTGGGGAGTGGGGTCTTGCCAAACCCAGCATCGATTGGAAGAGATTCTGGATGCTTCTTAGAACACAGTAAATACATCGCAGCATTTACAGTTCCAACAAGCATTTCTGGAACTTGTGGTAATTTCATTATCGATGATCATTGATTTGCACACTCGTTTTATCTTAGCCTAATTATGACCAGGAAGCCAAAAAGGTTAGTGATTCTTTTACTAATTCCTGATCTGAACTTTGTCAACATAACATGATTGTAAGATTTACGTAATTGATCTTAGATCTGACCCCAAAACTACAGGATTTGTGTACTCACTATAGGGAACCCCAAATACCAAGTATGAGTTATCATATTCACAAGCCAAAATAAATTGGCCAAAATATTAAATTTCCTGAGTTTTTCCATTTTATACCAAATCCACCCTGGTCTACATGAATATCATATAGGGCTCTTTTACTTCTCATAGGAAAACACACAAAAATGTACTCAATCAGACCCGAAGCTTTCAAATTATCATGTTCAAGAGTTTTCCAAAATGTTGATGTCAGATGACACGTGATCCAACAACAGCAGGGTTCATGTACTCATTATAAGGAACTTAGCCACATAGTGAGTATGCGTTTGATCCATCCTGCTGTGGTCTAGTTAACATGTTCACAAGCCAAAATAAATTGGCCAAAATATCGATTTACACAACACTCAAGTCACCCCGGTCTGAAACAAAAATAATAGATTTCTTGTACTTTTCATGAGGAAGCTTTATACCAAATTTCAACTTGATGAGACCAAGCATTCTGCAGTTATTACGTTCACAAAGTTTCCGAACTTTGACCTCTGTTGACCTTAGATATCCTTTCACCTGGCCAAACAAGAAGTGTTGATGTACTCATTTTTGGGTATCCCCAACGATCCCGAATACATCCCAAATCCCAAAATATCCCTGCATCTCAAATGTCAGCCTAATTGGACCAAGTATTCTGGACTGAGCTTAGCTGTCTGACTGCCATCATTTCTTCTTGTCCAAAAAAAAAGAAAAAAGGACACACCAAAGGTTATTGTTAAAAGGTATTACAACCATCTTTGACCATCATGAGCTTGTTTGACATGGGAGTTTGTTTCCTCCATAAACTATTGAAGTACATGGAGCTCCATCACATAGCTAAGTATTGGCACTTTTTTTCTAGCTCCAAAACTGAACATTTTTGTTCCCGAATGTCCACAAAAAAAAAACGGCAGGCACTTAGTACACTACTTGAAACCTGATGTGTAGGCTTGTTAATAAATTACAGTAAAAAACCTTCATAAAAACATATTGTTCTGAGGCTAGGCTCAGGCTAGACCAGACCTTAAAACATGGGATGACAAGATCCTCCCAATTCCCTTTGGCCCCCTTCATTAATTAAATGTTGCTATTTAATCTTGTTCTGACTGAAGTGTCATCATTGAGAGATTCATTCGACATCACATCAGATACTATAGACACCACCCATTCCTCCTAGCTCTCTAGGGACTGATGAGCCCCACTGCACCACCATCACCTCCTTAACCAGAACGCTACAAGGCTCAGCAATTCCCTGACTCCCTTGATTCGATCAGGCTGACCCTGTGACTTCCTGTTGCCAGAACATGAGTTAACTTACTCATTATATGATGAACTCACTCACATACCTAGCATAGCTTTGAGGCCATCCTATGGTTATTTTACACGCTAAGTTGGCGAGAATATCAATTAACAATTTTGCTTATTTTTCACAACAAATACCCCAAAAAAATACACCAAAAACAATAGGGTTCGTTTATTTTCCATAAAAGCTGCCTGCCCAATTCCTGCGTGATTACACCAAGATTCTCAGACTCACCATGTGCACAATTTTTTCAGAATGCCTTGTTGACCCGCAGATGACCTTCGTACCTTACCCTGAAACAATCTAGTTCATGTACTCATTATAGGAACTTGGTATACCAGTATGAGTTTGATTGATCCATCCAAGGTGTGGTCACGTCAGTACCACAGACACCCACTGTCTAAGTGTATGTACTCCTCTGACTTCATGAAAGAATGGAAAATCAAAGCCTTTTCATTAGCTCTGAGAAATATATGTCAGTCTTCAGTGATCTTCCATTTTGTCTGTGTCCATCAGCGTCCATGAAATGAGACAGGTTGTTGAATAATAAAATTCCTATGTCAGCAATTTTCCATGCTAACAATCAGAGAACATGGAAATACCACCCTTTCATTTATTAGCATTCAAAGGCAAAGTCCAACCAAATTAATAAATACTCTTTTTGGTGTTATAATGTTTGAGAGAATAAAAAATCATTCCAAATTCACTTTGTTCCAGGTTTATAGCATGTTCAGTTGAGAAGATATGGCTTCCTCAAATTTCATATAATTTGGTGATTTTGGCAAACTGGCACCTTTTATATGTCTATCTACCAATTTAGGGAAAAGTTGAGACATTCTTTCACCCTTTCTTTCAAATTGGTAGACATCATCAAATGTTGCCAATTTGCAAAATTGCCAACTTAGCAGTGATGAATTATTAATCTTTAAAAAATGGTGTAAGCTTTATAACTGAACAGCTATGAACATGAAACAGAGTTTGATTGGCATGATTTTCAGTTCACAGTCATATGATATTTAAATATTTTTGGCTGGACTTGCCCTTCAACATCAGTCATTAGTGGATCATCTAGTTGCCTGTGATCCATAAGCCTTCCATGAAGTGATAATTAAGACTGTGAGTGAGAAGAATCCTGCAATTCCCAGCTAAGGCTCACAGCATTTGACTGAACGATGGCATGGTGAACTGATTTCCTACCTGGTAGGGCTATGTCTATGTATGTGTCTCTAACACCGTCCTGTTGGTGTCGAACACGGGGCCAGCAACGACCACGACGTCACGACCGCCGCTAGCCAGGTCCTTCAAGCGCTGGTGGATTGGGTTCCAAACTTCTGTAATACAAATGTAATGGAAAGGTTGCATGGAAGAACAAGTAAAGTAGTGTCGATAGCACAGTAGCTCACCATTGATTTGCAGCGTGAATGTGGGGAATATAAATACTGACCAACAATCACAATCATTGAATTAAATCTGTGGGAGAAGCCCTTTAGGTGTAATCGAAGGATGAATGATCAGTCTGTGCTTTGCATGGATTCCACATTGAGCTTCAATAGCCTGTAAATTAAATGCTGTGGCCACACCTCCTATCATCCACTCCAAGTTTTGAAGGCTGGTGTTGGTAATATCAGAGCGAACATTCTGCGTATAGGTCTGCACACGTTCGGTTTGTGTGAGGGTAACACATATAGTGCGGCAGGGCGTTTTGTTTATTTGTATCATATATGTATGTATTGTATTCGCAAATAGACTCCCAGAAGGTAACCATCACCGTTGGAATAATCTTACATATGGAAATGAATTTATTGTCAAGTATTGGATAGTATTTTGAGCTTTTAAAATCCTCACTATAATATTGTAAAATATTTTGGTTTGCCTCAGTCAGGAAAAAGAAGGAAAAAAGAGACGTTTGCCTGCGCATGTAACAGTATTTTTTTTATTTGACAGAGAATTCATTACATTCAAGGTAATCAAATGTACATCATTATTAGTGTGGTGACTGTAGTGTAATCTAGTATAGGAAGTGGAGAGCCTCTAACAGGGGTCAACTAAAGTTCACATTATCGTTTTTTTCTTCACTCTAGAAGATGTTGTAGCTTCAGGGTCTCTCATGAGGATTTTTTCCTCCGACCCTCTTTCACTAAACTAGTAAGTGTGAGCAAACGTGCACCCTAGGGGAGCAGACAAGGTCTCCATCAGGTTACCAACGGCCCGAATTAACCGACGGCACCGACGGCAATCGCCGTCGGTTCCCTGCCAATTTGCCGTGATGCCCTCACATTTCAAGCTTCACCGACGGCAGTGACTGCCGTGCCTAATTGCTCATTGCCGTCGGTGCCCTCCCCCTCTCAAAAATTAGCGATAATACCCTACAGCAATTATGAAATTACATTGAAATTAAGGGCCAAGTACATGTAAAAGTGTTATGAATTTCCGCATTCATTTTACTCATTGATTGGATTAGCCTATCATCATTGTATTGATTGTTTGTCACCATACATCCGTATATCCGTCTATGTCCAATGGTACCATACTATTGCGTAGTGAAAGTAAAAACTTGACTGATGTACCCAACCCATGGAGCTATTATATTAACCGCAAACGTATGTACAATTAATCGCGTAGGCCCTATCGAATCTTCTCCGCACGGACATTAATCGGATATCCTTCAACATCATTGTAGTACATTGTTGTCGTAGGAATGGACGTGGAATCAATAGTAAATGAATAATAACGTTATAACCTAGGCCTGGCCGGCCCCGCGCTTGCCCACACATTCCATAATAATTAAAACGGCAGCAGTACGAATACACCGCGACGGCCCCTAAGTAAGTAAATAATTTACTTTCACTTCCGAGCTAATTACTGCTAGCAAGGCATTGCCTGTGCTGCGAAGTGGTTGTTGATACTGGTTCGCAGCGACAAAAAAAAACACCTTTTTTCCCACATAACATATTAAAATTGCATATATCAGTGGTCCTACATGTTACGCGTGAATGAGTTATATTGCCAGAAAGCTACATTTGTTTTTCATGAAAATATAAAAAAACGATCTCATTGGTATCTAAAGTAAATTAATTACGAGTTGAAAAATCATTGTCAAAATGAGCGGTGACCGACGATAAGAATACACTGGAGCTCGCTTACAACGTTACGTAGTATGATCAGAGAGTTACACGGAACAATAAAACTTTTTGCGGTAATTTTCAAATTTGCCTTCTTGCCCTTGTCTTTTTTCAGATTTCCTTGAGGCCCTGAAAAATGTTCTATCTAAATTGCCTTGGGGCCTGCCCTTTTGAATGCAAACCGACGGCAATTTTTGCATTGCCCTCAGAAAAAATGCCGTTGCCCCTTCCAACTTTTAATTCGAGGCCTGGTTACCAATGACCAGGGAATTGAGCCAATAGTTGCGTGAGGAGGACACAAGACCATGAAACGGAGCTAATCTTAAAGAGTCGTTCGAACTTGGTTGATAACTTTGTTGTTCTTTTCTAGGTTGTATAAATAAATGAACTGCCTAGGGTTATCACTACTTCATTGAACATTTGACATTGCTCCATTATAGTGGTGACAAGTAATTGCTAGATTATAGTGTCAGTGCTGCTGATTGTAGGGATAGCACTCTGATTATGTTTTACCCTTGTCCTGTGTGGTAATTACTGTAGTAAATGCTGTGTTGTTGGGTGATGTTGTGTTTTGCTTTGTATTGCATAGTTATTTCAAAGGCTTTGGATACAATATGCATCTGCACTATCATTTCGTGAGCAGATTGTATTTAGGTTAGTGCCACTCATCATTGTGGTCAGGCAAGGTCACTGGTTCAATTGCATTGAGGGCGCTATGGCATGATTGTATGTGCAACGTGCTTTCCGAGTCAAGGTCCTGTCAAATTTCCCGACTATTCAATATGGGAGCACTGGAGCAGATTGCATATAATGAGTGTTTTTATATATCATAGTTGTAATATCTGGTATTACTGTGACTTGACTACCTTGCAAGTCTTGTTTCATGGATGATTTGAGATTTTCGATCATGCCTTGGCTGTTAATGCACTGACCTCTGTGAGGCCCCGTCTGGTGATTGGGTTACTACTGTACTGCATTTTTGAATTGTTGAAGGTTATTTTTTTGTACATATTTACATCATGTCTTCAGGTTCCCATTCTGAGTGGAGCCACTACAGGTCTGATTGGTGCACAGGTCCTGTTATCAGGTAGTGATTCCGATGAGTCATTCTGTATCAACTTGGCACAGGCACAAAGAGTTTTGTAGAGTTGTTGGCCACATTCGTGTCAGTATATTAGTTCTGCTCCAATAGCTCTCAGGCATTCTGTCTATCAATGGCAGGTGTTCTCGAGTGTACATGATGTAAATATTTAGTTACCTCTAAGTGACTCATGCATGATTACCTTGTACGTATGTGTTGAACTTGAATTGGTCATGTGTAGGTGATGTGCCTGATAGGACAAGTCCACAGGACAACTGTGAGTTACAATGATTTTAGTTAGTTGATGAACTTCATCTATGATGGTGTAGGTTGAGTTAGACACAGAAAAAAGGTGCATGCACCATATTGTACCTGGGATCTAGTATTGGACAGATACCTTGATAGTTCATTTTCAAATACATATTTTATACAACAATATTGGTGTTGCAGGTGTACATTTCCATATTTTATATATTGTTGTTACATGTTGGTAATGCCATGTACTGTTAGGCCAATGCTGTAACATCAAGGTTATTGCTCTCCTGTGCTTGTGCTAATTACCAAATGCAGTTGATTGTCAGTGTGCCTGGTGGTGGTCTAAAGGTTGACTGTATGTTATCTATGCATAAGGACAGTAATACTTTCATTACTTGTCGGATGTTCAAGACTCATTCATTACCTTGATAGATGATTTTATTCCATATTTCGGATAGAATAGAATATAGAATAGAATATAGAATAGAATATATAAACTTGATAAAGCGCACTATCAACCAACAGTTATCTAATGCGCTGTACAAACAGACCTAAAACCTAGAGAGCATCCACGTCGGTTTAAGTTGTGACTCAACTGTGAAGTGTTGAGCTTGTGGATATTGCCAGACAGTTCATTCAGAGGATGTGGCCCGCAAAACTGGCAAAGGCGCGGCCACCAAATTCCTTACACCTACACCTAGGAACACAAAGATTGGACTTTCGACTAGATAGCTTGCTCAACAGTTGTTGGGGCAGTTCTGATGTTCACTAGATGCACTTTATTCAGTTACATTCAAGATCACGATAGTGAAATTAACCTTGTACGTTTTGTTTTCCAATTGCAGAGGCTATTTCTTCTGGTAATCAATAAACAGTCATATTTAATGCTTCACTCAGTCTTTGAAATATTTGAAGAAAATAAGCATCAATGATATTGAAAATGAATGCCATCGTTTGATACTCATCTAGAAGAAGAACTTCAGTCAAAATCACAGCCGGCCGTAACAAACGTATTTGTTTCGCCACAGGGACCTATTCCACAAATTATGAATTTGACCTAATACGATCATTTCAACAGGTTTTTTTCTTTCAGTTGTAGTTTTTACATCAGTCAACACAATAGATTACTACAGTATGGGTAGCTTTGTGGCTGGGAAGGAGGACTTGAAATGAAGGCTGAAGGATCTGTAAGTTATATTGCTCGTGCCTGTGTTTTAGACGGAACGGGACTATACTAAATATTGTTTAACAATTCACATCAACAAGTTCGAGTTACACAAGGCATGCAATACAGTACAAGCTCTCATCGTTCCCAAGAAATTACAATCGATCCAATTACTGACCACAACCGGTCATGACATCGGGACGATGTTGGAGGTGATGAGGATGTTGAATTTATCATCCAGTGTTCCAGCCATTGACAGTGGTATTAGATGGTGTATACGGATATCCTCTGGTAACCCAGGGGTGTCTAGGATGCCATAACTGGTGCCTTGGGGGAAGGGTATTTCCCCCCCCCCTCCGGGTCCAATCGGACATCATATCGGAGGCATCGGAGACCGTCTGAGCGTTTGTCTATGGAGAAGGGAGAGAAATGTTCTCTGGTGACAATAGGAACAGGAATAAATATTGCACCACACCTGAATGGTCCCCATGAAAAGACAGGGCACCAGCTTGTTGTTACTTAATGTAGTCGCACTGCCTCCACAATAAACTGACCAATTGGCAAACCCATCTGGGTATGGCTGGCTGAGTAGTAGTAGTGGACAAAGTACATCTAATTACCTACCATTCCATATCGATGATTTGTGCGAGCAAGCAGCGAAGGCAAATCTCTTACAAATTATTTTCCCAGGCTGTTGTTACAGCACCTTGAGGGATACCATAGTGTCGTGCTGATGATATCAAGGTATGGATCCTGCTACTACCAGGGCTAACACTGGACTGGAGGCAGGATGCTCTGTGGCTGTGTGTGATGATGGCACATGGGGGGTTCTTGTGATGATGGTACAGGGGGTTGTGATGTTCTGTGATGATGGTACATAGGGGGTGTGATGATGGAACATGGCTGTGTGTGATGATGCTACATGGCGGGGGGGTTGCTGATGATGGTACACAGGGGGGTGTTGTGATGATGTACATGACTGTGGTGATGATGGTCCATGGCGGTGGTGATTGTGGTAACATGGGGGAGGGGGGGGGGGGTGTTGATGCTGGTACAGCTTGCCATGTGATTGATGGTAATGGCTTTGTGTGATGATGGTACATTGCTGCGTGTGATGATGGTACATGCTGTGTGGATGATGGTACATGCAGGGGGGTGTGTGGTATGATGGTACATGGCTAAGTGTGATGATGGTTACATGGCTGTGTGTGATGATGCTACATGGCTGTGTGTGAGATGGTACATGGTGGGTGTGATGATGGTAAAGGGCTGTGTTGTTGTGATGGTAATGGCTGTGGGGTGATGGACATAGGGGGGGGTGTGTGATGATGGTACATGGCTGTGTGTGATGATGGTTACACGAGGGGGACTGTGTGATTGATGGTACATGCTGTTGTGATGATGGACATGGCTTTGTGTGATGATGGTACAGAGGGGGGGGGGGGTATGGTACACGAGGGGGGGGGAGTGTGTGCGTGGTTGATGATGGTACATTGTGTGTGTGATGATGATGATGGTACATGGGGTGTGATGATGAGTACATGGGGGAGGGGGGGGGGGGTGTGTTGTGATGATGGTACCAGGGCTGCATGTGTGATTTGGTACATGGCTGTGTGTTGATGATGCTACAGGGGGGGTGTGTGTGTGATGATGGTTACATGCTAGTGTGATGATGGTACATGGCTGTGGTGATGATGGTACATGGCTGTGTGTGGATTGATGGTACCTGGTTGTGTGTGATGATGGTACAGTGCTGTGTGTGATGATTGTAATGGCCTGTGTGTGATGTGATGGTACTGAGAGGGGGGGGGCGGTTGATGATGGTAATGGCTGTGTGTGTGATGGTACACGAGGGGGGGTTGTTGATGATGGTACCCATGGCTGGTGTGTGATGATGGTACATGGCTTTGTTGTGGTGTACACGAGGGGGGGGGGTAGGTAAACGAGGGGGGGGGAGTGTGTGATGATGGTACATGGTGTGGTGATGATGGTACATGGCTGTGTGTGATGATTGGTACATGCTTGTGTGTGATTGATGGTACATGGGGGGGGGGGTGTGTGATGATGGTACAATGGCTGTGGTGTGATGATGTACATGAGGGGGGGGGGGGTGTGATGAATGGTACATGGCTGTGTGTGACGATGGTACATTGCTGCATGTGATGATGGTACATGGCTGTGTGTGATGGATGGTACATGGTTGTGTGCGATGGATGGTACATGCTGTGTGGTGATGATGGTACATGGCTGTGTGTGATGATGGTCCTGAGGGGGGGGGGGGGGGGTGGGGGGGGGTGGGGGGGGGGGGGGTGTGTGATGAGGTACATGGCTGGGTGTGAGATGGTACATGGATGTGTGTGATGATGGTACACGAGGGGGGGGGGGTTATGGGGTATGGTACACGAGGGGGGGGGGTGTGTGTGAGATGTTTACCTGGCTGTGTGTGATGATGGTAAGGGCTATGTGTGATTGGAGGTACAGGGGGTGTGTGATGAGGTTGTACATGTGTGTGTGGGGGGGGTTGTTGTGTGATGATGGTACATGGCTGGTATGATGGGACATGAGGGGGGGGGGGGGGGGGCGTTGGATGATGGAACATGGCTGTGTGTGATGATGGTACATTGCTGCGTGTGATGATGGTACATGCTGTGCTGTGTGTGATGATGGTACATGGCTGCAATAAAACACATAAAACACATTGAAGATTACATGAATAATCTATGTGATTCCATGCAGTATTGCCACATAGAGAATCGCCATAATTTTTTGCCTGATAGAACTTCGCAGCAGAACAATCAATAACTGGAACGCGGGGACATGTTGGACCTGTAGATTAGGTTTTCCATTCCAACAATTCAACCTCTGTTGTAGCCAATCAAGAGTTGGCCTGTTGTGGACAAACCGGAACACCTAAAGTACCCTCTTTTAGAGAAAAATTCCCAGTTATGAAACTTTCCAACCTGGCTCTTACTTTGTAGGCCACAAACAGGGGGCGACATGAGTTTGTTGTGCAAGCGGTTCATGTAGTTGTTATGCCACCAGGCGACAATGGTGGCTTCCAACAGCGGCCTCTATTTAACCAGCTATTGGTTCTCCGAGTGGTGCGTGGTCCTCACGTAACAAGAATGTCTCCTGCAATTGTAAAGTGGAGCATTGATTGAAGACACCCCCGTATTGGGTTTTATTTCATTAAAAGTGCAACAAAATATGACACTAGTTCCAGAAGTTGCTACTAGGTGCCACTGGGAGAGAAAAAAAAAAGTTCAATTTAACGTTCCAATTTTAATGTTGTTGTCAGAACATAACCCCTTAACATATGTTGCTGAAGGTTTGGCATTATGTTCCAAGGTATATTCGGTCACTGACCTTGGCCGCTGCTTAGCTCCAGCAGAGTTATCTCTGGTCTGATATTACAGTCGGGGATATGTTCTGCAAGGAAAGAATGGGCAGTAAACGAAAGTGGGAAAGAAAGCAGTGGTTTGTGATTTTATTCTTCATCAAAATTCCTCAATTGGGACATGCTCTGCACCAAATGTTACATTGATTATTTCATGCTGAAAAGATCCAACCATAATTTTTCTGCAAACCACACTTCTTTGGTTTTTCCTGAGAGTTAGATATTAAGCCGGCAGGCTACTATATAAAATCAATAATGGATCTCCTAAATGATCCACAGAGCGGTCTGAGTACCTCGAATCTCAGACAGACCAGAAACTAAACTTGTGCAGGCGGGTAAAACCGCCGACGTGTATATCCCCGCAACAAATGACCTTCGTGGACATCTTTGAAGAAAGCACACTAAATTTTTATTGGTTATTGGACATTTGTGTGATCTTGGAATGCCCCTGCACTGTTGCTTCAACATCTGAAAAAATTAGAAAAATCACGAATGAACGCAATTGACTCGGTGACCCACCAAGTTGTGAATCGGAACAACTCTGTATCTTTCATGTAAAACTGCCAAAAAAAGGGCAGCAGACATGCAGCGATGCTCACTTTCAAATCCATCCAAGATTTTAGTAGGACGGACATTGTGTACCAAGTTTCAGAATAGATCAGATCTTGCATTAAAGAGTATTGCGTAACGCTCTAAAGTTTCCGGAGGGGGCGGCGGGGTGCCGGCTACAACCGCAAAATAGTAAGATCCCCAAACACTCAAAAGTTGCGGGGATATAATGATCAAAGAGTACTTACACGTAGAGCCTCTTCTGTGCAGGTGCATCCTGTCTGGGCCCGGGTCTTCGCTGGTTGAGCTGTCTGTATTAGCCAGGGTTGTACAACTGTCTCTCTCAATGTATGTCTTTGTGTTCTCGACTTCAGTGAGGGGGACCTCTGGTGACCCCAGGAGGTCATTCAGTACTCCGTGGTGTCCATTATCTCCTCTGGCATGACATCACAACTCTGGGAAAATTAAATGGGCAAGACATTCTTTTGTTGCATTCCCCCAGACAGCCAGATTTTTGTGTGTGCACACTTCTGAAAACCTGTGTTGGGTGTATTAGCCTAACATATATGTATTCCCATGTATCGGCTGCTATCAATAGCCAGTTAAGGTTGCATATGATGTTAAGGTTTCAATGTCAGTTGTGAACACTGCTTGAATGTTGGTACAGGACAATCTCTCCCATGAAAAGTATTCCCCTACTCACCTGGGAAACTCTGGGGATAATTTTTCATCTTCTTTTCAAAAATTGGAACAGTGACAAAAATATGTGTTATGGATAAATCTTGTATTATAACCGGTTGCTGTTTGGTGTTAAACGTGCTAATTGCAACTGTGAACTGGTGAACAGTTAATGCTTTCACTTCCCCTGTGGTATTCCATCTCCCCCATACAAGCTGTCAATTCGTGCCTGTGCCTAACAGAGGACAAACATGATGAATTATCACTGTTTCTTTCCTTCCAATACAGCTTATCACTAATACAACTGAAAAAAGCGTTGATCCATAGTCGTTGCCCTTTTATTGACCTGTCACACCTGTACTATGTAGTTTCATACGCCTTCACTGTGCCCTCCTCAAAACCCATACCAGTTTTTCACTTCTATCAGGTCCCCTGTTGACTTTTCCCTAAAGCCTAATAATGTGGCATTCCTACCACCTTTGAAAAAAATTATCTTCTGTTCCAAGTTCTGCCTGCTAGAATAACCTGCCTCTGATATCTTTGTACAATTTCAAGCGGCAATGATCATACAAGCGGGAGGTGGCCCTGGAGCATGTGAAATTTTGATTTATACGTCAAACTAAAGAAAAAAAAGAAATCCCCCCAATGTGTTCCCCCCCCCCCCCCAGATTGTTAAGATGGTATTATATTTGGCTTACCCTGGCATGTATTCGGCACGAACATTTCTGCAGTACGCCAGAGACTGTCACCGAATTGACATCTTCATTCAAATGTACTTTTGCTCCCAATATTGAAAGCAGACAAGTGCACCCTACAGAGGAATATTCAGATTCTTGCGGAATGAATGGTTAAACCATGATAGTGTGTGCCAACAGTGTCGAACCGAAGACATTACGTGAGAAAATGTGTCTCCTAATAGCCTAAATAGTTGTTCACATATGTTGAAAAGTCAAAACCCAAAAAAACAATGCTTCTAGATAAAGAGGGGAAGTGCTTCTCTAGCATCAATACGTTTTCATTGTAATTTCATTCTCAATTTCCCACAGTTTTCACAACCATCTACCAGGAAGCCCATGCAACCACCTCACCCCCCCCTCCCCACTTGTCAATTGCACAATGCCCTCTCCCCCCCCCCCTTCAATATCCTGGGCATGGTCCATCAGAAGTAGGTCATTGACAAATCCGCAGGGACTGCATGTGCACCAAAAAACCTTTTTTTTTTTTCCCCCCTTGGGGGGGGGATAGGTTGGATATTGGGCGGAGCTGTCCTACCAAGGGTATGTTGTTATGTGACTTGTCCAATTGATTGTGACGGACCCACGTGGACAATGGCTACCCCGGATGGGGGTATACGGGGAGGGATCATGGCAATGGCAATTGCATATTACTTTTGTTCATTAACCACAAACTAGAACAGACTGTTTATCAATATTATAGTCTTAAGGGAGGTTCCCTATAAATGAGCCTGTGAGCTCGTAGCTATGATATTGCACCGAATAGAGTGTAATCTCTGTGAGACTGATATGAGGTTGTAGACCTGTAGGTTGGTGAAGCCAGCTCTTCTAGGTAGTTTCTCTTGAAGCTGCGGGACCAAATCCTATCAGAACACCCTGGAAGAAAATAGGGTACGAGACCAAAGTATTTCATCATTACATTATCAATTCACATAAAGTTTATTATTCAGTATTAGAATACAACAACAACATGGAAGTACTGTGTTGCATACAGTCTGGTGACAAAAACTCATTTTCATGAAAAAAATATAATAAAAACTGACTGAATATTTACTTTCTTCACTCGATGTCAGAGTAATGTTCCATAAATACATGATTTTCGAAGATGACACCTTTGTGTGCCAACCCGTGAATATTATCAGAAGCTTGAAAAAAAAATTATCTGAAATTTTAGGCCGGCAAATTGGCACATTCTCCTAAATTATTACTGAGCATAACAAACCTTTAATTGATGAATGGTATTCAATAGAGGTGGGACAACTCTTGTGTGAATCGATCAGTTGCAGGCAAACCAAAATGATGTTGTTCAGCAATGTTCGAAGCATACAATTAGCTTCAGTAAAGGGAGGGTCATTACATTGAAACACCTGGCAAAAATCTTTTGAAATGTTTCTCTATCAGTTGTGATATTGACATTCGCTTATTTTAGCACAACAAGTCATCCAATAATTAGTCACAAAAATATATAAAGTAGTGTAGAATGAAGTGAACCGGAAAACCATAGGGTTTTTATAAGGAGCTTCCCCCCCCCTGTAATGTATTATATATACATGCTAACCTCTTGTTATTTATCAACAGAGGATGGTTTTAACTACAAAGGAAAAATGCCTAGGTATACCCTGGCCACAATGATGATCTTTACCTTCATTTCTTGGTTTGTAGTACTGTAGCCGCCTCTGGCTCCTCTGCAATTCTCCTGGTCAAAGTCTTCTCGAGAACTGATGAGGAACAAACAAATAATCAGTATACAGGGACAAGAAATAAATCAATCCCTTGAGAACTGATGAGGAATGTACAAATAGATAGTATACAGGGACAAGAAATATACCAATCCCTTGAGAACTGATGAGGAATGTACAAATAGATAGTATACAGGGACAAGAAATAAATCAATCCCTTGAGAACTGATGAGGAACAAACAAATAATCAGTATACAGGGACAAGAAATATACCAATCCCTTGAGAACTGATGAGGAACAAACAAATAATCAGTATACAGGGACAAGAAATAAATCAATCCCTTGAGAACTGATGAGGAATGAACAAATAGATGGTATACAGGGACAGGAAATCCCTTGAGAACTGGTGAGGAACGAACAAATATATAGTATAGATGGGTTGTAGGTAGGGTTTCTGGGCCCCAATTGTGATCTACTGATTTATTAGTGAGGACTCCAGTCTTCTATTCTCTGTAGTGGGAGCTACATTGTTCATGATACTCTGTTGCTTATATGTACCAAGCACAGTGGGTGTAAGTTCTAATTTTGAAATCCTTGGCATGACCAGATCGGAATCAGACCCTTAATGATGGATATTCCAACCACTTGGCCATAGATGAAGAATGCAAGCCATCCCACAAGTCACGCGTCATGACATGCAGGGAGTATCTCTTCAGGCCCTTTTCTGTACCCCTAGCACAGTGATCTGACCAGCTGGGCCTTGGCCCATTTGTGGGTCTCGGCGCAGGATCTTGGTAGGCACCAGTGACTGTGATAATAAACTATAGGGAGTGGACCTCAAAGCAAGATAGGGAGATGAAACCCATTTTATCTGTGTGTGTGACAATTCGGGTCTTCCACTTGTATTGTACTACTGTAAAGTCCCTAGAAACCCTCCTGGGAGGTGTTATTAGAAAAAAAAAGTTTTTTTTATAGTGCTCAGCCAATTACCAATAGTTGCAAGTCGCCTAAAATATTCTGGCAGCGCCAATGTGACCTGTGAGCAAGTGATCCACTTTGACATATGGGCCACAAAGAAAAAACACAGGTTGCCGACCTCGTTCTAGCACAAAAACCACTGCGGTTGTTGGCATTTCTGTCACTGTGGGTACTCAGGGTTTCGTATCTGCCATTAGGCAGTCTATTATTATACCTGGCAAATGTGTGCCAATCGTCCATGATGATCATCGCCGATTCTTCCCTGTCCCGGGTTGAAAAAGTGGTAACTGGGGGCACTGTATCACGGGTGAATGCCTTGAATGGCCTGTCTTGACACTGGGAGTGAGATAAGAAGCAATAAGCCCTAGAGTCAATTTAACAACTGCTTTATTGTGTGAGTGTGAATTGTCCCGGACAAGGGATACATATGTGAAAACCCACAAACCCAGAGGCCATATGTGACCTATCCACAATCCTTTTTTTTTTTTTTTTTGTGGACTATATTGCAAATAGGATTATGCCACGTCAAAAAAAAATATAGCCAAATGTTAACAGGTGAGGCTCATGGCCACAGATCATCCAAGCTGTAGATTCACAAGAAGATATTACGGCCTGCACTTCTCACTAAATTGGTAAAAATCACCTCGACACATGGTGTGTTTATGATAAATTATCATAATTCCAAGCGATTTGGTCGCCTACTCACTATATTCGAATGTTCACAGAATTTCCACCATTTATTTCTCACTGTGAAATGCAGAGGTAGAATCCAATCCCCTCATCTCCTGGTGATCAGAACTAGTGTCCAGATTGTAAGGTAATGGAATGCAACATGATATTTTCAGTACTTTCATTTATTGCATTCAGGAAACCTGAACCCCAGATTTTAGTTAATCTGAATTTACAGAGGGGTACATTTGGTTATTGTAAATACACTTGAGAGTCCAAAAAAGTGTTTCACAGGAACTTGTGTGACAGAACCTCAACGCAAAACTAATAAACCTGTAACTAATAAACTATATTCTGAACTATAACTTGCAAAATTGTTCATGATAACACAAAATGAGAATTCCTAATTATTCCTGTCTGTATACTACCTTCCTTCATTCAGCTATTAAGTGCAAACTCGTAGCATTTACAGTGTATAGTCTACGGGCAGCCTACACATGATCCCTCTTGTGACGCTATTTGTTCAGGGTCATATATGTTCATGTGAAATGGAGGATAAAGGATAAGTCAAATGAACAAGCTTTTCAAAGTATACTTCAATTAGTAGATCATCTGTAGCTTTGCAATTTTTTCGTGAAAATTCATTGCCAAAGGTACTCAAATTACAAGGCTTTCTGCCAAGAGTATGGGGTGGCCAACCCGATTTGTCTGACTGCCAGGTATTCGCAGTGCATTGGGGTGGGTATAAAAGTATACTGTGAGGTAAGTTGAATGAGTGAATAGATTGAATAAACTCGAAATAGCGCAGTAACTCGTCAAGAATAAAAATTTGGTTGTGAGGAGGCCTCAGAAACTCACCTTCAATTTAGCGACTAACTCATCTGGGTATCAGAATCTGTCGGGGCTGTGGAAATATGATAATGAGGGTATGTCAATGTCAAGCTCCACCATCCAAATTCAAAATGACTGGAGATTCGGTCGGAGGGGTCACCACCCAAGTTCGACCTCTCGACTTTCCCAATGCCTTCACCACTCACATTTTTGCTAGTTGTGTTACATTGACTCGGTGTTTTTCCTTGCAGTTTCTGGACTTTGAGCCTGCTCAAGAATATCCTTGGATGTCAGGTACCCTGTCAACATTTGAAATTCATCTCCTAGCTTACATCATCATCTTCACTTCTAATCAATCAGTTAAATGGTTCATAGCAGCTCTCATAAACTCTCCACTTGGGATGGCTCTTTGTAGCTGCAATCCAGATCTAGCCCTTTACTGAACCAGAGGCATATGAAAGGGGGTGGGTGGGGTGGGGGTTGGGGGTAAGAACTCCTCCCCCCCCCCCCCCCATGATGACCCAGGTGACCATAAATTTTCGAACAAAATGTTTTACGTTCGGTAGACGTTTTGTAGCTTTTTGTAGTTCAATATTGCACCGTACCTAGGGCCCATAAATTGCATTCATTTGCCAATAGGGAGGGCCATCAATGAGGCTACCAGGCCTAGGCTGGACCACTGCCCCAGCAAACTCCATGAAGTACTAAAAAAACTGCATTGACCATTGCGAGGGGCTATCCTGTCTACTGCTGAAGAGCGAGCCCAAAAGAAGCGCAATTCACAGTCACAACCTCTGACAACTGACCATAATTCTCCAATGCACTCCACAATCACCTTGACGTTGGACACATGTCCTGGTGGTAACCAGGATGGTGGCTAAGCGGATCCACTGCACAAAGACACACAAAAAAAAGAAAAGGAGTACACAGGCAATTATCTGTTATAATTTATTTACACAGATACTCTATACTTACATTCGGAGGTGGGACTAAAGAAGCCATAGAGTTCATGCGATTGGTCTTGGTGTCATAGTGCAAGGTGTTGGGCAGGATCTGCAATATTATGAGGGAAGAAACGACATTGATTGAGACATTGTTCATCTGTGAAATTGGTAATACTTGGTACACCCGAGAAACCCATTTGAATAATCTATGTTATTTTACCATGTCAAATTTCTGTTCCGATTTTATCACTACGAACAAAGTAGCTATTAGAAGTTATTAGCACCAGTGTGCCAACCCCCCCCCGCATCCTCACCTGGTACCTTTTCCTCCTCAGCTGCCTCCCCCCTCCACTAAAGAAAAAAAGAGGCTAAATTTGTTGGGGCCGCTGGTTCACAACCCATTGCACTTTCGTTTTCCAATTTTATTATTCCACATGCATATGAACAAAATTGTCTCTGAACAAATAAAATGACAAACTGGCTTGTGACAACACTAACAGCCTTTTGTATGCATTTCCGACTACAAAGAACCCACCAATAGGCCGTTTGTCCCATTCCTTCCTGTCTTGAATAAGCAATGGAGCGAACACTACAAACCTGTACAAAACAAACACATCCTAGCATTCATGCCGTCACGATTGTGTGGATGTTTTAATAACAACATTTGCATAAGTGCAGCATTGCAGCAGCTGTTCCTTTTATGGTAATGATCCTGCCAAATAACTCATACACAGACCCAATAAAGCGTTTCCCACGGAAAGACAACGATAATCGAATCAGTCGGAGCGATAATCTCCTGATAAACTCGAACGATTTGTAGCCAACTTTTTCTGTGTTAGGGCCAATCCTCTGTAATGAGCTGCCAGCTCACATTCCCGATCAGGCGTCTTTTCCCTCCCGCCTGGAGACCCATCTCTATACGCCACGCTTTCAGTTAGCTCCCTTGCAGTCACTGTGCTTGTCCTTTGTCTTTCCTTGTTCTGTGCTATTTCTATTTTGTAAATGCATGAGACTTTTCTACCGTGCATAGAATTACTATTTAGTCACAGCACTATAAGATTTTTAATAACAATAATTAATAGTACCAATAAGAATCATGACATCTGTTACTGATCATCAGATTTACACCATCGACTTCACAGCATATTCAACTCCCAGGATAACACTTCTCATGGGGGGCTTGTATCACGTAGTGTGACTGCCCTATCTCATCATATCAATATCATTGTTCCTTTCATTAGAGTCTGAGAGCTCATAGTAAACCCTTCTTGTCCCAGTCAGACACATAATAGTTCCAGCGAATATGGTGTGGATTCTTTCCAATTTAAATTGTCAGTGAAAGTTGTGGGGCATAAACAGGCCTACATTCAGGCAGGACAACATGATAAGCTACGTCTATCCTGTGATAGGTGGAGCATGTTTTGTGACTTCCAATCACCAATATCATTGAGACACACTTCTAGCAATAGGGACACAGTGTCCCAGCCTGAGCACCCGTCCATCGACGAATACAATTGTGTGTCGTCAGCGTAGCAATGATAATGAAAGTCCATGAAACTTATTAGGTGACCACGGTTGGTATACATAGCGTAGAGTTAAGACCTAGGACAGATCCAGGAGGAACACTGCACTGAAGACAAAGTGTGCGGAATACAATGAATACCTATTATCCACACTGGCTTCTATCTGAAATATGAGGTTGGATAGCATAAATTAAAACTTTGTACGTTTAAAAAAAGAATTCCTACCCAGGACTTCTTCTCCAAATGTATGGAATGGAAATTCAATCTCTATTCTCATACTATCATACAGATAGCACCCATGAACTGCAGCTCTATGACATCTTTAAAGATGTACAATGGACCCATGGAGCTAGTGAGCATGGATATTACGTACGGACCAATCGTTTCCTGTACACTCACTTGGTCAAAGTATGTTGTATTGGTGCAGCGGCACATCGAGGTAACCGCTAGTAGACACAATGACCACATCAAAAGCAGGTTGTGGCATATCATACACTAGGTTCTCCATGAAGAGCCCGACAGCGTCATCAACTTTTCGCGGCTCTTTGAACCTGGTAAACGAATAGAAGGCGAATCTTCAGTATACTGCGGATTAGTTACAACAGAGGGTGTATTGTGAGGGAATGGGCAATTATATCTATACTGTAGGTCCAAATCCAATTTCAATACAATGTCCCCATGTGGAGTTAATATGACCTTCAAATTCTGGGACCAATATGCAGAGAAACTGGGGGGAAGTCTCTATATTGCACAATATGTATGATCTTGAACAGTTTTGAACAATCCAAGAATATCTAATGCATGTCATTGTTTCATTGTGTTTAACAAAATGACTCTTCATTCCCACAAGAATTTTCCTACTGTCTTCCTTGTACAAGTACCGCCCCCCATCACACTGCCATCCATACACCAATCAATATAACAAACAACATTTGTAGGGTTGTGCACGTATTACATCCATTTCATTGCTCATGGGATGTTTCCAATCTTGTGCAATACACATGCACAAACTTCGAAAGCCTCCAATACCATAAACGACTTTGAAATGGACAAGTGGATGGAGTGACTCCTTGTCAGAGTTGAGCGTCATACAATCCTTGTACTTACATGTACCCAGTAGCAGCCCTTGGGTCACTTAGAGGCTCACAGTCCGTATACTGTGTACTCCAAGTCCTCACATGTCCTGTGGACTCACAAGTCCTTAGAAATGACTCACTGGGTAGGACAAACCTTTTTCTTCATATTATTACCGTATAATCTGTAAATAGAGGCCCCCCCCATAGAGGCCCCCCCCCCTTGTAAATAATGCGCCTCCCCCTTTTTGGGACATTCCAAGAAGGTCGGAAGGCTAATTCCACCAAGAAACTATGAATAATTCTATCCGTGAACGGCTGTACACAAATGCTTGTATTTGGAAGTAGCCTAACACAGTGTAGTACATGAAATTTCGAAGCCTCTCTACCGCAAAATTCTATTGTTGCCCCCTCTTTGAAAATGTACGCCCCCCAGGGCTTTATTACAGATTATACGGTTCAAACAAATGACAACACCCCGCCCAGATTTACATATATATACTGACATCAGGAGTGATTACATGTGATCATTCCGAATTGACATCAGATCTAGCGGAGTGCGCGATGCAATTGACAAGTGGCATTCACAACATAGTTTTAAAAAAAAAGAGCCTTTGTGTAACTACAAGGTGGGCTTAACAAGCAAATGCTATTCCTCCTCTGTCTTCTGTCTGTCTTTCTACCATATTCACTGATTGATGTACCCCCTCCTATGAACAGCCCAGCCCCTCAATATTTTTCTAATCACTCACCACATTGCTTAATTCTGTAATTCTGTATGTCTTAGATATCGAATCATGCATTTGGCTAGGCAAATACTATTTCCTTGAAGGCTGTAATTGGCATGTAGTTCTGTATGTCTGAGATATCAGATGCATGCATTTGCTAGGCAAATACTATTTTCCTTGAAGGTATCCCTACTCTGGGGGGGTCTTTTGTCATTACTTATGAAAAGTTCTCACATGTCGAGGTTAGGTAATAAGTTGGGTTTTTGGTGTAACAATAGTCAAGATGACTTGAGATGAAGATAAGATCAGAGTGTTTCAGTTTATGAAAGCATCAGACTTATTTACTATCACAATCTTATACTACACACCTGCTCAGAGTTGACCCCCATGTCTCCGCAGAGTCTCCCCGGCTCTTCGCATGTAAATGTTTCACAAACTTGGCCCTGAAGAGAATGGAGAAGTCAAAATTTCAACATCTCATTTGACAAGGATAGGAATGACCTACAATTATATCGGAACATAGACAACAGATATCGATCAGATTGCTCGAAATGCAGTTTACAGTGTAGGCAAGTTGTTCCATTCTGATTTGTGATTGACAATACTGCTCTTGAACGGCGAAAGAGCATTCCTAGCTTAGAGTAGCCTATCACATCATAGCTCCGTCCTGTTCAACACATAGTTTATAGTAAAGCTTACACGTTCCCCATCAGATTCCTGACATCTTTATGACTGGATAACAAAACCACCGCTGGTTGCTTTAAACACTGGTTCGTCGTTCTGACATCGCTCCTCGGCTTGGTTCCACAAAAGCCTTATCATTAGGGGCTGGAAATGGTTCAAGAGATTATTGCCAGTGTCAACTAGCATGAGCCGGCCACGTTACAGGAAAAAAGACGCGATGGCCGACTCGACTTCTCTTTACTGACAGCTATGGCTCTACCACGGTCCGATCTCTCGTTATACTCCACCCACACAATCTCACAGGGACTGAATTAATGTTGCTGTATCTGTGTCTTCAGATGGTCCTCTTGTCCATTAGCAATTCCAATTGGATGCTTCTAGTTTCACGATGCAGGAAACAAGTGGTCCTAGCAATGGCATGATCTCTTTGTACGCTAGTCTCCTTTGTTTGCCGTCCTCCATTCAGTTAATCACCTTAGTTGGTATATGGCATGGTAAGAGACAGACAAGTGTGCCCGGTGTGTTAATAGTTTCATTTCAGACACAGCTGGGTCCTTGGGGGGCGGGGTGGGGGGATTTTACTATTCTGACCCAACCTCAGCTCTATTGAAGATTACTTCTACCCCCCTCCTTCAACATCAGATAACTGGTCATTTTTTTAGTATTTGATTCATTGTTGAAGAGTGTTTCTACTTGCACAGAGCCCTGTGGTGTAAATGGAAACAAGACACAATAACTTGACTGAATGCATACCCACCAATCTGAGCTGAGTAAAATCTCTCAATTTTGTGTCTTTATGGGGTTTTCGGCTTTTACCAGCTTTGCATAATTGGCCATAGGCTGGTGCTCGTAGTGCAGTATTTCCCTTCTGAGGCAAAAAATTCACTCAGAAGGTTAT
>JAODTK010005774.1:77500-164062 GCA_026419785.1 Sclerodactyla briareus | reverse complement strand
CTACCTACCCTCCTCGTATTAGGTAGAACTAGGTGGTATAGAAGGGTTTCGTATATGATTTCGAAGTGTAATATGCGAGTTTTGTGCTAGGTTCAAATTTTCGGTTATCACACAAATAAACTGAACATGATAAAAAAAATCACTCCATACAAACCCCCATTTTAAAAGAGACCCTATTCAACGCCCCCCACGCGCTCATGTACCCGGAGTTGTGCTTGTAACTGTAGTATGTTGTTCCTGACATCATTAGATTTAATTCATACAAACTTGTTGAGCCCTTTTTAGGGGGTCATACAACCTAATTTTGAGCTAATTCAGACTTGCGGCCCACCGCCTATACTAGGCCCCCTACTTGAGTACGACACGGTTACACTCTGTACAGCACAGGCGCTCAAAACGTTTTGATAGACTACACTTTCTATACACAAGGGCGGGATACAAATCCTAACGATCGTCGAACCCGGCGGCATTAAAATGCGATATCCAGATCGACCGGCGGTATAGAGAAATTAAACGCTTCAAGTGAACCACGAAGATTTCTTTTAACATGGTACCTGCTCTTATCGACGATCTTGAAATCTGGTAAACTCGCGAAAATCGGAAAAGTTGTTGGAGACAACAGGTGAATCTGCATTTGACGAGCTGCGCGGCCATCGGATATAGGGGTTGCCGATTATCACCTTGGACTTAGTTGTCTGGGAGCAGTAGGCACTGAGGGAAAAGTGATTATAACTAACAAAATCCGGAATATATTGCATTGAATAACGGAGAAATATTATATTCGAAGTTCTGAGAATTCAAAATAATTCTTAATCCGCTCTGTGCCTAATGGAATATTCAAAAATAAAAAGACAATGTAAATTTTTCACTAAAGCAACTAAAGCCGAGTCAGTGTCCTTTTAATTGACTAGAAATGACAAGCGGCAAGGCACAAGACCAAAGCAGTCAGTTCGAGTGCCAATTGCTCGTTTCACCTGCCTATGTCCGGAATAACGGAAATTCTAACTTTCTCTTTAGAGAGCAAAATCCAATACTTGTGAGAATGGCTACTTACATAATCGGTAGATACTTCCCATGTCCATAGCAGTCCCGAATTCCTACTATGTAGTTTAATTTTGCGAGTTCGTATTCCCGCAGGGTAGTACGCTCCAGACAACTAAGGTCCAAGGCGCTGGTTGGCACCCCGACTATTCGAGTGGCCGCGCCACTCGTCAAATGCAGATGTCAACCTGTGAGCCAGAAACTTTTTCCGATTTCGCGAGTTTACCAGTCACGCTCGTCGATAAGAGCAGGTACCATGTTAAAAGAATGTTTCGTGGGTTAACGTTGAGGAGTGTAAATTTGGTCTATAGCGGCCGGTCGATCTCGATATTTCACATTGAATGCGCCGGGTTCGAACGATCGTTAGGATTTGTATCCCGCCTTGGGTATATGATAAGTGGTTTATGAGCCTAGCCAAAAACGTTTCGAGCGCCTGTTGTACAAGACGACTACGACCGTATTTCTGTGCCTATTCATTGGGACTCTACCTTACCCGGCAGTTCACATGCCTTAAAACTCGTTCCGGAGTTTCTTGTTTACTTTTGAAACGTTGGTCAAACTTGTCTGTTAATAAGTGCATATCTTGATGTTGAAGACTAGTGACTACATTCGATAACCAGCAACGCTTTCTTCACTACTACAGTAGGTTCACGTATGTTACGCCCCCCGGCACTGCCTGTACAAATTTAGTTCAGCGTCATGAATACTGACATCACGCGGGCTTGATATGCAACGTCACGATAAATAAACAACCAGGGCGCGTTGCTACTGACGTTTGCCCGTAACAAGTGATGGTCCGTTGATCGAAAAACGACCCTGGGACAAGAAACTATGGAATGAAAAATGATAAACGATGTTCCCACGTCGCAAAAATAAGTCTTGAGGGCATAACAATCACATTTCCAAGGCAAAATTCAGTGATAATGTTGGAAGAAGGGAAGTCCGAACTGTCGCCGACCAGCACAGAATCTCAATTACCTCCAAATTGTAAACGTTTCCTGCCGTTCCGTTTTATTTTAATGAATAAAATGTAGGAAAGTTCCCCCCAAGATAACGGATAATAATTTCCGTGAAGACAAGTGAATGTACTATCAGAAAAACTGATGAACCGGGCCGCTTCACGGGCAACTTCATTTTCCTTGACAGTGAATATCTCATACTAATGGTGCATTAATTTTTCGCGGGGAATAGGTATAAGCATACATGGTGTATGATGTAGCACCACGCATGATAACTTCAGAAATGAATCTGGCGTGTTTATTGCATATGAATTTGGGCTTGAATATTCTATAGTTCATACGTCAGCATAAAAACAGGTCACAGGTCTTAAGTAAACCATGCATTCGAAATACTTCATGGGAGGTGTGGGACAAGTAGCCACACTAGGCCCATTCTTTGCCTATTGTGAAAGATCTTCAAATGGGCTGTATATATCAGGCTCCCACATTGGGACTACAGAATTCTACGCTAAGGCAATCTAGCACATCATGTTGATTACCGCTCCCCTCCCGAATCCCTTCCTAGGTCATATGAACAGTTTTTATGGTGTCATCTCAAGTCACCCTTTCCACTACCATTTTTGTCCATTGCCCATTGCTCTATGGAAAAGGATTGAATAATGCACTTACGTTATCGGATGATGGACGCCTAAATTCTCTGAACACTATTCAAGAAGAGAAGCAAGAAAGCCAGGGAATCCAATTTTATCCACTCCAAAGCATAACAGCATCGCAGTCGGCATACAAAAAGGGGTTGAACTGAGGTGTAAACCAATCTAATTATAAATCACTTACGAAAGCATTCATGGACTTGAAACTGTTAAAGCCACCTAGCCACGTACTACTGTCGTGTTCCATGCACCCGCCGATCCGGCGGTGACCAAGCGGCACAAGCACAGGGTACTTTACTCATTGGCTTGGTATTCGTACTCAGAGGTGTCATACTATTTGCCCAAGTGGTTGTTCCTAGATCTGCAACAAAAGTAACATTATTAAGTTTATAAAAAAAAAATCATAGCTGCATAGTCAGAAAGCATAGCAGTACTTAACTGTATGCCCATGTTTTTTTTTTTGGCTTCCGCGACAGAGTAAATTTGTGAACTCACCAAAACCGTCAATAGGTTACCACACATGGGTAGTTCAGCCCGGTGCTCGCAGTTTGATGGCAATTACGACCACTCGCTCAGACTTTAAGGAAAAAGTAGCTCGATGAATGCTAACATGTAACATAAAATCCCGTGGATGTCGACGGGCGGTCCGACGTGGCTGTCCCCTAAGCCATTATCTGAGCGACGGACACTAGCTAAAAAGAGAAGGCGGGAATTAGCGTGGTGCTCAATCCACAATCAGATGGGTACAGGGTTACAAACTTCCCTGTATGAACCATTGAGCCTAAGATGGCTCCTTAAAACTGTAGTTTCATATTAAATCGTAGTGACTGCCTAAGAACGCTGGGTTATGTACCTGTACTCGCACTACAAGTCAGCCCGATTCTGACACCTCACTCCTCACAAATATGAGGTACACGCAAGCATGCCAACCATGATCTACAACATATCAGGGTGGCCTCTTTCGCCTAGTGTGCTCTACGGTGTTTTTGCTGGTCTATTCTTTCTGGCAGATTCGGCTAGGGCGTGACGTGGTGCAGGCATATAGGCGGATGATGTAATTGCACAAACATGAGGTATGGGCGAGTGCAGTGACGTATGAGAGGGGCAATTTGAGGACGGACCTCCCACCCCTCCTCCGACCCATGTGACTATTACATTTTTTACACAATACCACCATTCTATGTTCAATGACGTCATGGCAGCATGTTGACAGCATTGAGCTAGGAGGGGGCCCCCAAACATTGCATTTATTCTCCGATAGGTAGGGTGAGGCCATAAATGAGGGCACATTTTTTGGGTCCGACCTCAGAGCCCCCAACCCCATAGACAAATCTCGTGGTACCCACTCCGACCACTGATGGGTGAGAGGGTAGAGACTCGGAAGTTACAGACTTACAAGGACTGGATTTACTCTGCATGAGTTATAGCCTTAATAAACCAGCAGATTATGGCGTACCTTTTTACCGGGCAATATAATTCTCTTCTATTGTACAGGACAAAAATATATTGAGAAGATTCGATGGTGAGCTGGGGAGGATCCAAGTAAGGGGTATATAATAATCTCTGTCTTGATGTATCATTATACTCTGATGTAACAACTCAGCAGAAATATTCTATGCACCACCCAAAAAACATCCTCAATGGCATGATATTTGGTTGGGTTAAAAGTGAAACCGCTGAGGGCAACCGCCAAATTCAAAACAATAAAGAATACATAGAATAATATTTGAATTATTGCTCCGTTGGATGCTGGGGAAAATTATTTCAGTACTTCTTGCCATGTTTGCATTTTAAACCTAGTAAACAAATTGCAAAGCAAATGGACAAATCATCAAGGACAGGAGGACTGTTGATGTATGTGTTGTTTGAATTGCAAACAAAGCAAGAGCAGACCAAGGAAAACAATGCAAGTGGCAGAGAAAATGCAATGGAACACAATGAGGAGTATATACCTCTAGTCCTCTCTCGCTCGATTCAGGGCCAACCCTACTGCCTAGAGAAGAGAGTTCTCAATGTAACTTGTCCGGAGTTGTGTATGATTTGAAAAATCCCTAATACAGGAATGCCTTGAGAGTATGTGGACACCTGTTTGATGCACATGTCTTCATCAAGGTTTTGCAAGATCATGGACCAAGATAACATGCAGCAATGTTGCAAATTGTCTCGGGGGGTCATTGAAGAGTTTGCCAAAGCCTCTCTGATTTAAGGCCGATTCACCAGCTTCAGGACCAGCCAATAGCCAAGAGGCGAGGCGGTCGAAATCATCACAGAACACTTGCTGGACTCGATGACGACGATAACAATCAGTGTATACATCCAGATGACCTGAAGAAAGAGGAACTTGGCGAATAATGAAACTATTCTTTGCAATTATGTAATTGAACAGACTGAGCTTTTTTATTCCTTGATGAAGTCAGAGGAATATATGCAGTCATGACAGGGTGTATATATGTAGCTGTGTGTATGTGTGTATGTGACGCTGGCTTGTGAACACGATAACTCGACCCACCTGGATGGAGAAGCTCATACTTGGTCCGGAGTCCGGGTCAAGAACCTCTAAGAAAAAAAATCCACAAGGAAATCCCGAAAACTTGGGTGTTATAATGCGGATATTTTACATCAACATTGAAAATTATAAATGCCGATGTTACTGGTCTTGTTGTCAATGTCTCCAGAAATCACTCAAATCAAAATCCAAAGTTATAGCAAATAGTGCATTTTTATGACTAACTGCGCTTGTCCGGAATGGCTGTTAGCCTGTTAGCAGGTAGCACTTATGAGGTACTATACACTATGGACGCCTGTCTATAAAGATGGATATGTTGAGTTCTTGAAATGCAATGAATAAAATACTTCAAAGTGATACTGCTTTCTGGAAAGTTATTATTGTCCTAGAGTTGCCAATGTGGGAGGTGGGGATAGGTGGACGTTATATACATGAGGTGTTTAGGGCACTTATTTTGTTTCGTTTTGCACTGCCTGTAATGCAATTTGCAGTTTAATGGAAGGTTATGAAACTTCCCAATGATGACGCAAGGTTTGTCGGGGTGTGGAAGGTATGGTAAAACAAGAATTAACTAATGATGACTAAAACTTAAAACAGGTATGGGCAAACCCAAATTTGTGTGGAAAGAAGGAAAGGAATATGCAACAAACCAATATACTCTGTTATTTTATTTGTGGGGGGTGGTGATGCAAGGTACAACTAACAGCAATAACTTTGCTTCTTGAACCTGATACCATATAGTTCTGCTAAAGTGCCAAGTTGTTTGGAATTAGGGACCTCCTGGACTTCGGACACAAGGACTCGACTCCGAGGTTGAGGACTCGCTTGGACGCGGATGGTGAGGACTCGGTCTTGGACTCACATTGGTTGGACTCGACTCCACACCACTGTGGGTACCATTAGCCATAAGTCGTTGGAACAACCTGGTAAGTCCCCCGAGGTCCAAGATGACGTGACAACGTTACAGGGTATGTAGCATCAAGAGTGAATAGAGAACAAAACAATGCAATGATAAATTGTTGTGTGGGGGGGGGGGGGGGGGGGGGGGGGGGGGGGGTGTGCGGGGTTGCGTTGACCAAGTCACTATCAGGTGAAAGGGGCAAGTACCAGGAACAGTATATGACCAGACATCATATTTTCAGCAACACTCAAAGAGGAGTATGAAAAATTAATTATTGGTCATCATTATTAGTTAGTATTCATCTTACCTTTATCAATCACAACAGCTCCAAGCATCACAGTGTTGTCTCTGAAACGCCAACGTTGCCAAAGATTGTACAGGAAGGTTCCTTTGTCAGAGGATGACCGATGTCCAAATTTGTCATTAGGGGAAAAGGGCGCCCATGTAATGCAAAGTCTCAAGAGTGACAAGGGTAAAAAAATCAACAGGACAATATTATAGTCTGAAACAAAGTGGTCAGTCCGTTCCTTGTGTGCAAGCCATAGTGTCTTCAGCTAGGTGCACTAAATCAGGTTAGGAGGGGGGTGAAGGGGCATCAATTGTATGACCTACAAAATTGCGCCTCTGCACAAGACAAATATATCAACCCATAATGGGGACTTCAAAGATGATAACGATTAGCCCACAACTCTGGAGAGTTGACGGCAGCTGGTTTCTAGAGTGATGGTGCAACTTTAGGGGCATAAATCAGGAGGGTTGTGGGGGTGAGAAGCCCATCTTTACGTATAGAACTAGAGAAACAAAAAAGTCTCTAAGTAACAAAAAGTTGGGCTCTGAGACTTGCATACAAGTTGTTTGGTAGCCGGCGTAGTCTGGCGATAAATGGCAATATTAACATGGCAATTGTGGGCAATAGCTGTCCCGTTTATACCCCCGCACCCTCATTGCGGACTGCCTCAGGCGGGGTCGAGGAAAGGAAGGAAATATAGCGAAAAAAAGGAATAGGGGGGGAATAATAATTCAGTCAGTCTCAACAAAATATACCCCAACAAAAGTTGTTTGTACAAGCCCCCTGGGTTGAAACAGTGCTTCTTCCAAGCCATATGACATGGTGTTGATGCAGAGCTAGCTGCTACAAGTAACTGTTTGCTAAGCACAGTGTATGTAACTATATACCAGTGTTGATAGGCTAGGGCCTGGTTCTCATTCAAACATGAACAATTTCCTTGCAAACATGAAGTAAACATCTTAAAACAAAGGCCTATCCCCTAGCAAAATCATAGGATGAGTGGTCTCCTCTCTCAATCAAAACAACTAGCATAGAGCTAGACATAGACTATAATCCGTCATCACATCACACATGGTCTGCGTTCGATGGGATTAGCACTAATTCCCAGTGAGAATATTCCTATTTCTGGGTGTTAATTTCCCTTAGGGTTTTTCCAAAGAAAGGTTCATGTCTTCTCCTCTGCGTTTCCGTCTCTGAATTTAATTCGTGTAGCCATTCATCGGGGTTTTTTTCACTGACCATCGACGGAATTGTGAGGCCAGCTGTTTTTGGTGTTGCTGACGTCACTCGCAGAGGCCATCAACTATAAATTCATCCCCCTGTTCGTCGCGAAAATCTGAAGTTGCCATGGAGATCTATATTATTCATTAAAAGTAGACTTGAGGGGTGTTGAAAATAAGTACTTCAACCACTGGCAAAATTCCTATCCCAGTGGCCACGCCCAGTAGATTGTTATGACAGCCCGCGACTCAGCAATCTGAAAAGTCTCGATATTCTATAGGGTTGGTATTACATTATAGGCTATTAGTGTTACATATTGCCAAAAAGTATGGATTTACTTCATTTACTTGGAAAAGAATATTTTAAAAAAATATTATTATTAATTATTTGATATTCGGGCAATTTAGTTAGGTTTTTTTTATTATTATTAATGAAAACCCCAACCCGGAAGCAAAACAACGCTTGACATGTGTGTTACACAGCGGCACATTTAAATCCGCGCATGCGCCTAACGGTGCGTAGTGAAAAACTATGTGGGGGGTAGGCTAGTCGCAAAGTCTTCGGTGAGTGCAGTGTATTACTATATAGTAACCTGGAAACCACCCGGACACCTGGGTAGGGTAAAAAAGCGGACACTGTTTTCGATCGAACGTTGCCTTAGCAACACGATAATGGAACAGTTTCGCGGAACTAACAGAGTGGAATTAGTATCCAGCGAAATGGGCCGATATGAGTGAGTAAGTACTTAACAAAATGGCCCCGAACCCGATCCCGCCGCCGACCGCCCGCCGGAACCAGACCGACTGAGGGATTGAGACTTCGCTCTTGACAAGTGACGTCAATCGTAGATATGTGGCTTAAGTTTCGCAATGGTGATAGCGCTGATGATAGTATGGAACTACATATGGATGCATACATTCGTTAAGTACTGCATCGTGTGTCCAGCGTTATAGCCAGGTCTAGGATCGAATGTCAGCGACGTCGTCGGCTCAGTGACGGCTGGCAAACCCTGAAAGCCTTCTTGATCATCATTTCAGTTGAAGGAACGTCGGCGAATCGATCTATAATATATGGTACACACCCCTAATGTGACATTTGAGCAGGGCCGTTCGTAGCGAGCAGGGGGTGGTGTGGGGGTGTTCCAACCCCCCACCCCATAAATTTCGTGCCGTCGGGCAAATTTTCGGTCTGTCGGATAAAAGGAGAAAGAGGAAAAGAGAGAAAGAGGAAGAAAAAGAAGAGGAAAGGAAAGGGGGAGGGAGGGAAAAGAGCGGAAGAGGAGAGGAGGGGGAAAAGAAGAAAGAGGGAAAGGGAAGGAAAAGGGGAGTAGGGAAGTGAAGGGGAAGCCAGTGATGGAACGAGGAATTATTATCGGCTATTTCGATTTTGGCTCTTCAAATAATTGCCCATTCAGCCGTCGGAAACGGACGAGAACGGCACGCCGGCAAACAGAAATGTGACGGCCGTTTGCCGTCGTTGTAATTGGACGAGTGACCGAGTTGTCGGCCAATTCGGCCAAAGGGGGGAATAAGGAATAAGGCTTAGCGTTCCGACATTTTGTTTTCCATGAAACTGACAGTTCTTTGAAAGTTTTGTTCTAGTCCTATATTCCAGAGACCATAAAAAAAAATCAAGCCCATTTGCTGAAAACAATTAACTTAAGAAAGAAATTTCCCGATGAACAAAAAAACAGTGGGTTTTAGGCGGGGAATCCCCCAGTTCTTCTTAACTCAAAAATACAGAAAAAGAACTACCCAACTTTGGGCACAGGATAAGTTAAAATCTGGTTAGAGATACCCTAATGCATAAGTGGAAAGAGAAGTATAAATGGCCGAAAACTTGCCCATCAACGCAACCATTGAAGGGTCAAGTTTTGTGCGCGCGCTCCGCGCGCAGTGGGTATCGGTGTCGATTCATATACTCACGAGCTGCAGTAAACTCGGGCGTTGTTACATCGGGCAAAAAATTTTCGGCGTTACAATATTGAAAGGGTCCCGCGTTATACGTGTGAGCGGGGTCGAGTATTACTGCTGGACGCCAAATTTTACTGAAATAGCCACCAGATTGCATCTGAGGAATGTCAATATCAAAATTTTCAAAGGGGGAGGGGGAACCCCGCATTTCCTCGGTATTTTGCTACTTGGAATCTTCGAAAAATTGACGAATTCGCTGAAGTGTCCGTCATTACCAGATACCCTTATACTGTATGTATCAGCGATGGCCGCAAGTTGCCGCAATGGGACGTGATCCTGAGCGGGTGTGCATCAAATGGCTTGAGCACGTCTAGTCCACTATAGAGAAGGAATATAGTTGCCAACTACAACCTTCTCGATGAGTCCACTATACTAGGAATGGGGCGTGCTACGCACTCGCTGTGGACTACAGTACTAGCGACAGCATCTTAGTCATCTCGAAACACTCCAATGCGAATAGTGTGGGCATGTGGGAAGGACAACTGGCGTACGAAGGGAAGGTGAGAGAGGGCAGGGCGCGGCTGTACGAGGGCTCAGGCCCCAAAATGTGCTCAAGCCTCCCCCCCAAAAAAAAAAAAAAAAAACACGCCCGAGGGTGTTGATATGTTGGGGTTGAATGTGCGTTATTGGCAATTGAAACTAACATAGCGCCTTTCTCCTTTCTGCTTTGATAGGCCGCGAAAGTGCGAATACGCGCGCGACACAGACTCCTGTTCGCGCTCCTGTGTCAGTATTCCTATGGCTATTTCATGGGCACGCGAATGGGCGAATGTGGACTGTGCGATTTTTGTGCGGGTGGCGACCCCCATAAATTCGAAGCATTGTCGGTGTGGGGGTGGACAAGATCGCGCCGGAGTCGCCGCGCGACACGGCGCGATTCATGACCCATATTGGAACGCCGAATGGAACACCGCATACTGAGAATTTCAGCATTTTGCTGCAAAATAGGCCTATCGTGTCACCAAATCGTGTCCAATTCCCTTCATTTCGCCTGTTAATAGGCCTACATAGTCTATTGCATTTCTAGCTGTGCCATACGTTCGAAAAGACGGCATGATGGATTGATTGTTGAAGCGTTTCATGAGCTGATCGGTAGGAACTTTCCCCAAGGTCTCAGGATCTTTCCGCACTCGGATTGGAATAGATCTACCGGAATCGGACCAACCCAGAGACACTGGCGTAGCCAGGAATTTTGATTGGGGGTGGCCATGGGGGGGGGGTCCTAAAATGGGGGAGGGGGTTTCCCCCTCCCTTTGGAAATTTTTTGCATTTTTAGGAACCCTCAGATGAAATCTGGTTCAACATTTTGCCCTCATTTGAAGTATTTTCTCTCTATACAAAAACTCTTGTTCTTGAGAAGTGTCACATTTTCTATTTCCACGTGGCTTTTAGATAAGGAGGCGTACAGGACTCTTCCGTTTTTTGGGGGGGGGGCAGAGAATTTTCCCCAAACTTGAAAGCCGCATGATGGAAAAGTTGTACGGCGCGAAACGCGCGAAAAAATTGCTTGTTTTGATTGAAAATTCCTCCTGAATTTGCTAAATTTTCGCCTTTGTCTGAATTTTGGTCATTTTCGGCCTGTATATTCGGTCTCAATTTTTTTTATCCTTTTCGGCTCCCTCATTTGGACGAATGAATCAACTGTTTTGTATGACATTGAGGGGGGTGTCTACGCTCCCTCTTCTTATGGCCATGCCTTCAGATGGCAGGGATGTACCCAAGATGCTAATAGCCATAGGATCAAACAATTGCAATAATTAAAAAAAAACCTAATTGCCCGAATCTCAAATAGTTATTAGCGGTTTGTATTAAAAGCAGACAACAAAACCAGGCTACATACTGAGGCAAGAGCCTGCACTGTTTTGCGAATTGCTTGGTATTACCTATGATATCCGGGTCCATTATAGGAGTTACGGGGTCAATCTTTCTGGGGGGCAATATTTTGCCCGCCGAAAAATAGGGGGGGGGGGGGATAGCTAGTGCCCCTCCCACTAAACATTCAAGCAAATAGTGAAACCCCGGGATTTGAGGACCGCGGGTACAACATAAGTGAAAATGTTGTGGAGGGGAATTTACGCACCCCCCCCCCCCCCCCTCGTTTGCCAATTTCTTCTATGATCTAAAGAAACTGCCGAAACTCCAAATGGGTGAAAAATCGTGTGTGGTTGTATATATAACGGGTAATACTGCGCGCGAAGCGCGCAAATTTTTGCACGCTGTTTGGTATTGACCAAAAAATTGGGCGGGTCAGAGGAGAATTCGAGAAAACTGACTAGCAAATGAGGAGGAGAGAGCCGCTAAGTGCCCAAATGTTGTGTCATTAAGTGTGAAATAATGGGAAAAAAATAAGTTGGGGGAATTCGATGGGGGGGGCCATGCCCCCGTGGCCCCCCCTTCTGGCGACGCCACTGCCAAGGAGAATTATTCTAGCCTTTCTTTTGACACACCCAGGCATTGAAATACCAAAACTACGGCCCACTTATCCCGGAAAATGTCATGTCGTGTCTATTATACCCATGTCACATCATGCATGCCTCACTAAAAAAACAAAAGAGGGGAATTTCAATCCAATGAAGTAGTCACTCAGCACACATCGAATGTAGAGTGTAATTTCACTCTAATTGAGGAACTCTCCACTCTGTAATTGGCGACCGATCCGCTCCAATGCGACGTGAAATGCGGATGAAAGGAGTGATGATCACCAGGCCGTATCGTGCTCTCTATGGAAAACATACTCTCTAAAATCCCTTGGAGTGAAATTAGGGAAACTCTGAATCATGAGTGAAATCGACTCTTCTTGGAAGTTGTCAGTCGTCAGCACACTTCGACTTCCATATAGATGAGGTGGAAAAATGCTCCAAATGGGCGAGATTTATACAATGGAGTAGTGAAATGGAGTAATGATCACACCCGCACACTTAATGGGAAGTGAAACATTCACTCTTTGGTTTAGAGTTGGTCTTCTTGGAAATTCTCTACCAGGGGCATACGGGCCCATAGCCCCATCGGCCCACAGCCTACAGTGTTGCCGTCCGTCAATAGGGGAAACGGCGTTTTCTCCTCTGTTTTTCTCCCAATAAGGAGGGATATCGTGGCAATAATGGCATCTTGCCTCAATTGTTAGTGCTTTACGGCGCCAGGTTTCTGTCCGTTTTCGCGCTAATCGCCGTCCATTAGTTCTGTGTTCCCCCGTGAATTTCATCTCGCGAGTCGCGAGTCGCGTGGCATAGCAGATACTAGTTTCGTTTCGCCATCGCGCATTCGCGTGCTGATAAAAGCAGCTTAAAAATGTCTCAATCAATTTTCTGCAGGTCAAATTTTTCTCGCGAAACCAGGTACGCATACTCCTCATTGTTCTTCAATGGCAGGGGCGGCGCCAGGGTCCGATGATTGATTGGGGGGGGGGGGGGGGATGGGGGGGGGGGCACATTTTAATTTTTGTGACCATCTGTCTTTGGAGACTAATATGGGGGGATGGGTTTAAGGGGATGTTAAGCGTCCTTAGATGCAATATGAGGCTTATTATGTCACATTTTTCAATTTGGTATTGTTATATTGGCGAAATGAGAGTCAAACTAGAAAAGTCGGGCGGGTAAACCGCCAGAGCTATATCTCCCGCTCTTCTTATCAAGAAATTTGCGTGAACATGAAACCGGACAGTATTCTTGGAAAGAAGACAAAGACTTGTGAAGCGACAACGTAGACAGGTAAATGGGTTCATTCCATAATGCACTTGTTAATTTTGAGGCACCCCTACAGCCCCCGGACAAGGTGCGTCCTTAAAAAGCACATTTATGCAAGATTCGACCTTAAACCAATGACCCACCGACCAGAGGTTCAATTCACGTGTCAGCGGTCACACAATTGAGGTAACAATGATTAATCACAATGGTGAACCATCCAGCCTTAGCAGTATGCATTTCTCCGATTTTATAAGCCAAAAACAGTTTTGCCCCTAAGTGACCCCGCATGACCTTTCATGGATATGACAGTTTTTTACTGAATCTTGTTACTCTCCATGTGATACATCCACTTCTAGGAGGCATTTTGCATTCTGATGAAACACACCCAGTGCTTTGCGAAAAAGTACTAAAATCAGTTTTTGCCCACTAAGTGACCTTTAATGACCTTCCGTGACATGGTGGTTTTTATGGAAATTGTTCAAACCTCATGTGGGTGATGATCACTCTTAGAAGCACAAAATTGCATCCAATGAACATGTCCAATGTTATTGCGAAAAGGTAATACAAGTGAACTTTGACCCCTTGAACCCAAAGTGAAGTGTCCGAGCGAACAAGCGGGAAGTTGTTTCCCTCCATAAAGCACCAAAGCTCTATAACATATCAAAATAACCAAGTTCTCTACTCTTTTTTTTTCTTTTTGGCCCCCCGTTACGTAACTCCTTAAATAACGAAAATTTATTCAAGATTCGAACCTTTAAACCACTGACACCGCCAGAGAGTCAAATTCAGGTCAGAGGTCACAACATGCAGGTCAACATTTTTTATATCACAATGGTGAAACCAGCAGCCTCGACGATATTCAATTCTTCGATTATAGCCAAAAACAGTTTTTGACCCTAAGTGACCCCGAAGGACCTGTAATGATATGGCGAGTTTTATGGAATTGGTACTCTCCATGTGTACATACATCCTAGGAGCATTTTGCATTCTGATGAACCACCCAGTGCTATGCCAAAAAAACTACTAAAAGCAGTTTTTGACCCTAAGTGACCTTTAATGACCTTCAAGACATGGCGGTTTTTATGAAAATTGTTACATCCATGTGATGCATCCACTCCTAAAGCATATTGCACATTCCAATGAACATGTCCAATGTTATGCGAAAAAAAAGTATCACTCATCATTTCGATGTAAGGACTACCTAAATGCAAATTAGTCCCAAAAATTTACCACATCAGTGATCTTGATGTATTGAATAAATTTAATAGGGACTGGTTAGTAGGTCCTATTCACAAAAGTTTCCGTCAAAATCATAAAAGTTGAGAAGATAATTGCATTGATTATTCTAACTATGCTAACTAATATGTAAATTAACCACACATAATGACCTTCCGTGATTTCAACGCAATTGAAAATTTATGGGAATGTCGAAGGTTCTACTCACAAGGTTTTGTGAGAATCCAACAACGTTGATAAATTTGCTAATTGCTAATTGGGCCAACTATTATGACAAATTAGTCATGCAAGATGACCTCCAGTAGATCGATCTCGGCCACATTAGGGAAAATTTCATTCGGCACTGATAGTGGCCCTATTCACCAAGTTTCCCTGAAAGCCAATGGGAAGGTGTGAAATATCACATAAATTATGCTATAATTAGGCTACTGGCCAAATAAATTCAAACTTGACCTCCTCGGAGACCTTGAAATGGTCGCCTGTGTTTTCGGACTCCAACAACTACCAACAACACCCGGTTCGTGTAAATCGCACGAATTTGAAATTTTGCGAAAAAACATGCAAAATAGAGGGCAAACAAATATACGATATAGAACATTTTCGAACTTCCCGAGATCTTCTCATACTGACAGTGTACCAAGTGGGGCAATCGGATAAGTGTTAAAGAATGAGAGCGCTAATCGCCTAAAGTTTCCGGCGCGGGCGGAGCCGGCGGCGGCGGCCGCGGGACGGAGGGACGGAGACGGCGGGCACCACGGCCAATCCATAATATACCCGGAACACTTACAGTTGTGCGGGGGGATTATATTATGGAATGACAGTAGTTAACCAAAAGATGAAGGGTAACAGTTAGACACGATTTCGATATAATATACATGTACTCCTTGTTTATTTTGCCGCTTGAATTGGGAATTAAGCTGGAAATACAATTCAAATGTCATCTAGGCTATTAAGCGTTAAGTATGGCCCTCTCCGAGTTGGCTACAATTGAAATCAGCTGACTTGACTATTGTCGGACATGGAATGCCCTTCAATTACACAACTTGAAATTAGTCAGGAATGACGGATTCATATCAAAGGACTCGGGCGATTGACATATGATTGACGGGAATACTAGCACACTAAACCACGTTGACAAAATCTTCCTCCTTATCAGTGGCATCGTCACCAGACGTTTAATTACTGGGGGGCACAATGGGGGCACAGACATTTAGCGGCACAAGAAAACATCTTAGCGGAGCGCCACCATTGGTTTGGCGCTGGGGGGATCGCACAAGGAAATTTTTGGTTGCTCAAGCCCCAGATAGCCGGAAATGACCTATCCCGAGCGTTTTAGGCTGTTTATACCAAGCTTTAAATCTAGGCATTTTGGGATCACAAATCTGTAATCAAATATGAAAATATAACATTTTGTCAGACCTCCGATTTCTTATCAGCTTTTTGGACCCCGAATTTTTGGCCAGACTATTCAATAATTTGTACTCTACGAAGGTTCAGGCACCGTGCGGCGGAATTTTCTGGGTTTTCCCGGCACATTGGAACAACAGGATCTCCCCAGCAAATTTGGGACATTTAGCTATCTTTAGCTCTACTTCCCAACCACGATATGAACCGTCAGTAGCAGTTACCGGGAGGAAAAACCATACGTTGAAAATCGAAGCAATGTGATTAGCGAAGCAACTGCATTCCAATACGCGGCCGTGGTAGTAGAGGAAGGAATGCGAACGGATCGGAGGAGGCTAAAGGGTTCCAGTAATCAAGAGGTGACGTAGTTTTCAAGTCAATGAAGAATGTTGTTGTAGAATTTTCAGTATTTTGCCTCAAGATAGTTATTGTTAGGGGGCCAATGAGTAGGGTAGAAAGCTCCATAGAGTGTGGGGGAGGGGAGAAAGCGGACGGACAAAAAAATTCCGCTTGTAAGGGGGGCAGCGTGGATGAGTATAGGCCTGTTGTCAAGGCGGGGGGTAGCTACAGTATACACCGCGCGAAGCGCGGAAAATTTCACCTTTCATCGCATTCGATGCGAGTTTGGCACAAAGTACTGTCTTTCTGATGATATGTATTGTTTTTTTGTGTTTTGCCAGATCTTTTTCAACAACTTTGGTAACAGAGTACTGACCCCACCAGAATCTTGGCCGACGGACCACCGTTGGTTGGAACTACCTACCCCACCCCCTACATACAAACATTGCTCAAATGCATTTTCATCAGAAAATTTTCGGCCTCAAAATCTGATTGGGGGCACCGTCCCCCCCCCGTCTTTTTTCGTGCCGTGGTCCCGGTTTTTGCGCGTCGTGTGTTCGTCGCGACGTCCGTGTCGTTGCCCACGTGTGCCCCCCCCCCCCCCGTTGCGGCGTTCACGCATCAATTTCAGGAAATGAAAGAAGTGCTATCTCATATTCTCGTATGGTCGAGTAAGGTAGGCTACAAGTCTGCTGTACCAATAGTGAACAACTGTCAAGTTCGAATCCACACTTCACCCCATACCGTACTGTGCGTAACAACACGGTTGCACACTGTTAAGCGTGTTAAAAAGCAGCGCAGAAGGCTGCGTGCATAATTTTTGCGAGCGATGACATTGATATTGCGAGCGATGTGATGAAATCGTATTGAATACTAGGAGTCGGTCTCAGATATTGTGTGCTTGGCGAGTCTGAAGTGCATGGCCATGTTCACAATCGGCAAATTAATTATAGATAACATTCAGTTGGTATTCAATTCAATCGAGAAAATTATGTGATCAGTGATTGTACAATGAGTTTGGATACATTTCATATGGAGCAGTTTTTTTTTTCGTTCAAAATTAGGATGAGATGTTGTTTGTCGAAACGCCTGCGTTGAGGAACTGAGGGGGAAAACCCAGGAGCGTTACATTTGTCCGGGTGAATTGTAACCTTACAATATGAATTGTGTTGACAGCAAGAGGCCAGTATTGTTTCGTGTTTGAATTACTTGTAGACCTCAATTTAAAACTGAGGTTTCCTAGGAAAAAAAAAAATGTGATGGCTAGTGGATTTGTTTCTCCAAGAATAGGTAACGATGTTGGAAATTCTCCCTATAGTTTGGGCAATAATGTATTTGTTTTAACCGCTGCAACCGCGTTTTGCGCAGAGATTACTCCTTTTTACAGGAATGATGATCGTGCTTCTTCTTCTTTTTTTTTGCTCCAGAATATTCAATAATGTACTCCATACTAATGTTCAGGCACCAGTGCGCGCGGAATTTTTTATGGGTTTTCCCGGCACATCTGGAAACAGGATCTCACCAGCAAAGTTGGGACATTTAGCTTATCTTTAGCTCTTAACTGTCCCAACCACGATTATGACGCAGGTAGCAGACCTGAGAGAAAAAACAAAACATACGTTGAAAATCGAAAACGAAAAGCAATTTGATAGCCGAGCAACTTCAGTTCAATACGCGCGTGGTAGAGGATAGAGGAAGGAAACGGATCGGAGGCTAAAGGTTCAGTAATAAAAGAGTTGACTGTAGGTTTGCAAGACAATGGAATGTTGTGTATAATTCAGTATTTTACCTCACAGGATTATTATTAGATTAGCGGGCCAATGATGGTAGAAAGCTCCCATAGAGGGGTGTGGGGATGGGAAAGCGGACGGGCAAAATTCCACGCACAGTATACACGCGCGAAGCGCGAAAAATGTTCACCTTTCATCGTATTCGATGCGAATTTGGCACAAATTTATTGTCTTTCTTGAGATATTTATTGTGGTTTTGCCAGATCTTTTCAACTGGTAACCGATTACTGAACCACAGAATATCTTTTGCCGACGGGACCACCGTTGGAATATCACCCACCCACACCCCCTACAAAAACCAAACAGTGCTCAAATGCAGTTCATTCAAGAAATATTTTTAGGCTAAAATCTGATTTGGGCACTCCCCCCCACACGATTTTTTTCGTCGCGTTCGTATCGCGTTGCTTCGTCTCGTTTTGCCCCCCCCGGTTTGCGTTCCGTTTTGGGCCCCCCCCCCCCCCCCACCCCCCCCCGTGCGGCCCGTCACTGCCTCAATGTCATGAAAAGTAAGTGTTATCTCATATTCTCGTTATGGTCGGGACCCAGTAGGCCATGTGGCTTTGTCAGAATAGTGACAAACTGTCAAGTCGACACCACAATGTCGCCCCATTACCGTACGTGCGTACACAAGGTGCACCACTGTAGCGGTTACAAAGCAGCGCGAGTCCTGCGTGCATATTTTTGCGAGCGAGGGACATTGATATTGCGAGCGATGAAATCGTTTGCATTGACTAGTAGCGGTCTCAGATATTGTGTGGCCCTTGTGCATCTGAAGTTGCAATACCCATGTTACAATCGGCAAATCTCATTATAGATACGATTCAGTTGGTATTCAATTTCAATCGAGAACAGGAAAATTATGTGATCAGTGATGTACAATGCGTTTGGATACAGTCAGTGAGGAGCAGTTTTTCGTTCAAATTGGATGAGGTTTGTTGAAACGCGCTTGCGTTGAGAAACTGGAGGGAACACCCAGACGTTATATTTTTGTCCTGGGTGAATGAACCTTCATATGAATTTGTTGTGCACAGAAGAGGCAGTATTGTTTCGTTTCTTGTAATTATTGCTAGAACATCAATTAAAAAAACTTCGTGTTTCCTCGGCAAAAAAACATGTTTACTGCTAGTGGATTTGTTTTCTCGCAATAATAGGAAAGATGTTGGACATTTCTCCCTTATAGTTGGGGAAATAATGTATTTTAACTGCAACGACAGTTGCGCAGAGAGTCATCCTTTTACAGGTATGAGAACGTGCTTACTTCTTCTTTTTTTTTGCTCCATAAATGAATGACACTGTCGTATACTGTTGACAACTTCAACAAAATTAGGCCCATGGGCGGCGATCACGGGGGGGGGGGGGGGCGGGGGGGGGAAGCGGGGCGGAATGTCCGCTCCAATTTTTGTGGGGGGGACATAATAATCAATTGTCCCCCCCCCCCCAATATTCTTCGGTTTGGTGGACAAATCCATGATCATATGTACAGTTCCTGCATAACACAGGGTCTAACTCATATTTTTATCAGATGCAAATTTTAGTTGAGAGGCCGACCGAAGCAAAAAAATTTCGCGCCTGTATCCCAAGCCAAAACAAAAACGTTTTAAAAACGTTATATAATGTTTCACTTAATGTTTAATAACGTATTTTGTGGTTTGTAATTTTTATGTGGGTAACAAAAAGTTTTTCACAACGACAAACGTTTTGAAAACATTATTTGAAACGTTAGGATTTTCCTATACATAAAGTAAACGTTTTAAAACATGATAAAAATGTTTTGGCTCATGAAAACGTTTCCGAGTTTAAATTACACCACCTTTTATGTTATAAAAACGTTTTTTGGACGCGTTTTTTTAAAAACGTCGTGATAACGTTTGGTTCGGGGATTCTGTTTTTCCGTTACATGTATAATTCAGTAGTACAATAACTTTCTGATTCAAATATGACTTTTCTCCATGCGTGCCTTGCTTCCAATGGGGGGGTGCAATTGGGTAGGCCCCCCAAGGAGGAATTTGGCTTGGGACAGTGGTCATGTTGCACCCCCTCCCCACTAACAACAAGCTGGAAACCAACTGCCATTTTCTTAACACTGCACACAACCAATAGCTAGAGTTTTGTCTACTTCTGACCTTGTGTCAGAGAATTGCATGCTTTGCCAGCCGGACGGCATTAGAAGATAAAAGCTCTACCAACGAAACAAACAGGCAAGTGTTCGTGCCACATCACTAAGGAGGTTCGCGTGATTGACGTATGGCACTATTAAGGCGCGATGGGGCGAAACGATTCTGAGACATGAAAATTTTGAACGAAATTTTGAACGGGTACAAATCTGAAAAGACCGAATTTACTGGTGACTGGCTTCAAGTCCTTTCACTCAATGCCCGAAAATAGCCATTACATTTTCCTGGCAGTGATGTTCAAAGCAAATTTTAAGATTGCGGGCAACTTCAATCCAATGGAAGGGCCTCGAATGGAAGAACTGTCTAACTAGGCTATGGTAGGATGGAGGTGCACGATGAAGAAATGTAAGAAATTAACGATCCAATTTTCGGAAATTATTGTCAATTTCAGGATGTTGCTTACTGCCCAAATGCCCGGGAAGTGCCACTCTCTGCAATCTGGGTTGGGGGAAGGGGGTCTGTAAGACTGTTCGTGGCGGGAATTGTAATGAATAACATAGTCAGTTCTTCAAGGAGCCTTATTGAGATGAAATTCGGGAGTTAGTGTCAATTTCAGGGATGTTGTAATGCCATACAGGCCCAGGAAGTGCCGTTTCCATGAAATCGGGGTTGGGTATTAAAACGAGAATTTTCCTTTGATACCCTACGAGTCCACTGATGGTGGGCCCGAATTTGTAAGAATAAAAATCGAACAGGTACTTCGAGAAGGCTCTTGATATATAATTTCTTAAGATTATTGCCAGTTTTAGGGACGGGACGTTGCTTACTTCCAACGGATCCGGGAAGTTGCCGTTCGGCAAATCTGGGGAGTCTGGAGGAAAACGAAAATTTTCCTTGTAACCTACCGTCAACCGATAGGATTGGTCCGAATTGTTACTGCGAGATGAACATCGATCAGTTTCTTTGAAAATGTTTCTGGAAAAACATCGAGGATTTAGTGCCAGTTTGTTTTAGGGATTGTGTACTCACTGCCATATATGGTCAGGAAGTGTCCGTTTCCGCAATTGGGGGCTCTGGTAAAACGAAAAATTTCTTGTACGCTCAGCCGCCAACCATGGTGGCGCTGCGCTTAGACTGTGCCAGCCTCATATGTCCGCCCCCCAAATGTTGAACACAGATCGCCGCCCCTGATTAGGCCTATAGTCTCCTCAGAACAACGCTAGTAGACGGTTACTTAATGCTTACTTATACGCCTGTGTATGATCCACCGAAGGGCTTCAGAGGACCACTGCGGGTGGAAGCATGACACGAGGCGTTGAGGGAGTACCACTTTCTTTATCTCGCCCCAAATGTGAAACCTGTTCTTCACCTACAACCATGTGGTCGCGTCAAATGACATAGTATTAATATCCCCGCAACACTTTTAAGTTCGGGATTATTATGGTTTGGGGGGTTTTTGTAGTTGGCCGTCTCCGCCGCCGCCAGAGACATTAGGCGCACTAAAAACATTTAACCCTTCATAGATTGAGCTTAACACTTGGTACACATTGTCGCCCTAGTGAATACTCGAAGGAGGTCGAAAATGGCATGACTGCATGTTGTGCTGCATCTAATTCGCACGAGTCGCACGATTCACACGAAATTGGTGGGTGGGGACAAAAAAGTTGGCCGAAGATCAGGACGTTTACTTCCAAGGTCTCTGGAGGTAAAATTTGTGAGATTTTTGGCAAAATAAAAAAGTTGGTGCCAATTATTACAAATGGGGTGGATGGGGACAAAAGTTTGTTCTGAAAACATGACGGTTATTTTCAGGATCACCAGAGGTCAAATTGAAGGTCAGAGGTCATCATTGGTCACTAGAGGTCAAAAAATGTTTTCTTTCATTTTAAAATTTATAAAAAAAACTTGGAGAATATGGATTACACAACAGATAAGGTAATTCAAAGTCACCGGGAGGGCAAAAAACATAATTTCAAACGTGCTTCCTCTAAACGAGGTCCATCAAAGGCCATTTTGCAGAGATATAGACGGACATGTCAGGCAGTTACCCACCATGCACAGTCTAGTTCACTGTTGTTCGCACTTCTGATAAGCCGCTGTTTAGACCATGTTATAACAGTCCACCTTTTCACCAGAATGACCTCGGGTTGTCAATAGAGCAGACCTTAATACAATAAGGCGTATGTTCCCTTCACCTTCTACATATGACAAACACCCCACTATGTCTGTGTTGTAAAACTTTACACATAAACTCGGGAAACTTTGGAATGTTTATTCAGAAAATATCATAATGAACCAGAAAATGATAATCTAATACCTTATTGCCCCCCAGTTTGCTAGTAACATTCGATCCATTAGCTATCTTGTAAATTATATCCCGCAACACTATGATGGTGTTCGTGGATTTTATGGTTTTGGCGGTGTGCAAGCCGCGTCTCCGCCGCCGCGCCGCCGCCGCCGGAAACTTTAGGCGTTTATAGCGTTCTCATTCTTTAACAGTTTATCCGATTGACCCAAAAGTCGGTACAGAATTCCGTATGAGGAGTAAAATCTCGGATAAGTCGACAAAATGGGCTATACGTATATTTGACGTGCCCGCTATTTTGAGGTGTTTCGCACAAAATTTTCAAGTTCGTTCGCGATTTACACGAAACGTGGTGGTGTGGGTAGGGGTTGGAGCCGAAAAAAGGGCGACAATTTCAAGGTCATCCGAGGTCATGTGCATTCTTGGCCAGTAGCCTATTATAGCAGAATGTATGTGATATCAAAACTTCATTGGTTTATGAAAAACTTGGGAAAGGGCAACTATCAGTGGCCGATGAATTTTTCTAAATGTGGCTGAGGTCATGGGGTCATCTTGCTGACTAATTTGCCAAATAGTTGGCCCAATTAGCAATTAGGCCAAAATTTATCAACTTTGTTGGATTCTCACGACAACTTGGTGAGTAGGACTTCTAACAGTCCCGATAAATTCTATCAATTGCTTTGAAATCAATGAAGGTCATTAGTGTTTTAATTTCCCATTATTCGTTGCATAAGTAGAATAATTAATGTAATCTTTTCTCAACTTTCAGGATTTGACAGAAACTTTGGGAAATAGGACTTACTAACCAGTCTGTAAATTGATTCAATAGCATCAGATCATGGGGGTAACTTTGTTGGGTATAATTGCATCTTAGTTATCCATGATCAGTCAAAAATGATGAGTTTGAGTTTAATACTTGTTTCGCAAATAACATTGGACAGTTTCATGGGAAATGCCCAATAGCTTCGAGGAGTGAATGATCACATGGAGTGTAACAATTTTCATTAAACAAAGCCGCCATGTCATTGAAGTCACTAAAGGTCAACTTAGGGTCACAAACTGATTTTAGTATTCTCGGCAATAGCACTGGGTGTGTTCATCAGAATTGAAATGCTCCTAGGAGTGGATTGTATCACAGGAGAGTAACAATTCTCATAAAAACTGTCATATCATTATTAAAGGTCAATTTGGCACTTAGGGGTCACAAACTGTTTTTTTGGCTATAATCGGAGAAGTGATATCTGCGAAGGCTGGATGGTTCCCCATTGTGATATAATTGTTGACTGCATGTGTGTGACCTCTGACCTGTGAATTTGAACCTCTGTAGGGTGTGGTGGTAAATGTGGTGTTAAAGGGCGAATCCTGACCCATAAATGGCTTATTTAAGGGGTACGGGCAAAAAAAAGAACTGGGTATTTTTGGAATGTGTTGAGCTTTGTGTTGCTTTGTGGAGGGCGAAATAACGCCCGCCGGCTTCGAGCGGACACTTACTTGGTAGTTACAAGGGGTCAAGTTCAATTTTATCCTTTTCGCAATAACCATCGGACATGTTCATTGGAATGCAATATGCGACTAGGAGTGTTACCTCACATGGGAGGTAACAATTTTATAAAGTCCGCCATGTCATTGAAGGTCAGTAAAGGTCACTTAGGTGTGTCAAAAACTGATTTAGTACTTTTCGGCAATAGCACTGGGTGTGGTCATCAAATTGCAAAATGATCCTAGAGGGTGATTGTATCACATGGAGAGCTAACAATTTTATAAAACTGTCATACATTAAAGGTCATTCGAGGTCCACTTAGGGGTCAAAAAATGTTTTTTGGGCTTATAATCGGAGAAATTGAATATCTGCGAAGGCTGGAGGGTCACCATGGATAATAATGTGGACTTGCATTGGTTTGACCTATGAATGAATTTGACCTCTGCGGCGTGGTCATGTGGTTTAAAGTGAATATTGAATAAATGTGCTTACTTTAAGACGCACCTTTACCGTTACACGCTGTCGTTCACAAGTCTATAAATATATTCTTTTCTACGGAAATCGTTCCGATTTCATGTTCACCAAATGTCTTGAATAAGAGATGCGGGGACTATACACGTTGGCGGTTTTACCCGCCCGTCATTTTTCTAGTTTAATTTAAGAATCAATGGTAGCCCCCTCCACACAAGGTCATAGGTCAAAAGATGAAATGAAATTTCGGAATTTGGGGTAACTTTGGCAGTTAGCAAAAGCCATTGTTTACTGAAGGACCACTACAATTATTTTATAACGCCGGGAATAAAAAGTTAACGCGACTAAACAAAAATAATAAGGGAGTAAGCATGTAATTGAAATAATGCCTACTTGTATATATTCATTGTGTCTTCAAAATACAAAACAGACCCTTATCTTCCCCAAGTTGTCACATCTTATGGAAGTTGTGGCATAGGTGTACTGTTCCGGATCGCGAAATTGCGTATTGTGCCTTTTGTGGATACACTATTTAATTTATCTGGCGAAATGTGGTGGATATATTAAGAAAAAAGTACTCAGAAGAAAGCTAATTCCTACGATTCATACGTTAATTCATTGCTGTGCATCCCTAATTGCTTAGGGTCGTAAGCAGACTATCAATTATTTAACGCGAAACAATGTAATTATCATGTTTCGCAATATTTTACGGAATGTGACGTCACCAGTTATTAGAAAGACCATTTTCACGTGACAAATGGTAAAGTAAGTCGGTGTGATTAACGTGGACTTGACATTCAGAAGTGGGAATATCAGATGGGGACGCCCGAATATTTTTTACAGTTTTAGTTGCCCTAACTAGAGACATATATTTAGGGTGCATTTCGAAATATATAAAATTAGGGGGAATAGTCCTCAATTCTGCTAATTTTTCACCAAAATAATGAAAAGAGAATTACGAATCGTGCAGTTATCACAGTAATTTAATGGTTTGACTTGAATATGAACATGCACAAACCACCTCTAATAATAAGGCAGCACTATGGGAAGGGAGGGCGACAATCCAAAACGAATGGTTTGTACCTGGCCAAGGTTACCCCTAAAGTCCCCCCAAAGTTTCCCAGTTACGGTGCAATAGCTTTGATTCCAAGTGGGGTTTTGTTCCAAGGTAGAAATCCGGAGGAGCAATTTATAGACAGGGGAAGAAAAAATCTTTCGTACAGCAACAACGTTCTTCCTCTTCGTTTTTGCTATCTACTCGCAACATTTCAAATTAGGATTCTAAAGATGGTGCACATGTGTGATGTTTGTGTATGTATGTGTCTCATGCCCTCATAAACATGAGAACTCAACACTTGATAACAGACCTAGTGAACAACAAGGTGTTGGACCATACTTGGTATATAGGTATCCCATATGTAGCTGGTTGATTTTGGGTCTAAGTCCAAGTTATGCTGAGGTCCAATAGAAGTCTCAAATCGTAGCTTGGCAATATCGAGATAGATTATCCCTCTATTGTTTCTAGATCTAAGTTCAATTTCCATCTGACCTCGCAGAAGTCCTGAACCTCTTGTAATGGGTAACTACTGAAACAAAGGTGTATAGGCCTATACACAATGACAACGTAACCTATTCCACCTCTTCAAATTCACTCTTTGGTCTTAATGTTACATTCCTTTTTCTTCCACGTCGACATTCATTTCAAAATCGCGATATGAATGGACTGCAATTCTGGTTATTACTATGATACTATCAGACATGAAATTTGCAGTATTATTTCGTAATATTGGTGAGGAATCTGGGGCCCTAGTTGTTATTTAAGGTTTTCCATATCCACGGTCCAAATTTTGGATATGTCTCACTTACTGGCTGTTTTTCCGAGATAAGGGGAGTGTCAATTTTCAAGAATCCCATTCACCGTCTTGATAATGTTTGTGCATATTCTATTCGAATTACGTTATTTGTCCTACTAAACAATATGACCCCGCAATTCAGAACAAACAGTGGATAATTATTGAGTATTAATCCCCGCACCACTTCAGTATTCTGGGGATAGCATGCATGGAGTTGGGGGAGCTGCTGCCATCTCCGCCGCCGTCGCCTCCGCCGGACACTCCGAGTCTAACCATCTATGGCGAATGATCTGAAACTTGTTACATATGTCAACCCTAAAAATCTCGGACAGTTCGAAAGGGGACATCGCTGCATGTCTGCCGCTCTGCCGCCCTCTATTTTGGAAGTTTCACAGAACAACTGCAGGTTAGAGTCCGATTTACACGACTGGTGGGTGAGGACAAAAGTTTGTCCCCAAAAACCTGAGGTGGATGTCAAGTCACTAGAGTCAAATTTGTATTATTTTTCGGCGATTTTTTCTCAACTTTGGTCGAAGTTGAACGAAACCTCGGTGGATGTGGACGGTTGTTAATTCCTAAACATTATGAAGGTCATTCCGATCAGAATCCATGTGATTTGTCTAACGCTTCGTCACATTTTAAAAAAAACTTGGAGGATGTGGACTACCGGATGGTCCTGAAACAACAGGTATGGGCATTTCCAAGTCACAGGGGTCTATGGATGTATTATTACAGTGCTTTCTTCTAAACGAGGTTTAAAAAGCCATTCCTGCGGGTATATACTTGTCGGCAGTTTACGACCCCGCCTGCACTGTCTAGTTCTCGCTTGCAGTGTTTGCATCGTCGTTGTTTAATTCTGTTGTTCAATGGAGTTTGGCGATGCGTCTGTTGTCCGGTCATTTAAGTTCAATCAACATCAATCGATGTGCTCACGGTGCTCCTCGTATTCGTGGCAAACAATACCAATAAGCCATTGCAACCGACGTACTATTTTTCTGCTACTTTCTGCTGAGAATGATATCAGATTCTAGGTGACCTTGGAAATTTCCTTTTGTACAGGTTTTGATATTTGGGCAGGATTCACTATACGCAATGAATTTGCGTTCTTGTTATCAGTTAGGCCTACTATTGCTAGACTGAAGACGAAACGACAAACCGGTAACATTTTAGTAGGGATGCTTCTGTCTTTTTCGAGATAGGCTTGCCCAAATTGATTTTATAACATTTCCCGGCTATTTCGAATACGCTGAATCAAAAGTTGAGAGCTTCATTTTTCTGCATGCTTTGGCGGCCATTTTGGAAATACAAAATGGCCGCCATCTCTCATTTGAAAGTGATTATAACTGCCCAGTTCCATGGTACATAAATCTGGTATTATTGACTATAATAATGTTGTCAGTTACTGGTGGATATCTAACGGTAATATTGACCATCAACCAGACTACATGGCGGCCATCATGAATTAAAAAATGGCCGCGTTCCCGTCGCAAAGTTAGCGAATCATCCTGATCTATTGGGGACGATTCTTCAGTTAATGCTAACCTTGGACGGGGGTCTGATCTTAGTACTTTGTAGAACTAATCAGGAAGATATCGGGATCAGAGATTATCCAGGGATAAGAGTAAATGTTAGCAATTACGGAAATACTTGTTGAAAACGATACCAGCGGATACGGTCACGACGGATCGCTACAGTTTTATTAACAGGTATAACCGTAATGGTTATCCAATTGCTTCCGGGCAAATGGCGGTCAGTTTGATCGCTAAATAACGGTATTTCCATATTTTTATCTGATCCTATTCCCATTTTTTTATATTTTGGCATAATCTACGTAGCTGAACTTATATTTAGGAGTTCTAACAGGGAGAGGGGCATGCTTTTTCTACTGCTAATTTGCCAATTATATTATGGTCATGCAAACGGGATAGCGGCCATTACCCAGCTGGAAAAATGGCCGTCATCGTCCAAAGGAGAACATTTCCATACCTCTTTCTATATATGACCGCATTATAACAACCATCTAGACTAACTATCTACTACGATAAATGAGTTAAAAAGGCTAGTATATACGTATTTTACACCCATGATTATGGAGTGCCACTGAATACAACACTTCTGTAACGGAACGATGTACATTGATTTGAGTGATTCGACCAAGAACCATAATTTCACTCACTGCAGGTCGTCATTACCCGTACACCATATGCCTTAGTCGTATTTCCCTACCTCTTAACCGGCCGAAAACAAAAGTTGCCTCTGGCAATTCGACCAGTTATTTGTGACAAGCATCTTGCTCCAAGATCTGGCGTCGGCATTTGATCTTAGAATCCCTCCATTTTAACATTTCCTTCTCCCCTGATTTTCTGGAGATTTTGTGCGTGCTCTTTGACAGCTAACCTATGACTATCACGTTCTCGAAGGAAGATGTCCTTTCGAAACTTTTCTTTCCGCGATATGGCAACCGCAAGGCGTCTTCTTGTTTTCACATGGCTAGGCTCTAGCCTAGTGTAAAGACCTAGCCATGCTTTGCCTACCACAGTGTGGGTACGGGGACTTAATGTGTTGTCAGGTACCATATTACCGTTAGGCTCTTGGATTCAAGACTTTTATTTACTCTCGTTTCAGTTATAGTACTCGCCCTTTTGATGGTGTTATTCCCTTTGGGACTCATTTTTCCCCTTAGGATAGACCGGGAGGTCCTCGTTCCTTTTCCCCGTTTTTTTTTGAGCTTTGGTGGCCTCCGTTTTCGTCGGCTGAGATAACCTCGCGAATAAAAAGATAGTTTAAGATATATATATTCATCCGGAGGTTCTTTTTAGTAAGTTGTTCGTGTTTTCAGACAGTCCCAACAAGAACGACAGTTCGTGATGGTGTTGTTCATTTCCATCCCCCCATTATGGATCATTTTGTATTTTCTCTTCACAGTATTACGATGACAATGTTCTAAATAATGTCCCCAATCTACCTGGGACTTTCACGCACTCTAACTCGAGGTACTGGGCATATGCCCCCCCACGGCTCCGTGTGCAATTTTCGAACGTAGGAATTGTCCATTTCCCCTTCCTCGCTGGCGAAAGACTTCCCAGTAGAACCCCAGCGCAAGTTTGACCGTCCAGCTGAGGGAAGGAGCTTGGAAGGCCCTTGTCTCGTCTATTGGTTCCTGCTTCAACAGCTATGGGGAGGGGGTAAAAAAGGATCCCGAGCCAAGTAACGAGCCAGATTCCAGCCCATGAAGAGACCGAGGTACCCTGGGGATCCACCCGGGTTCGTAGCACCCGTCAAGCTCGGACACGGACGGGCCTGGGGCGCGTCGATTCAAGCACCTCCTCAGAGGGGCAGACAGGCCTCAGCGCTCCGGTTGAGCCCCCGGGCGTGGTCCACGGTATCTGGATCTAGCCGTGTTGGGGCGTCGCTTGGAAAAGCTCGTAAGAGAAACTAGCTTCCTACTTCCGGACGTTCGCCTCGACCGGCGTCATGGAACCCGCGAGTTGGCTGTAGCACACATCAGCCGGTACAGCTGGGCAGGCCACGAGCGCGGGAACCAGGAGTCATCCATCTCGTCGAACCTTCAGTGCCATCCCCCGTTTGGAGATACTACCTCCCGGAAGGGCGCCAGGAAATATGGGCTACGATGTCACGGCCCCCCCCCCCCCAATCCTCCTACGTCGAAGGCACCCTTCGCGGTCGGACACTCGGGGGACTCCAGGACTCGTCTGGACAGACCGTCGGGGTACCCTGCCTGCTCGCGGCCGGGGAAGTCGCGGTGTCTCTGCAATGGGTTGCGGCAACTTTAGTTGACGGACATACCGGCTGCCCAAGCGTCGGCATAGCCGGAACAGATTACCAGAATACGGGCGATCCGGGGACCAGGGGAAACTCAGCAAAAACCGGAACAGAGAGTCTAGCACGGACCCCGTGAGGATTCTGTGCCGGCTCAGTGCCCATGACGCTACGGCTCCCTGGATCATTGGAAGTCGTCTACCAGGGCGGCTTCCAGGAGCACATCCGCAAGCAAAAGTCCGTTCAGATATCAGCCACGTAGTAGCGGCTCCCGCGGCGATGTTTCAGCAGGCAGACGTTCGAGCTAGCGATTGACTCAACCACCACAGGATCGCCCGGTCACCCGCGTGGGCTGGCCGTAAAGGTCAGGCATGGGTTGCGAGCTAGTTTGGGCGTCGGCGTGGCTTCAGCTGTGGCGAACGAACTTCAGGTGCGGGAGCCCGGCGCCAACAGTCACCGCAGGACTACCCGCGCGGCCTGGAGGATGGCCGGGGAGTAGCTATCCCGACTCACAGTCTCTGCGGTTGTTCCCATCGCGGTAGGGGACGGCTCATAGGATCGATCAGGGGATGCATTGTCAGGACAACTTGGCAACAGGATAGCTCCGTGATCGAGCCCGGGTCGCCCGACGAGTACTCACACCAGGAGAGACCCGGGTTAACACAGCAGACTCCCACAAAGGGAGGACATAACACCAGTTCGGACTCGGAGGAGGTTGACCGATCAACCGCCTCCTGAGGGGTTGGGGGTGGGGGGGGTTTCCTGACGCCCTTCCCGCCGAATGGCAGGGTGAGACAAGAATTCGAGGTGGCGTTTGAACACGTTCACAGACAGATGTTGGCGAGAATCCGGACGAGGCAGCCGCTCCTGGGCTACATCGACCCGGTGAAGCCTCTAACGGGGCGGCTACATTTTTTCGCCAGTATTCCTCGGTACGACCAGCCTGCACTTCCGAAGTGGACTCCAAGTCGAAGCTGACCCTTACAGGCAGCTACCGAGGTGGATGCTGAATGCCGCGAAAGCTAAGATGCCATCGCAGCAAGGAAAACGGGACTTCCGCACCATGCACGAGGGATTGGAGCGGAACAAACGAGGGGTAGGTAATTTGTCGTCAGAGTGTGATTAACTCCCACCCCCACATAAAGGTACCGCCGAAGAGGCATGCCTTATATTCCGTGTCTCTGGTGAAAGGATTCGCAGCTGACATAGGTGCAGGATCCAGGTCTGCACCATTGCTGAGGACTTGAATAGGTTTGAATCCTCTGCGCGGCAAGCATAAGAAAAACGTTGGCAGCTCGTGTCTTTCACGTGGAAGAGGAAACTTACCTTTTTGCTCCGCCCAGGCTTCCAGACCAGGCCTTGATCATTTGAAGGACGAACATTCAAGAATCAGACCCTCCGCCGTCCCCACTAGGCGTTATCAGACATCGAACGGGTGGCAAGAGTAGGACCAAGTTAGCCTCTTCGTTTCTACTTATTGAGGGGAAATTTTAGTCGGTCTTCCCATGAGCTGAGGGAGCGCGTATTTCTCAGTGAGAATCGGTGTCGTCATCTCCCTCGTGGTCCAGTAGCGCGACTACGTTTGACCAGCTGAGTTCGTGTCTCCATTCGTACTGTCCGGGAGCGACCGAGAAACCGTCATTGAGGTGGTCCCGTGGGTGTCCCAGTCCATAAAGTCGCCATCAAGGAGCTTCCCATTCTAGACGAAGACCTTTCAGGGAGAAGTTTAAGGATTGCCTCCAGTCGGAGGTCACCAAGGTGAAGGCCGTGAAAAAGGCTAGCCTCTGCTCCGTCAGCCGTCCAAACGAGATCAGTCTGCAACCGCTCCCTTCCTGTCTCTAAAAACAGATCTCGTCGGGGACTCGGATCCCTCCTATAGACAGGAACCTCGTCCTAGTGGTCCAACCACAATCACTCGGTTTTGCAGCCAGCGATGTGACCAACAGGATGGCTCCGGCTTACAAGAGCCTGGGGTTGGAACGATCCAACCAGGGCGATTTCCGACCGTTCCCCAACGCGCCCTTACCAAAGCGGGAATGGGGGACAAGTACCCCATAGGATGTCCATTCTACATGATTCGCTCTAACGGTTAAAAGGGAGACCCAATTGTATTGTTCCAACTGACTATGCATATTTCCTTTCCCCCCATATGCTTGGTTTGCTCGCCCGACAAAACCGATACTCTGCGATACCCAGCGGTAGGCCTATTGCCTCTCGAAGGAAAGTCATACTGACATTGATAGATGAAAATAGAAATTCATCACGAATAATTTCGCTGCGCGATCTTCGAGGATGGAAGCGGGGAAGGAGAGAGGGGTGAGGGGGGGGTGGGCGGCGTATGAGCAACACTACGCCAGCCAAAGCTTGGGGGTCCTGGAATGTGGTGATCCAGGGTTTCAGGAATAATACGCACCCCCCCAAAACAAACCAAAAAAAACATGATAGATAGCTCAGTTGGTACTATAAATATACTTCTCGCTGCGCTACGCATGTGAGTGTCGAGTCCGAACTTATGTTCCCGTGCAACTCCTGGGGGTCGGGGGAACCTCCACTTTCGCTACTCGGCTACCAGATTCGTTTGGAGTTTCTAATGGAACTACCACCAATTGTGTAGAATCAGAAGCCGCAGTGATAGTTGTTGAAATTATAACATTATGGCCAGATCGCCTAGATTTTGTACACAAGTGACTCTCACTTGAGGGCGCAGCCTGTTCCAGTCCCCAACGTAGTTCCCAATCCTACCAAGGAACACAATCGAATATTTACGATACGAAAACAGAGCCTAGGTCAAATGTGTGCATTGAATGTGAAAGATACGAAGCTAGTTGGATCATGTTTCGCTCAATGCCGCGAAAGAACGGCCATTTTGAAATCAAAGATGCCGCCGTGAGTTTGGTTGATGGTCGTGTTACTATTTGATTTGCTGTATTAATAAATAATGTTAGCCACTAACATCATTTCCGTAGGTGCTATATTGATAAGGTTAGGCCCTTTTCCCGGAAAACAGCGGCTATTTTGAAAACCAAAATGGCCGCCATAGCCATTTCCAAAAAAATGGAACCCTCCATTTTTTTATTCAGCATATCCGAAACAGCCATTAATATGCAATAAAATCAATTTAGGCAAACCAATCTCGGATCGCCCATTTTTTGGACACAAGTACCCTCACTATTTGGTACAGAACTCAATACAATTTAATACATAATGTGGAAGTGGACAGGTCTCAGCTTGAAATTGGAATGATATAATCAAATTTCCTCACAGGTGAGCTCAGAACGAGATAATAATAAGAGATAGAATATTTATTTTGATTTAATCGGAATCATTATAACACCCCGATAAAAACACATCTGTCTCGACCAAGCCTCAGCGAGGTCAGCCATCCGCCAAGTTCTTAAAAAAGAAGTCGAACAAACTATGAACAGAGAGAAGAGACTTATGACTGCTTAAGTTGCTCATCTGCAGTTAACAGTTATCTATAGTTCTATGTGATTTAACACGCGCCTATGCGACTTCGGTAATAATTGACGGGACAGAAGACCATATAAAAAAAGAACAAAGTGAGTGTACGCCTGCAGTCTACGCATAGGGCGACTCATAATTTGTTCCTCTCATTAAAACCTATTCGGACAATTTGGAAATGTATGTTTGTGCTGCAGGCCCGTATAACCAAGGGGGCATCCCCAACCCCTCCATGCTCCTGCCACCCCACCCCTGCTCTGTGGGACCTGATGGTCATCAGTTTCAAATTTTGATAGGCCTACTTACCTGAATTTCTAAAAGCATGGTTACGATTAAACGGTGCATTGGATCAGAGCAGTGGGACGCGACGTGGCCGCATGCTACCATGCACACACAGGTATGGTTAACATCACTATCAATATTTGAGGGGTTTGGGCAGCTTTTGAATTGTGAATCTCATGCACCGTCAAGCAACTTTCGACCAGTAAGTTACATTCATACATGGTGTATGTATTTTTGTTTTCCCAATTGTTTCGCGTGAATAAAGCTCGTTAGGTCAATCATGTATTAAGTTGAAAATAGGCTTAGGGAATTGTGAAACTAGTCATCCGCCAGCGGAAAACCGCCCAAAGTGTAAATACTCACCTTTGGCATCAGGGGGGAGGGGTCAATCTCAATTGATATAAAAAAGAGTATCCAAGGCCTAAGTTGTGGTGTGCGGAAAGTTTTGTCAAAAGGTTGCTATAGGCCTAAGGGTCTCAAAGTTTGTAACAGGCGATTAGTTCAAGTAGGTGCCGACTTGAAATCGGAGTGAAGTTAACAAGCTTGGGATAAAAAGATGTAAAAGTGAAAAAAGGGTGTCCACCAAAGTGGTCGAAAGTTGATCCCAAAACGATCTCGATGTTCCAAAAACATGCAAATCAGCGATAAGCAAAAAAAAAAAAAAAACTTTCCTAAAAACAATCCGAAATGCCTGCCGGGTGGGGTACCATGGGGGCGAAAACGAAAGTTGGTCCCAAAAAGATCGCTATGTTCCGACACGCGGAAATCAGCCATATAAGAAAGTTCCGTCAAAAATCTGAGCTGGCCCTTGTGGTGGTGCGGCGACGCCCAACTTTTGAATTCCTCCGATATTTTTTATCCGATAAACATGTGTGCAAAGTTTCAAGTCAATCCGACAATGGGTCGGGTTGGACAGTTACCGCGTTAACACGAAACTTTTCCGGCGGCGGCGGCAAGAACGGCGGACGGTGGCGGCGTCAACGAAGGACAGAACCATAAATACCCATGTGGAGATATTATGGTTCTGAAGAAACCATAATCTCCCCAGGTGGCGGATATAAATGTTGCATTATTTCTGGTTGTATAATAAAGTCTTTCACTTACGCAGTAAGATGTTGCTGTTGAATTCGTATATAGACCATCGATGTTTTCTGCAGTAAGCACCGAGTATTCACAGAACTGATCAGCTAGATTTCCACCTGGCCCTTGCACTATCAACTGTATTTGCTTTGTTACTACAGGCTCAATAGTGCGCAAGTAACGATTGTATTTAATCCTGAAAGTCATACCATGAACTTGACCGACAGTTGTTTGGGTCTTAGACTTAAAGTCTGCGAAAATATCCATGCAATGAAGGTATGTTTTTTTGGCATTTTGTGGAAGTTGGTATGCGGACATATCACACCATAGTGCTGTTTGATATAGCTGTTTCCGGGCTCAATAAACAAAGTTTGTGGGCGGTGGTGACAAGTAAATTATCAATGTGAAATTAGGATTAAGGAATGTAAAACAAAATTCAGGACATCCGATTACTCCTCGCCCCGTCTAACTTAAATTGTAGTGTGTGTTGTGTCAATGGCGTGAAGCATCAAATATGGGTTTCTCTCATACCAAACCAAAACTTACCGACCTCCCCCCCCCCCCCCCCCCCCCCCCCCCCCTGCTCTTCAAGTCCGATTGTACTGTCCTTGCAGCCATTGCTTGGGAACACCAAGCACCTAATTAAACGGCCGGGCTGGCTAACCGTTTGGTACACGTTCATGAGAAAGCATGGACACAAACTGGCTGTGTCTTCTGAGAAGACTTGTACTGTCAAGTAGTTTGTTACCGAATTTGAGTAGACTTCTCCGGCCTGGCCGGCCTCGACCAAATTTCGGAGGCCCGAGAGCCACGAGAGGCATTAGCTTCCGGGCCAAGCCGTGGCCAGAAAAAAAGGCTCGAGCCCGGCCTTGAGGCCGAGGGTCGGCTCGAGGTCTCCTTCCAACACTGTATGTCGGCCCAAAGATGGAAACTGTCACAGATCACCTAAAATATGAATATTCATTCTAAGCAGGCAAGTATAAGAACTTCAACCCACCACACCAAAGCCGGGACTGTCTATCGCGACTGAGTAGCCAACCTTGTGCATAGTTCTACTCTACTGGAATGCGTAGGGTTTCTATTGCCATTGCTGGTATATGAGCATCCACAATACCCTGTTGGATATTATATGTATTCTTCGAAAGTTTGATTTACTCAAGGCCAGATTGCAAACAATACTGACCAAGTTCACGACTAATGCACAGGGTTAAAATAATGAAGTAACGGACTGACTGGAAATAGAGGGAAGAGATTCTCTAAAACAGCCACCAAAATGTGCACCGCCTGAAAACTGCCGATTTGATGAAGATGTTTGTAGGTGAAGTTTCTACAGTTTTCGAAAATATTCGAGGAAAGTAAGAGCGATGTTATTGAAAATGATACCATCGTTCGAACTCATCGACAGGAGAACTCCAGTCAAATCACAGCACTCAAATAATTTTTCCAATTTTGGAGAAAAATGGTGATCAGTCCGCGAATCTTCCAAAAAACCGGCCGGCCATAACAAATATAGCTATTCTTATGGCACGGAAATACGAATTGATAATACTATCGTTCCAGCAGGTTTCTATTTTTAATTTCAGTTTCTTTATCAGTTCAATGATAGTATTACTACAGTATTAGGGTACATAATTTGTTCCTCATTGCGGCGTGTGAATCGGCCAGCGTACTACGGTGACCTTGGTCCCCTAAATCATCTCAATCATTACACGGCAACTGTGAACTGGCTTATTAATGACAGCTAGTGTAGCAATTCTGCATATCGGCTGTTTCGAATGCGAACGCGCAACTGATTAATATTCAATAGCATGCCTTTGATTGCCCATCTGAAATGCGGGCTGCGGACTACGATGACGAGTCTCGAAATTTGTTAACATGTCCAAACAGCCCGATACGCGCCGATGCGGGTGCGATGCCTATGGTCCGCAGGACTTTGAAAAAAAAAGTTTAGCTGCTCACTACCGATATCCTCCGACGCCATGCGACGATGAGCACCCGGGCTGAAGATCGGTTCTGGTATACGGTCTGGTGTGAGGCCATCGCTGCTTGCATGAAGCCTAATACGTCGTGCACCACCTGGGTGATTTCCTAGTCTCAAATTTGGATCTGAATAATGATATTCCCTAAATAGGTGGATATACGATTGTATACCCATTCTCGAAAGACCAGGATATAGTTTCGTTGATGATCTTTTAAAGAATAATGGAGATTTCACTTATTATTAATTATAATAATAATAATATAATAATAATATAATAATAGAAATAATAATATATAAATAATAATAGTAATAATTGCTTGCTCCTAAAAATGTTAAGTTCCATTCAGCCTCTATTTCATGTCCTTCTCTTCACGACGCTACCCATACTTAGTATTTTTATATTGCTGAATAACTACAATTGAAGCGAAGTAAATCTGTTTGAAACGACTGTATTAGGGCAAATTTCGACGAATAGGTCCCTGTGGCGAAACGAATTCATTTGTTACGGGCCGGCCCCCCGGCCTTTTTTTTTTAATTCGGCATTTCCTCCAAACTATGAATAATTTGAGTTCTGTATTTTGACTTGAAGTTCCTTCTTGAAGATGAGGTCTCGCACGAATGACTTAATTCCCAACATCATCGATGCTTATTTTCTCGAATATTTCACAGGCTAATGAAGCTCTTTTCAAAACGTTGGAACGGCAACGAACGGTCGGAACGGCAACCGAGAATAACCGGCGACCGAAGGATCGCTGAATCAGGGGCGGAGTCAGGATTTTCGGTTAGAAGGGGCGCAAAAGTTCTTGACAAGGGAGGATAACCTTATACACTATCTGAGCGAGCGCCACCTGTCGGTTGGCGCGCAGTAGATAGGGGGGGGGGGGGGGGGGGATCTACACACTTCCGTATTTTTGCATCCGTTATACGTAATTGGTGTGGGAGGGATCTGCACACTTCCGGTTATTATTTGTTTGGCGCGAATTTCCCGGTATGCCGGACTGATCCAGGTTTTTACGGTTTGGTCGACGATTATTAAAGTCAAACTTCGCGGTTTTGTGTTCTGGATGGTGGTCGGTATTGTCCTCCGTGTTATTGGTGGCCTGTTTCCGGATTGATTTTTTAATTGTTCTGTATTGAAAGAAAAGGGATATCGGGGCGGTAATTAATTTAACTCTTTTGTTTTCTTACGTAATCATTAGTGCCTGTATATGGAGAATATGGTGGGCAAGTGAATTTCGGGGTGTGGTCAGTGTTATCCCAGGATGCAGAAGTACGATGATGGTCGCGAATCTTACGTGGATGTTGTGCGAACCGAGCTGAAGGAGACGAAAGAGAGCGTTGCGGCGACAAGGAAAGACGCTTCAGTGAAACGAGAGCGAGGGAAATCTAGTGTTTTGAGAAGACAGTCCAGGATCACAGAAGACGATTGCGATTTACAGTCTGATGACACTGGATGAGAAGGAGGACAGAGAAAAGGCGCTTGTCACGTGTTCCACTACCTCGAGGTGGAAATAGTCTAATTGCGAGGGGTTCAGGCAAAAGAGGGGGACGAATACAAAGAATGCTGCGTAGCTCGGTTTGCCTGTTTTTCATGAACTGCTCCTTGCTCTTACAATTCATCAGAGTGCTCGAATTAGCATTTATTGCTCAATATTGATATTCGATATCATGAGGGGGGTATGCGGATTCTCATTTCTTGACTTTTCACTGTTTTCCGGGCAAATTGCTCACTGCTCTATCATTTAAGATACTCGGAGCACACAAAATGCATTGTGTGAGATGGAGGAGTGTTCCAGATTTCATTCAACCGGTAAGAATAATGATGACAAGCGGTCCTGAAAAGCAAGGTGTCACGTTTCATTAAACATGATGTTCTGGAAGGCCAATCAACAGAACCGAATTTTGGTCGCATAGTATCCGAGTATAACTTGTTATCTGGGGGAGGTAAATCCTCCAACTGGAGATCAGTAAGGAGTTTAAATTTCAACACACTTCGTTGGTGTCGAGCTATCGTGGATAATTGAACCATTCGAAACCCGTGACCCGTGGTCGCCACTCACAAGATAAACCAGGGACTACAGCATGTGCTTATGAATAAGAAACTCAATACCCAGTGGTTTCCGGAACTGTTTCGTATATGAAAGTGGCACACGCTACAAGAGGCGATCAAAGGAGGGAATACTTCCAAATCAGGCAATACGCACGAGCATATGTGTAGACTACTTTACCTGAACTCGTATACATCATACTAATTTTGTATGTAAGGCAGATAACCAGATCGGACATACACACAAAGACTTCTGTTTCCATTTCATTCACCATTGTATTATAAGACTACCACATTAGTACAGTGCTACGGTATATACAGTGTATTTTGTGTATGAGACCCAATTATGTACAGGGAAATAAAATGAACAAATTTCAAGAGATTGTACAATATATTCTACGAATAACCTATCCAGCTGTTTCTGTCATTATTATGCATTACTCTGGGAAACTATCGAATAAGCTTACAGTGTACTTTATACGTTTTCCTTGCTCACCATGAGGTATGTGCCTTAATCATCATCATCATCATTCGTCATCATCATCTGACTACTTTACGACTCTGTCAGTAAATAGCTAGTTCTTCTGCATCTTCTCTTTTGCGCTTGATACTCCGATGGAGTAGCCTATTAAAATCCTTGTTTATTCTTTCAGAGATCATCGTCTGTAGCATCATCCGACTCCTCTTACTGTTATACTCCTCGTCTTCGCCCGACCACCTCTTCACTATTAGACCCCTCGTCTCCGTCCGACTTGCTTTCATTCTTTCACGATCCAGCCCCTCGTTACCATCCCCGAACCATCCCGATTTCCCCCGACCCTCGTCATCATAGATAGCACTTCTTCTTGGTTTGTTCCTTGATATATCTCTGGAAATAAACCCCTACTTTCGGTATCTGACTCAGTAGTGGCCTTTCGGTATCACTGGTGGCAGAATCCTGACTGCTGTGGTATCAACATTGGAACTTGTGGGAATGGGGACATTACTACTGTACTAACTCATGGACTCTACTTCCGAAACCCATTTCTGGGTTCAGTCCATGCATTGTTTTCGATATTGCGTCGAAGATTATACGATTAAAAAGTCTCTTTTCTTCTCGCATAGAGTCAGATTAGCGCATTTTGGCACGTCGGTTGCTCACTAAACCAAATGAGTGCTCTCATTGTGGGGGGGGGGGGGGGGGGGGGTGATTTTTATAAACAGTTCTTAGCGATGCTCCTGAAGCTCTGAGCATTGCTCCGGTCATCTTTAGTAAGAGAGCCGTGATTGCAATTTGCTGGAAAACAGTGCAAACCCAAGAATTTATAGAAATACCCTCAGAATCCCCCCTTCGATAGCAATATTCAGTATTTGAGCAATTTCCGAACATTTTCGGGTGATTCAATAGGAGCATGAGCAGTTGCTGCTGGCTCCGAGATTTTGAGTAAATAGAACAGTGAGCAATTTGCCCGGAAACCTTGGGAACCCATAATTTAAAGGAATACCTGCATCCCCACTGCGATATCCAATAGTTAAGTATTGAGCAATTTCTAGTAATCAGAGGAGCAATGACGTTTGCTCCGAGTATCTGATTAAAAAGAGCCGTGAGGATTTGGCTCGATAACAGTGCAACCCAAGAATTTATAGAATACCTCAGGCAATCCCCCCACTATCGGATATCAAAATTTAGTATTTGACAATTTCGAGCATTTCGGGTGATCAGATGAGCAATAGCATTTGCTCCGAGTATTTTGAGTAAAATGGAACAGTGAGCAATTTGCCCGGAAAACAGTGAAAGCCAAGCATATAGGAATACTTCATCCTCCCCCCTTCGATAATCACATATTTACGTTTTGAAGATCAATTTCGAGTAATCCGAGGAGCAATGAGCAGTTGCTCCGAGTATCTTGAGTAAAAGAGCCGTGACCAATTTTGCTCGAAAACAGTGCAAACCCAGAATTTATAGGAATATAACCTCAGGCATCCCCACTTCGTATCAAATATTTAAGTTATTTTGAGCAATTTTCGACATTTCGGTGATCAAGAGCAAATGAGCAGGTTGCCCGAGTATTTTGCGTAACATAGAACATGTAGCAATTTGCTCGGAAAACAGTGGAAACCCAATAATTTATAGAATACCTCAATCCCACTTCGATATCAATTTTAAGTATTTGAGCATTTCAGCATTCGGGTGATCAGAGGAGCCCTGAGCATTGCCCCCGTGTGTCTTGAGTAAATAGAACAGTGAGCAATTTGCTCGGAAAACAGTGGAAATCCAAGAATTGAAGAAACCCTGCATTCCCCCCTTCATGATATCGAATATTCAACTATTTGAGCAATAAATGGCTAATTAGCACTCTGATGAATTGTAAGAGCATGAGCCTTTCGACTGAAAAGAGCAAACCCCGCTAGCAGCATGTCTTTGTATTCTTCCCCGCTATTTGCCCTGAACCCCTCGCAATGAGACTACTTCCACCTAGAGGTCTCGAACCCCGTGACTGCAGTGCCTTTTCTCTGTCATCCTTCTCATCCAGGTTCGTCAATCAGCTTGCTAAAGTTTGCAATCGTCTTCTGTTGATCCTTGACTGTCTTCTCAAACTAGATTTTTTTTTTCCCTGGGGCCTCTCGTTTCACTAAGCGTCTTTCCTTTTCCGCGCAGCCGCTCTTTCGTCCTTCCTCACTCGATGCGGCACACCCTCCACGTAAAGAATTCGCGACCAGCATGCGTACTTCTGCATCCTGGGATAACACTGACCACACCACAGATACTTCCTCCCCACAATATCTCCAATATACAGGCACTAACCGATTACGTAAGAACAATAGAGTAAATTAATACGCCCGGACATCCCTTTTCTCTCAATACAGACACCAATTAAAATAATCAATCCCGGGACAGAGACACCCAATACAGGAGACGCAAAACGAACCATCCAGAAACAAAAAAAACCCAGAATAGGACAGTTTGAATCTTAATATAGTCGTCGGAACAAACCGTAAAAACCGGAATAAGTTTCCGGCCATACCGGGAATACGCCCGCCAAACCATAAAAACCGAAAGTGTGCATCATCCCACCACACCAATTACGTCATACCGGATGCAAAATCCGGAAGTGTGCTATATCCCCCCCCACCCCCCATATAAACACTCTCGTTTTTGCAGACCGTACATGAAAATTGGTGGACTGTACAACCCCAGATGGAAGTAAACGGAACTTCCTGAGTGTTCTAGTTACATTGTAACAGGTGATCTGGGAATGGCCTCTAATAACTCGGTTATGGTAATAAAGACATTGAAGTTCATCAACATTGAATCCAATTCACATTCATCCAAGGTCATGATGCACCAGTCATTTGTCCATTCTCCCGAAGTACTATTGAGTTGTAAAAGAGCCTTGGGCAGTGGCGTCAACCGACTTTTCATTCTAGGGTACAAGACCTTTGACGGGGGCACCAAATTCCATTGACGCGGAGCGCCACCATCAATTGTAGGAGCGTAGAAAAAATTGGTTTACAAGCACACAGATGGCCGGGATATGACCCTTCCTATAGCGTTTTAGGCTGCATGTACAACTTCCAAATGGGACCAATTTATGATCACACATTTATGGAAAATTTCACATCGGTGGAAAATGAGGACCTTGTTTTTGACCTTTGTCCTGCGTCCTAGTACTGTGTCCTATTTTATTTAAACGCAGGTCTCTGCTTGTACCGTGGAGTAAAAAGGTATCGTATAATATCCAGAGAGTCATAATCTTGGCTACAATTATTCGAGAAATTACTGCATGAATTCCGGTCTCTTGGGTAAAACTATGATTAGATAGAAAATGAGCAGCTTGATGCTTGCTATGGTAAAAAGCTTCTGGTGTTGGGTCAGTTTGACCCGGTGGGGAAGGTTTATTGAGGGAGCGGACGTCCGCGACAACATTACAGACATGGGCAAGGACTAACATGACAGATGCACCCCATGCAGCACAAGACAGAGGGTGGCGAATCATGGTCGGCCAGCTTTGAATAAAGATTCCACCTGAGTAAGTAGGACCATTTTAAAAAATGGAATTTCGATTGATCATTTTTTAACACAAGTGAGACGAAGTATCAGTAGCCACTGGCCATCAACAGAGCATGGGTAAAAAAATTTATGCTAATCTGGTGCAAATTAAATTGTGACTTTTTAAAGTTTGCCCATCAGTAAGATAGAATTTTACAGTCTTTTCAGATGCCTTGAAGTGGCACCGATAATGACAAAGGTTAATCACTTGACCACAGGACAACGTTCACAGGGAAAAACGGTATGATTAGAAATTGTTGCCCAGGCTAGTACCAAAATTCACATACCTCAGGAAGCAAGACTTTGTTATCGGAGGCAACTACTCCAGAGGTGTCAGTAAAAGCATTTTCCTTAGTTTTTACGACAGAAAGATATCAATAACTTTGTCGACGTCAGTTGGAATATCCTTGTGAACAATATCAGGGGATTCAGGGCATTGAAGCGATGATGAACTTCAAAGTAGAATTTGCTCGCTCAAAACTTCTAGATGTTACTGACGTTAACAGCAACAGCAATATCTTTGTGATGCCGGGATAAATGTCGGGATGTTTCTTTCCATCTGCAATGTGGACAAAACAATATCCTGTCGGTCGCTCAGAAGGGGTTGTTCCATAGTTTCTCACAAGGAAGCTGCTTCTAAAAGCCATGAGCCACGGTGTTGGATATCTCTCGATAAAATTCAACGATATCATCAGCTGACGCAGGATCCAACTGATCTAAAGAGGGGAGCAAAAACATTGCTCAGAGACAGCTTCCTCGCCAAGCCATTGAAACGCAAGTCGAAAAGCAGGAACATTTGATCGGATTAATAAGTCGTTGCAAATTATAGCTGCGGAGGCGTTAGCCCCCGCACCGCGGAGACGGGGGGGGGGGGGGCTGCGGAGGCGTTAGCCCCCGCACTTTTATGCCATGGCATTTTGGGGCCGCCTAAATTTGGGCCGTCCTGTGACTGGTAAAAATAATGTTTAGGCCTACATAATTCAGGATTACAAAAATTACATATGACAATGAGCAATTTCTGGGACATGTCCGCTAATCACAGCTCTGCAAATGAACGAACACTCAATACGTAGGGTTCTGCTACGATAACTCCTGAAATGCAGCACTGCCCTATCTAGGGTTAGACCTACTCGACTCCGGCAGCCCACAGGGAGTAGCATTGTAGGGCTTGCGGAGTCGCGTAGGCCTATAGTGTAACAGGCACGGGTACCAAACGTTTTGTTGTGCACTGCATCTTGGCATCTTTCGGGTACTGATGGCAAACTTGGAAGCACCTGTTTCAGTGAAATTCTGAATGAAGTCAAGAAGCTGTCGGAAGAAAGAGACGAAAGGCTGATGATGTAGAATGTAATAACAATCTGCAAGCTTCTGCATGTCAGTCCTGCAACGAGTGCCACAGGAGAAAGGTCATTTTCTACCGCGAGGAGAAACAAGACGAACGTGGCTGCGTTCGAACATGACGCAGAGGCGTTTCAAAAGTCTAGCCATCCTCATCACACATAAAAACCGAACAGACCAAGCACGGGACGCCCTTGCTCCATCGGAATGAGTTTGTGGCAGGCAACCCAAGACGAAGATCAATTTTAGCCCATTTAAGATGGACCGTGTCGTGCTGACGTGTATGTTCACACTCAATGGACCTTACATGACATATCTCGGAATGACTTTAACATGTCTACCACATTGGCCTAATATTTGCTATATGTGCCAAGCACAACTTTATGTGTACCCAGCACAACTCAATCCTGGGCTGTAGCAGTGAACAGTGGAAACACACTTGGAATTGCCCGTGAGTCCCCCATTGCCTCAATTCATTCCACCATTGATGTAGTTCCACACAGGGATAAAGTCCCAGGCCAGCACCTACATTATGAGAAGGTGATGACAGAGCTTCCCACGGGAACTGCCTGCTCCTAATGACCTATTCATTCCCTCAGTGCTCGACATGTAAATTAAGCAGCCCCGCTAGCTGATGACGGCTCTGCAGGATAGGGGAGTATGAAACAAAAACCTCTCTCACAGGGATCTCAATGGGAAAGGCTGTGGGAAAACTAAATGGGGTAATTAATTGGATTTAATTGAGATTTACTCACACTAGGAAACGCATACAGTCACTCAGTCTAGCCAGTGGCGTGTTTCATCCACCCACTAAGTTTCAACCTGATGCATGAATGCTCCAGAAGTTATGAGTGAACGTGACGAACAGAAAGAATGAACGAACGAGTGAACGAATGAACTATCGAACGGACGGACGGAGAGACCCATGAATGTGGAGCTGCTCACCCGCAGCTGAAAATGGCGCGTTGGAGCAATGATTTATGTACATTTTTTGTTCCTCATTTGCCGATGGAATCCTGCAACTCCGGGGATTGCCCTTTTGCTTGTCTTGAAATATCTGGCCATGTGGATAGAGAGAAAACCGTTAAAAGGTTTGAATATTCTAATCAGGATATCTCATTTGACAGTGGTCCTAATATGGATGTAAAAGTACTCAATTTTATCACTGTCATATTTAAGCCCCATGCCTACAAGTATTGAGAGTGTGAAAGGTATCTGGTTCTCTTCCCGCTGTCCGGCATGAAGGAATATTGGTAAATGGGAAAGTATGTCAGTTATGTTAGCACGAAAGGGCCACATCTTGGAATTAATTGGGGGATTTGGTTATTCATCACTTTTCACTCAAGGATCCTTGCAATATTGTCTCTAGGTCCCCGCAGTTCATAATTCTTTTTGTTGTGGGAAATCAGTGCCACTGTACGTCTTTCAATGCGTATACAATTGTTATGTTCTTGTGATTCTTATTCAGTTGTGGCAGTGATTAAATGAAAAGGAACAGCAACATATTCTTTGCCCATATGCAACATATTACTGAATTACAGTCAGCACATATATACCCAATAAAATCTGCCCACACAGCACCCGTATACTACCAACACATACCCATGGTTCCCGGACCAATTACACATGGTCCAAAATAAGTCAGCCCAATCATTCTCCAATGAAAAATCTGCCAAAACAAAACCCTCATGGGTTCAATCAGCAGCAGCAGATTATTGCCCATGCATGGTCACATGCAACACAACATCATTCGCCAATGAAGGTCCCCCCTCCCGAAACCACAGCCCGATAACATCACACTACGTCGAAGGAATTAGTCCATTGTTAGATCCAGTGACGGAGTGGGGGCCGGGGGGAGGGGCGGAGGGGGGGGGGGGGGTGGCAGTACAATCAGCGATAGTCAAGATGTGTCTCGGGTCTGCTAATAGTATAGGCGATGTGGTTTGTACCGCTGATTTGGGTTATTTTGTTTACACGTTCGTCCTAAGGTCTTCCGCTGACCAGTAGTCTATTGCATCCACTCCATTTATTTCCGATGAAATGCTAAAGTGTGTTTTCTGAGGATTAGAGGGAGGCAGATGTTTTCGAAAAAGGTAATCGTTCTCATTCTTGCAATACCAGGCGGTGTGATTTGCAAGATCTAATATTAGGGATCAGATGATTAATTATTCGAAGGAGTATATGTATATATACTGATTAATTGTATCTCAACATTGGCTTCGGAAATATCGTTCGTTCTCGACTAATCTACTGCATTTTATGGAAGATGTTACAGTTCTGTGACAAAAGTTAAGCTGCTAATAGATTTTCCTGGACTTTAGGAATGCTTTTGACAAAGTACGTGCCTCATAAACGTCTCCTGTTCAAATTGGAGAGTTTAGGTATCACCGGCAATGTCCTGGAAGTGGATCCAAGAGTGCCTCAGTGCTATATCAGCTTATAATATATCCAACTGTATATATATATTCTCTTGCAGGCTAATATTATGTAATACTGTCGATCACGACATCTACTATGCACTATTTGCTCATCAGTCCTTCGAGAAATAAGACGGTAATAAAGGGGTACCCCGTGATGTATCCTGTATGTGTGTGCGCTTTGCATGTACCTATATGGCCACTACGTCCCCCGGAGACACGTTAATGACCAAATAGGAGACAGTTCGAAAGCAAGGAGTGGTACTTACAGGTTGATTCGACAAGCGACCTATGACTATGTGGTAATCATTGTGAAGCCCTTTGTGGTGTATGTGTCTCTCATTATGTTGAGGCTATGAAGTGGAGGTGGTGTTGATACCGGCCGTGTACTGGAATGGGTTAGGTGTGTGGCGGTATCGCAGACGAGGCCCGGGCAGGAAGGAAGCGGATGGTGTGCCGGCGGGTGGCGGGTGTGTAGGGATAAGAGGCGGCGCTAGACCGGAGTTTAAGGCAGAGGTGGTGGTAGTGAAGGGGACGGTGGGGGGACGGATAAGGTGAAAGGAAGTGGTTTGCCTGGTGGGGACTCGATTGTCGTCTGTTGCATCATGAGTTTAGTGCGTAGATGACCGAAGCGTACGCGTGTCTGCCGGTCCGGATGCAAGGGTGGGAGCAGGAATAGTGCGAGGGTAAACAGAATTGTGGGGGACGAAATGGAGTGGGTGTCGAGATAGAATGATACCTCCGGGGTGACTGCCAGGATGTCCTCATACCTCCGGGGTGACTGCCAGGATGTTCCTTCATACTACGGGGTGATGCCAGGATGTCCTCAGATACCCGTTTAAACGAGTTGTTGTGCCCAAGCTAAAGTCTAGTAGGTCTAAAGTCGCGATTTGTGATATTCTCTCTAGGTTTGACGGTCGGGTTGATGATAGGAAGATAGCGGGGCCTCAACAGGTGTGAGTTGGATGTGCGCTGGGCAGTGAATGCAGTTTGTGGAAGCTGCCGGTTTCTGGGGAATGAGGGATCTTTCGCTAAGGATGGTCTTCAACTTATGGTACAGGGGCCTCAGTGTTAGGCAAGTCTGTGTTGAAGGGTTGTTAATGCTGCGTTTACACTATGTTTTAAAGGCGGCCACGGACAGCCAACGTTTTAGGCGGACCGTGGACCATAACGGATAGACGTGACACACCACGGGTCGGGATAGGCAATCGTGACAGACTTGATTACCGTGGAGGCCGTACCAGATGTCGAAAAAATTTGCTACGGCAGTCACGGCAGTCGCGTAGGTCGTATATAGTAAAACGGGAAACGCAAAAAACGTGATGTGCGTAATAGGCCTTGATAGAAGCGGCACATTCCGCAGTGGGACGTGGCTCATATCTGTGTTCCCGGCGGAGCGGAACATTCGTGTCTAACGGCCTCTCAATTGTGGTACATTTTTGCAAAATCTCGTCGAAGAACTATGAGGGCATCCTCTGATAGTTCTGGAAGGTGTCATCGAAATCCCTGCGCGGAGTTTTCTTGTAATAAAACGTTGAGTAGTGACCAAGTGCTGAATTTTGTCTTCCGCCAACCATGCGCGAACCCTTGTTGAACTTTGCCTTCGATCCGCTTCCCTCGCCTCTCTCTTCTCTGTTCTCTGGCATGCCCTCTGTTTAAACTGCTGCTGAACCTTGCGCTGACGCAAAGACCGAATATGCTCCCGCCAAGCAGAGCAAATTTAAAATCTTCTTGGTCATTTTCATAATTGATCTCGATCGAAGTCTCCTGTCATCTTATTTCTGATGCTCTTGCCTAGTTTGATTTGACCCCGATTGGTGCGCAACAAACGTAGCTCCCGTGCACACGCACATCCGTCGCAAGCCTTCTCGCAACTTGAAGAAACTCGTCAGAACGTGGCCAGAACTTGAAAAAATTCACAGTACGTGAGAAACGTAAGAGACCCATCTGAACCGTGATTCTGCCGTAGGAAAACGCAGTGAGTGACATTTTACGGGTTGTGGACCGCGGGCTGAAGTATGCGGCCTGTGAGTATCCAGGCAGCATCCTTCTCCCTAGCCACGGCCCCAACACGGTTTACCGTGATAGACCGTAAACAAACTCAGCCCGGACCTAACCGACTGTCAATTCTGATAATTTTTGTTTGCGACACTTCAAGGCTCACCACGTTCGGACAGAACGTGGCATGACGTGGACGCCGGGAACTAGTGTAACCAGCATCAACTAGATTCGGAGGCGTGGTTCTTTATAACTCGTTGAAGAACCAACCAGTTGTGGCCTTCCAGCTAATCGAATTTATATCAGTGGTGAATTCCAATAACTTCGTCTTGGGGAACTGATCATTTGACGTCATTTATCTTCACAATCTAAAGAAGACAATCACCACCACGTTTCAAGTAGTTGATTACGTCCCGTGGGTTGCTAATTCGGCATTCTACGAGGACCTCTTAAAATAACATAATGAAGTTTCAATTTTCTCTCCAAATTTGTTGTAATATCGGAATTGAAAATTAATAATATTGACAGATGGAACAAAAACATTCATTTCTTTGTCGGAGAAAGTCTGCAATTATTATTGCCTAATGTTAATATCTTATTCGACAAGAATAGGCAACATGAATAGTAAACAATATAGGAAATAGACCTAGTGCAAGTGTGAGAGGGACGATCGAGAATGTGAAGTTTCCAAGCTTCCAAGCGAAAGTTCTCATCCGAGTGGGAACGGTAAGAGAAATCATTTTGGCCGCTAATTACTAATGAACACGTTTCTCGTGTTGATTAGGTTTTTGGATCAAGTAGGCCTGGAAAGATTGATAATTTTCGACTCTCACTTCGCCTTTTCCTACGTTAGGTGGTAACTTTGAGGCATGATTGATGCCCGTTCATACAGCTGAGCTTATGCATTGGACACTTCACCAACAGTCCTACAAGCCCGTGGCGAAAATATATCTACAATCTTGGACAAAGTAGTTGGGACACTTAGCCCAATTCCCGCAAAAAACGATGTGGATGTTCATCTGAGCGTCCCAGGATCACAGGACTCAGTTTGGGGTTGATTTTGTGGGTGTTGATCAATTTCACCAGTTCCGGAACTCGCCCCCCCCCCCTTCCCCCATGAAATGTTGTTTTCCTGATATTCCTATGACATACACCAACATTTGAATCGGGGGACGGTGGTGTCCCAAAGTATTTTGTCCAAGATTGGGGAGGACCGTACTGTTTCAAGAGCTTTATAGGACCTAGATTATGGTGAGAAGGACAAAATTGAGTCACAGTCCCGGCGTCTTGAACAAGACTACTACTGGCAGGGTTGTGATAGTAGGCCTAGTTTCAGCAGTGGTACTATATGGCCGGTCAAGTATAGATACTATCAGCGATAGACAGTACTGTAGGCGTGGAGGATGTCTTTTTCTGCGCTCATGTATATAATGTTCAAAGTAGCAGGAACAAATTTGATGAGTTCCAATTTTGGTTCAGGAACGCAAGCCTACGTAGTTGGAATTACAGAGTCCTGGCTGGACAGTGGAAATTTCCATAGCCGAATTTCACGTTTCAGGTTATGTTGCTAATATGCGAGATTCGGCAGATAATTTCGTGGCATTTTTTTTGGGGGGGGGGGGTGGTGGAGTTTGTTGTTTGAGTCTGAACTTGAATAAAATTGGGAAGACAGATTTGTGTTATTATTTTACATCATTCTGTTTGGTGTGAAAATCCGTCCAACGCTTCAGGTATTTCCAGATGCTCTATAGTCATTGTTGTATTCGTTCTCCCACCCGCCTGAAAGCAATAACTCCTTCTTCGAGGATGCGTTCACAGTTTCCGGTAAGAGTACAATTCAATCATCCAGATTTTTCTGGGCTAATGGTAGTATTGATAGGCACGGACCTGAGTTCAATGTCACCCAATTTGTTTCCTTTCGCAGCATGTTCATTTTCCTACCATAAAGCATAGAATCCAATTCCGTGATAAGGAATGTATAGGTTTAGGTGGCTTGGTACAGTGATCACGATATTATCGCTTTCGATGTGTCTTGCTCTGTCACATCCACAGAGCGTTGAGCTCGTTCCTATTGTTTCTCGAGGGTCGATTTAGATGGCACTTCTGGGTGCCTGATAGTATACTAAAGTTTGAATGTTGTTGACTCATAGAAGGGTTTCACTGATAAAGTTATCGAGATAAGAAAGTTTATGTTCCTTGAAAAAGCATCGCACTAAGAACAAAAGGGCCTTCCTTGGATGAAAAGAGAGTTTTTTCTGGCCGTTAAACGTAGGAGACATTTTTGGCGACTTTACCATTTTACTGGTTCTTAGTCTGATTTAGATGTTTCAAACTTCAGCAGAGGCTAGTCCATTGTATAGTTTCTGGTGCTATAAGCTAGATTTTGAAAGACAGATTACCTCTAATATGAAGAATAATCCTCGTGCGTTTTCTCTTATGTTAGGGGAGCAGAAAGTCAAGGACAGCATTTGGTCCACTGTTAGCGTCCGAATCTGAATACAACCAGCGATAGTCAGGAAGGTAGCGTTTCTAATAACTATTCTCGTCGGTAAACTTCCTGCGACCTTGTGGTCAAGCTCCTGGTCCGGACGAAGTTAAACCCTTCTTATTGAAATCTTTTGCCGACTGTTGTCTGTTCGATTAGCAGGGGCGAAAATACGGAGGGGGGGGGGGGGGGGGGGTGACAACCCCCTGTGAAATCAGGCAGTCGGGCTCTCTCGGCGGCAAAAGTCGGTCTCCGCTCGAGTCAGGTGACAAATTAATTGAGCATAGCAAGGACCTAGTTTTATTTTCTGTTCCCGTCGAAAAATAGGGGCTATTGCGATGTGCATTCTGGAATTCATGGTGTTTAAAAAACAAGAGTTAATTGAAAAATGAATGAAACTCGTTTCAACCACAGGGGCGGGCGGCCCGTCGGGGAGCAAGCGGAGAAGAAACGTTCGGGACAGAAAAAGTGGAAAAAAAATAGGGGCGTTGAGCACGTCCGACTAGTGCAGGAAATTGATTTGACTATGAAGAACATGTGTGCCAAGTTTCAGGACCCCCGCCCATCGGGACAATCATTACAAATATCGGTATCAGCTCGGGGCTATGCAAGACCATGATGTGACTGCCAATTCTCCTCAGAATTCCATTACCATCATCATTATGTGAATTTAGGGTCAAGCGCTTCGGAAAATCATGTGTCATACTCATATCCAGCGTACAGGCAATATAGTAATCTCTTGAATATGTACCCATATATGAGTGACAGGTATTCATGTAGCTAGGTTCACAGATCCTGTTTTGAAACCAAAATTATCTTAACACGCAGTTACGTAGTTGGGAAAATACGGTTGGCAGAAAACTGAATATTTTCAATAGGTTAATTCATGCTAGACTATCGACTAGGATAGCACCATTTTGCTTTGAGGGGTGTCAGGTTTGCAAAAAGTTTTCCAAAGGGGGAGGGCCTGCCCAGATCAGGCCCTATCAACAATCCTCCCCCCCCCCCTCCCCCAGATCAGTCTCATCACAAGATCATAACGGAAACGATTTGCCACTAGTCGAGGCCCAGGGCACCCTCCACGACCGCATGGCGCCGCTTCTGGTACAATCCCGATAACGAGAATGGGGGCGGTCCACGAAATTCTTGTCGGTCCAAAATGATCCCCCCCCCCCTGGAATTTTTATGTATATACGCGCCTGCTATTAGCTATTATTTCAATGAAACCTTGTCAAGGTGTTGTTTTCCTGAGGATTGGAGGGAGACAACGTTTCTCGCTATTTTCAAGGAATCAAGCGGTCTCTTTCATTGTATTGCAAGCAGGAGTCTTACTATGTTGTTTGGCAAGGTACTTGTTCGAAATTCGAATCCTTATTCAGGTTCATATTGTCGATTTGTTCAGAGTCTAGTTCTGATTCTGGGTTCTCAGCATGGTTTTCAGAAATCGTTCGTGTTTGACTAATCTCTTAATTTATGGAAGATGCCGACTAGTAGAGTTGACACCGGCAGTGCTGTTTATATTTTTTTTTTTCTAGACTTCCAAAAAGCTTTTGAGGCATTGATGGACTGTTCCTTGATGGTTCGTCAGTGTCTCTTCAACACGGAACAACGAGTTGTCATCGATGGTCGTTCGGGTCTCCTTGGCGAAAGGTCACTAGTGTCACGTGGTGTTCCAATAATCTGTTGTTGGGTCCCTATTTTTTCTGCGTATATTGACGATCCCGAAGATTCGGTGCATTCCAAGTTTGCGACATACGCAAGTTGTATTGGGATCTAGGTTGCTTCTGAACGAAGATGTTGGCAAGTGTCCAAAGGATCTTGATGTGACTCCAAATTTTTTTCGATTTGCAAACGTTTTTCAATGCCGATAGTTCAAGGTTCCAAATCGCAATACGTCTTCCAAGGTAAATTACAAATATTTCAAGCAGGTGAATGCAAAAAATCTTGAATTCCTTTTTATTCTCCTTGAAACTGTCTAAGCAGTGTGCCGAAGCTGTGCGAGGAAGAAAATTGGATCTTGGTTTGATTTAGACGTCATTAGCAGTTTCCTTGATAAAGATATGTTGTAGCCTGTTTAAGCAGTGGTGAGACCTCCCCTGGATATTCTGCATTTACCAGTTTTTATGGATCCTCATTCTCCGAAAGACAAGCAGGTATTGAAAACGTTCAGCGGAGGGCCACTTGATTAATTCACTGTCTTAGGGATCTACTCTCGAATTAAGATACGTGCGTCTCGATGTACATCTGATGGGCTGCAGACGTAAAATAAATTTCAGGTGATTTGATTCAGTTTCTTAAAATTGTTCATGGTTTCGATGCCTTCTGTCACTATTTCTACTTCCTACCACCAAAGGGGTCATGGCCTCAAGTTAGTGGTAACTCTGCAGATTGGACATTCGGACATTTCTTCTCGCAGAGAGTTTATTTAATGGTGGAACAGCCTTCTAAAGATTTTTGTTCCGTCTAAGAGTGTGAATGCGTTCGAGAACATCTTGATTTATTTTTCAAGAATTGTGGCATCTAGGTCATCTGGTTATTCTTCTCCTTTTGGGATTTTGGCTTTTCAGTGTTTTCAGGAGGATTTTGTCTTTCCTGACCCTGTTTTCACTAAACACAATTAGAGTCATTAACATTATACAAGCTAGGGTCGGATACAGGGGGGAAACTAGAGGCAGTTGTCCCTCCTTCACGATTTCGTCGGTGGATTTGCCTACCCGTCCAAGAAAAATGCGCCTTTTAGTTTGCCCTTTACTCCAGAAGTTAGGATCAATATGTTGGGCACGTGAACTCGGAGAGGGTAATTTCGACATATACATCATCAGTATTCTGAAAAATCTCGCGTCACGCGCAATATAACGTACGTGTGTTTCTTGTCTGCGAATTTCGTGAGTCATAACGCGTAGAGGTGGAACTGTTTAAAATTCCAGTAAAATAATATATTAAGCTAGCCATCCATTAGTCCCGCAGCGCAGGCGCAGCGCAGGCGCAGGCGCAGCGCAGGCGCAGCGCAGGCGCAGCGGCAGGCTCAGAATGTCGCCATCCACTCATCCGCAGCACCCTGCGCAGCCATCCCACAGAGAGTCCATATAACGCGGGAAACTAGTGTTCAACCGAACTTGGAGAATGAGCATTTTCCCCCAATTACCAGCTTCTCGCATGCGACAGGGCGGCTCAGTGTCTGATCTCGGTCTCGCAATTTCCTGTGTTACATATTCAATTCTCCCACATTTAGATAAGTCACGCCACAGCACAGCGGAACCATGTACCGCATGCATTTTAAACGTTAACGTTAAACATTAGTTAACAGTTATAATGGAATTTCTGATTTTATGTTAAACTGTCGAGCACAGAGTATGAAGCATATCAAGGCTCAGCAAAGGTGCAGGCCTAGATACTGCACCTTATTATCAGCTCCACGAGGTACACGACACGAGGCAATGAACGGCTGTACCTCACTGCTGGGGTGGGGGTAATCACATGCAACCGCAACTTGCTACCCCTCGTTTGTCCCGCTCGCAATCCCTGTGCTGCGAACCGCAAAGAAAGGCAACATGTACCATTTTCGAAGTCTTTGGTATGACCCGACCAGGAATGTGAATCCCAGTCCCCCGGGGTGGAGGGTCGGCGCTCTACCAACCACTCGGATGAAGGCATAGTGGTGACATGTACGATATGTTCTATACATAGAAGAGAATGAAGGAGAATTAAAAAGACAAACATGTGAAGGTAAAAATGTAAATTATGATTGTAGAAGGTAGGGCGAGGCAGATTCGTAGCCAGCTTCCCCACTGGCTACGCCACTCAGGCGAGGTGCACTCGCTGCGTGTCACCCGTCTGGAAACTTGTCCCTTTCCTCCCCACGTTGGGAGAATTATGGCGCTGTTCCTGCCATAACATAACTGCGCGCTGCCCAGATGATACGAATTGCCCATTCGGCGCTTCCTGGAACCATCCGCAGGGCTTGCGCAGTCCGCAGAATCGCTAACTGATCAATTCCCTGCGCAGCAATCTGCTGATGCGCTGCGCCTGCGGAACCGTGGATTGCACTTTTTGTTATTCCTATTTTCCGATTTCTGCGGACTTCGCATTGCCTGCGCTGCGCCTGCGCTGCGCACTAGTGGATGGCTAGGTTAAGACGCACAGACTAACTCTGTACAAAGTAGTTTATGTTCGCGGAATGCAGTGCAGTGAGCGCAGTTTGCGTTGGGGTTGTTGGGGGAGCGATTCCAATTACTGTGGTTACCGGCACATTACGAACATCAAGGAATTAGATCAGTAAGGTAGGCAGGCGGAAGACAAACATGTGAGTTTATCTGTTACGGGGCAAGAGAGACTGAAAAATCGACCATCGAGTGTGCAAAAAACTCGACTAAGTTGAATAGGGAAGGAAGACTTTGTGCCCAAATATCTGGATGTAACAAGCAACAGCCTGATTACGCGAAGTTGCTTCCTTGTTTCGTATTAACTACGAGCAAAGCTCCAAGATTGGCGGTAATGGACTGGTCCCGTGAGCCTATTAGTATTCAAAGTATGTAGCTCGATCTCAAGTTCGAAAAGTTTGGAAACTGCAGAGAACGCAAAGCGTTATGCAAGAACACGAGACATGGCATATTGCCCAGGCAGTCAGGCCTACGTGTATAGAACAGAATAACCATGTTTTCCTGCTGCTCGCAGGTCCCCGGTCATTGGTGGCCAAGAGGGATCGAAGGCTAAAACACTGCTGAACACAGAACATGAACATGCACTGACCACAAAACTTTGGTAGTAATGATTCAAGTTTATTGAAGATCAAGAGGCCAAGGTCTGAAAAGATTGTAAACCCAATAACTAGTTGATGTAAACTGCAATAAATAACATAATTGGTGTATTGCACCCCCATATTGAGTACTTGCAAGTTCAAGGTCTCCATAATCAACAAAGGTCAGGTCCGGATGATTCAAGGAATCACTACGCCTCCTAGACTATAGTTTAGATACTGAAATTCCACTTGATTAAGAAGGTTCGTCTCATGTCAGAATTGTTATACAGGTACAAAATCCATCGCTCCATCTATAATTGAGTTTTAGAGACATCAACTGACAAAATACGGGGAGGAATAACTACGCAGAGCTGCGTTTTTGTCGTCACGTCCGAAGCTATTATAATTCCAGGCAATATTTTACCCGGGGAGACAATAGGGATTACGCACAGAGTCTGAGCTCGCCCATCCTGCCAGCTACAGGAAGTGAAACACATACACGGCATGATACGTGATTCCCTGACTGAAGTCGAGGACTACTACAACATCAGACTAACCGAGGTAGTACGTCCTTTATTCACCCTTTAACGAATGAATTTTGGGAGAAATATTATACCATTATAAAGAGAGTCCATATAAACTTGGCATTATTTATATATAATAATATATATATATATATATATATATATATATATATAATATATATATCTATATATATATATATATATATATTATATATATATATATAATATATATATATATGAATGGTGTTTGCAAGTTACTAATACAATAACTGCCCTATAATACTGACCATTGTGGTTAATTCAACTCAACTTTTACACTCGACTTTAATCAATAGTAACGGAAGCATTTGTGCTTGTATTCAGAACACTATAATATCTCGTTTTGGTTTGTGATCTATATAATCAGAATAATAAAGTAATCAGACAGCGCTTATTTTGTACCCACATTCAGGAAACCAAAATGCCTCTGGATTCCTCGATTCATTTCTGATAAAATAATGTCCAGACTAAAGAACTAGCTTGCTCAATATGACATTTCTCAAAATATTCCCACTTTCAGCCAATAAAGATACCATCCTGACAAAACGATAGGGTTCCTGTATTTTTGATAAGACCGAATTTCGACTTGAGCAGAAGTGTTCAGAAGAGTTCGCCAACGTTGACCTCCGCTGAACTTCGTGTTCTCATCATGGGAACACCAAGTATAAGCTGCAGTCCTCCAAACCAAGTACAATTTGACCGAATTATAAAATAATTCACCGATTCCTAATTTTTTTTATTGATAAATGACCTCTCCTATACGAAAGCAAAAGGCCTCCTGGCCGCCATTAGACCTACGCACCAATTTCAGCTCGATCCGCCCAAGCGTTCCGAACGAGTTTACAATGCTGTAGACTTTGACTGCTAGTGACCTCGGATTGCCTCTGACCTAACACCCAGAACAATAGGCGTATGTGCTCATCGTGAGGAACACACAAACCAAGAATAAGACCATTTTGCCAAAAGGTAACACACGAGGTCTACGCTAGAAACAAAAGGGTCTCTTTTCTCTCCACATTCAACGTCAACGGCATTCAACGTCTCTATCCGACAGGATGCAGTTTTGCACGCACAGCCACTTCCCCTCGCGAGAATGGAGTTGAGTGAACGAGACTGTCGAGTTTTTTAAGGTGAGCATGAGCGGCGAGAGTGTTGCTATTCCAAACAGAATTAATGGAACGAGCAAAAACTACGAAGGCTAAATTACAACGTGTACCACTGATGCTGCATCACTGCAAATGAAATTCTTTGGCATATCTCCTCGTGAGGCATACCTACGTCCGTATAAAATTAGTAGGCGTTCCTATGATCTTCCAGCATTCTCATACAGTTCATTTGACTGCATGCGCTTCTCTATCGACTTTAAGTCCGATATTTACATTCATATCGCACCCCGCCCCTCACGAAATCCTACCTTTTATGTCGTCAGAGCAATTCGGGGAACATCAACAACGTTATCCAACTCCCACCTTAAAATACAACCTTTTCCATGCAATGATGGAGAAGTTCCAATAGAATACCTGACTATAAATCTATAAATAGAAAACATGGCTATAATCAGAATGCGTGGCTATAGATACTTCGTGGAAAATGTACTTCTACAACTCCCGAAAAACATTTATTTTCAACGGGCAAGGAAGCCTAATCCACCCACAGAAACCCGGCTCCACCAATTTCTGAGAAACGCTAGTTTACATATAGAATTATTGATATTAAATAGGCACATAAGTTAGGATATCACCCGTCGCACAGTCTGTCTGGATTACTCGTACAATAGGCCTAGAGCAATGTATTATCCTTCCTCAAAACCTAACCTCACTAAAAAATAAAAAAGCATACGAGATTCTCTGAAATGGTTTCACCAACTAATATCGGGCAATTTTTCAATAACTCATGATGTTTATGTATACTGGATTCTCTCTGGGCAAGCGCAATAGTATCTGTAAAGGGGTTAAGCTAGTATTTCATGATTGCGAATGCGGGTTGCAGTGTATATGAACCTGTAATCATAGGTTTGCGAAGATTAATACAGATTGTAATGAAGTGGACATGTTAGCAGGTCATGTAGGCTACGTGTTTGCTTTTCTGGAGAGTGTTCACACAATCCTTCTGGGCCATGCACGTTGGTATACATTGATAATTGTACCAACTCAGCGCTCATTCTATCACAATCTCTCTGGGCCATGCACGTTGGCATACATTGATAATTGTACCTACTCAGCGCTCATGCTATTACAATCTCTCAGGGCCATGCACGTTGGTATACATTGATAATTGTACCAACTCAGCGCTCATTCTATTACAATCTCTCTGGGCCATGCACGTTGGCATACATTGATAATTGTACCTACCCAGCGTTCATTCTATTACAATCCTCTGGGCCATGCACGTGGTATACATTGATAATTGTACCTACTCAGCGCTCTTTCTATTACAATCTCTCTGGGCCATGCACGTTGGTTATACATTGATAATTGTAACCTACTCAGCGCTCATTCCATTACAATCTCTCTGGGCATGCACGTTGGTATACATTGATAATTGCACCTACTCAGCGCTCATGCTATTACAATCTCTCTGGGCCATGCACGTTGGTACACATTGATAATTGTACCACTCAGCGCTCATTCTATCACAATCTCTCTGGGCCATGCACGTTGGTACACATTGATAATTGTACCTACTCAGCGCTCATGCTATTACAATCTCTCTGGGCCATGCACGTTGGTATACATTGATAATTGTACCTACTCAGCGCTCTTTCTATTACAATCTCTCTAGGCCATGCACGTTGGTACACATTGATAATTGTACCTACCCAGCGTTCATTCTATTACAATCTCTCTGGGCATGCACGTTGGTACACATTGATAATTGTACCTACTCAGCGCTCATGCTATTACAATCTCTCTGGGTCACGTTGGTACACAATGATAATTGTACCTACTCAGCGCTCATTCTATTACAATCTCTCTGGGCCATGCACGTTGGTACACATTGATAATTTGCCTACTCAGCGCTCATTCTATTACAATCCCTCCGGGCCACGTTGGTATACATGATAATTGTACCTACTCAGCGCTCATTCTATTACAATTTCTCTGGGCCACGTTGGTGTACATTGATAATCGCACCTACTCAGCGCTCATTCTATTACAATCTCTCAGGGCCATGCACGTTGGTATACATTGACAATTGTACCTACTCAGTGCTCATTCTATTACAATCTCTTTGAGCCACGTTGGTACACATTGATAATTGCACCTTCTCAGCGCTCATTCTATTACAATCTCTCTGGGCCATGCACGTTGGTACACATTCATTTGATAATTGTACCTACTCAGCGCTCATTCTATACAATCTCTCTGAGCCACGTTGGTATACATTGATAATTGTAACCTACTCAGCGCTCATTCCATTACAATCTCTCTGGGCCACGTTCGTATACATTGACAATTGCACCCACTCAGCGCTCATTCTATTATAATTGGGTGGAATCTCAACAAACGCGTAACAGATCCGGACACTTTTCCTATATATCTGTTCCAGCGTGAATTCGATAGTACCAGTGCCATGCCGATGTCGCATCCGCAATTATCGAATAGACTCTAATAACTTCGTTCCTTTGACCAAGAGCACAGTGGGAACCGTCACTACAAACAGGGCAAATCCAATCCGTTCTGACGTTACAACTGTGTGCTCCGAAAACTTTGAATATTATCCGTTTACATTTTGCTATTTCAATGATTAATTTTACTAGTGAAGTCGAATATGACTTTACATCAACATGATGCCACCACCTTTTAGCGCCAGTGACATTTCACCGGCGTGGTAAATAGCTACATATATCAGTCACAATACAATATTCCGAAAGTAGAATTAATCAATACATATTATCGATGTCTCACTGACCATTTTTCGCACATATTGACAATTGCTCCATTTTCCCATCGTTAGCTGTTACAAATCGTTCCAATCTTTCGACGGCGCTGCTTTACTCGGTTACCTACATTTTATCGTTCCTCGCTGAAATCGCTGCGGGTGAGGCCCGCCAGAATCCATAATATCCAATTACAGAGCTGTTGGAGTGAGCCTGACTTTCCTTATATATACACGTGCTAGATGAGGGGAATCAGAATTCCCGGATTTCGAGAACATCAAGAGAAGTAACTAGACATGTGTAGGCGGGTAAACCGCCCCGTGTATATCCCCACTTTTGAGCAATCATTGGGAGGAAGTATCTAACACCCCATAAAGACCCCCATTTTGGTCAGAAAAACACCAGACCAACTTATCCCCAAGTTTGTTGTAATCCATGGGTGTTGATAGGCACATGAATTATGCGAATTTGACACATGATGGCTTTGAAATGACTTCTAACTTGTGGGGAACAAATGTAGCCCCATCCGCCAAGTTTCGTTCAAATCTGACAAGTTTGGAAAATCGCATAAATTTTGCAAGTTTGACCTCCGATGACCTTGAAATGACCTCCACATTTTTCGGATTCAACTATAGTTCGTTCCCACCAGTTTCGTTCAAATCTGACAAAGTTGGAAAATCGCATAAACTTCACAAATTTGACCTTTGATGACCTTGAAATGACCTCCACATTTTTCGGGATCAGTTATAATCCCTACCCACCAAGTTCGTTCAATCCGACTAACTTGAAAATTTCGCGAAAATTATGCAAATTAGCGGCCCCCAAGCATTGCAGCGATGCCCACTTCCGAACTCCTCCGAGATTTCACTAGGGCGGACAAGTGTACCAAGTTTCAGATCCATCGGATGAAGCGTTAAAGAGTTATTGCGCTAACGGGAAAATCTTCCAATCGTGGAAATTATGCAAATTAGCGGACCCCGCTAATGTGGCGACGCCCACTTTCGAACTCAGATTTCACTAAGGCGGACATGTGTGCCAAGTTTCGGCTCAAACGGACAAAGTGTTGGAGAGTTATTGCGCTAACAAGAACGCGGCGGCGGACGCGGACGCGGACGCGGACGCGGCGGCGGCGGAGACGGCGAAGCCAAAACCATAATATCCCCAAAGTGGGGATATAATTAGCCTAAAATCGCAGACACGTCGTTCATGTGTGCTGTTGGTTATTGTTGCATTCTGGCCAAAAACTTCAACAGGAAACAGTCACTCACTACAGCCGAAATTGCATTCAACTTGCCGGGATATCAGGGAATGGAGCAACGGGATAGAGTTACACATGCAATTCACACCTCCTTCCACACACCTAATTAGCTTAACGATACAAATCTCAAGGATTTGAGACGAATGGGACAATGCAGAGCTTTCCGCAATGAAAGGCCTAGTCTGCAGAACACAGTAATTGTTTCTGCAAGACTCGAACACACAAATCTCCGATTTACAAACCAATTGCAAGGCCTCGGCTGTGTATTACCTTTGCTATGCTAGAGTAACCATGTAGCATCATTCACAGTGCATGTGTGGTTCACATTGAGAGGAAAACCAGGAAGCCAAAAGGCTAGTGATTCCTCTTCTCATTCCTGATAACCTGTGTCCAACACGAGGACAAATGGGAAAGATGGTACAAAGCTCATTATAGGCGCGCAAATGACATTTCTCACAGATTTTCCAATTTTTCCCAAAAATTGACACTATATTGACAAAAATTAGGGTTCCTGTACTCTTGATGAGTAAGCTACACACTAAATTAAACTTGATCAGACCAAGCATCTGGAGATTCTGGACTTATTCTGTTTACCTCTGATCTGCCTCCCCCCCCCCAAAAAAAAATAGGGTTAAAGTACTCATCATGGGGAAACAACACAACCAAATATGAGCTTCATTCATTTCAGTGGGGTCAAGTTATCATGTTTAAAGCTGCTGAAAATTGACCAAAATATTGACTTTTCACATAATTTCTATTTTTCACTAAAAATGATTCTGATCTACACACAAAAACAATAGGGTTCTGACCTGACCCCAAAACAAGGATCATGTACTAATTATGGGGAACACATACTAAGTGTGAGCTTCATCCCTTCAGGTGGGGTCGAGTTATCGTGTTTACAAGCCAGGCGTCACATACACACACACATACACACACACACACATATATACATACGGACATGACTAAATAGATTCTATAGTTGGTATCATAATGCATCGCAAGCAAACATTCCTGGTTCAAATTTCAAGCAGTCAACGGACTGACGGAAGGGTTTCCCCAGATGGTTGTATTTGCAGTTGCCAAAATCACGTAATGGTTCTGCTCTAATGCAGTAGATTTGCACATGGGTTCCTGGGGGGTTGTTCCGGGATTTTTGTAATAAGTCAGTCGTGAGCAATCGTTGAACATTAATCTCCCATTCCTTCAGGTTCCGAGAAAGTGGTCGGATGCTGGGGTTTACTGGTCGTCCTCAAGGAGGGGATGTAAAATGGTGGTCCCTGGAGTAGGTTGCGAATGTGTACAACCCTGCCTCGAGATCATCTGCGCACTAGTCAAGAAGAGAAGCCGAGTTATGCACAATGCTCATCCACGACCAATACTGCCAAGGATCGTAGATGAGCCTTTACTGACAAATGTGTTTACGAAAAATATCAACAGTATGTTATTTTTGCAGATTATTATTTGCTGTGATAGGCCCCTAATCGACCCGCATGTTGTTATGTAGGTATGTATAATAATCTAGTGCTCGAGTTCCGCGCAAGTCTCAATCATAGCGAAGATAGTAACATTACCACGGAGATACATGAACGGAACATAAAATCAACGTTACGTGACAAATCACATGATACACGAAGAGTAATTAAAAAATATGATCTTATAGACACTACACAGTCGGTTCCTTCATGTGGCCAGGCTAAAAAAACGAGGTACGGACCTCCAGGCAGCCAGTCGGGTGCTCAGTCTCATACAGTCGGATGTTCAGTATGAGTGAGGGGTATGAGTGGGTGGTGGGTGGGCAAATAGGCGATGTTCAACGACATATCTACATGTAGTGTGTAGTGTACTCAAGTCAACCTCTTATAGTCTACAGCCTCCAACTCACAAAGTACCTTGGAAAACAATCTAAGGTGTTTAGTCATAAGCAGTCAAGACACGATTCCTATTGAAACGAGTACACTAGACATCCCGTAGCATACCTGCTACTTAATAAAGGAAGCAAGGAACCCTTATCAGGCAGGCCATACGGGTCCAATTAGCAGTTTATCCATTGACTCTAATTGGGCGTGTATTCATTCCCAACTTCCGATTTTATTGCTACAATATTTTGTCGAATTCGGAATAGTCCCATTTAACTGTTCTCTACTCCGCTCTTTGGAAGTGCTATTTCTCGTGAGCGTAGTCACGCTCATTCATCGCCTGTTGGTGTGGACTGGTGATAACGCCGTGGTCCCCATCAATCATACCATGGTGGGCGTGAACTTATCCGGCGGTTTCTCCTCCTTCCCCTCTCGATCAATGTCTTCGTCTGAGGGGTCGTCGATTCGCTCAGCTCTAAGTTGGAATCCTCCTCCGGAAGGGTTTCCAGCCTCGTCCGAAGACCGAACTTAGAACTTAACGCGATCATGTCCAATTTTGTGTTGATCGCGTTATCCTCCTTTGGCGAAAGAGATTCCGATTTGTCGGTAGCTGTTCTTGAATTTGACGTCGATCCCTTTACTCTTCCTCTGCCCCTGTGAGCTGCCGGTTCTCCGCCATCACAAGTGGATGATGGGGTACGACACCCGTTGGACCCCGCTAGCGCTGCGTTCCCTTTACGCTTTCGTCTGCTCTGCGCGCATTTGCAGTTCGGTCCGTGGTCGTCTATGTTTCTTTGGCAATGCGTGTCTATACAAGGCTTCAGTAGGAAGACGACGCCCAGTAGGGTGAGGCCGCTTCCTACAAGAATAAGTAGAATGTTACAGAATCATCTGTACGTATCTGGGAGATGATAAAGGAGCTCCCAAATCCTGCGAGTAGCGCTCCGACGATTAGGCTCGCCATAATCCGGGCACACGTAACCTTCGGCATTGTGATGATAGTAACTAATGGATCCTAAATTAACTAAACCATATAGTTGCGAAACCCCCAATATGGTCGACAACTTTCTTTATTACCTCCAACATGCGGATGATCCGTCATTGGTGATGAAGAGTATCAAATGCTTATCTGAATGATGAGATGCGGTTATGAACTAGTGGTAGAAGCTGCGCTTTCCCGTTCGAATAATCAGTCAAAGTGCCTGTACATGTTATTCCACTAAAAGGCGTTCAATACGTTAAGATGGTGTGTGAGAACACAGGGCGGTCACTTTGTTACGAATATATAGGCTATATTCACGCGACACCTCAGATGTGCATGTGATAACCTCGATTGGAAAATTGAAGTGTTATCACGAAGTCAATTCCAGTAAAAGCTCCACGAACAAGAGAAGCCTATATTACTCGCATTACACATTTTTAACGAACTTTCCATGAATGATGCCAGCTGCACATTCTACTTTATTCCTTCCATTCGTAGACTAAACACGATTGACACGACATTACACGCTACGGACCACGTATTACAAAACAGGTGGTGTGATCGTAAACAAATAATCCTCATGAATATTCGCAAAATGCTCCGTAAAACACGGTATTTCGAAGGCGCGATATATACCTGAGCTAAGCCCAGACAAAATGAAATTGCAACCCTCGCGGCTTGACGCCCCCGCATATCATCTGCCAGAGGAATATGTTTAACACTCGTTGGTTCCGGTTGTGGTATCCGTGTAATTATATGAACGTAGATGGCATAAACGGAGAGTGTGGTAATGAGCTGGCTGCTACCTATACACACTAATGAAAGCATGATTTCGCGGGATTAAATCCGCTAAAATCTTCTCATGGGATGTTCTGTTGATCTCATATTCGGTTTAACAGGTTTAAGTAAGGTCTCATTCGACCCTTCTCGGCCTTCTTCACAGACGACTACACGGCGATTCCAACTCTGACGAGGCAGCTCCGACCAGACAATTTCCTCGACGCAATTACCGCGAAGCCTACATAGAGGAGAGAGAAAGAGAAAATAATCTGACAAAATTAATTGTGTTACAACATTGTAATAAAAACCAATGCAACCTTCTCATCCGTTGATATACAGCATACACTGTATACATTATCCAGCACGGCTGCTATGCTTTGATAAGTGATTTAGGATTATATGGAGAGGCAAAGACAAAACTTGATGGTGACTGTACTCAAATCTGGCTTTCTTCTTACGTTTGCTGTCTGTGTTATTTTTAACTCCTAAACAGTGATAAAATTGTGTTTAGAGAAGGGTTTAATGAGTAAATCATTTGGGAGTGTACCTCATTTTCCCCCGAGTACTGTTTGTTTCACGTCGTTGTAGTCGTCATATATTTTCGCTGCATGGGACACTCAATAGGTCAGAAGCCTTGGTCCATTGAAGAATATTCTTTGAGTGGACTAGAGATGAAGTGACATTTTGAGGCATTATTGTTTGTGATGTAGTGACAGCCTTATCGGTTTAATTTCATGTCGAAACTGTCTCGAGACTCATAACTAAAATTGTTGAAAGTGTATTGGTTAAAACATGCGGCAATTCGCAGTTCGTTCTCCTCTTCGTTTATCAACTCCACCAAACAATTTTATAATGTAATTAGTAAATATCATCTTAACAACTTGGTGTGGGAACCGAATAGGGTTAACAACACACGGGTTTAGTCAGCTCCATTCCACGAGGTGGTCTGAATTATGCACTGGGCCTGCATATTGAAACCTTTTATCTATTGATTAGAATGCTCCTGAGTGAGAAGCTATGTGAATCCTAATCCAAGGGATGTGGATAAATTATTGTGTTTATTCAGGACATACTTTGGGCATCGGCAGGTCTTGAAAAATTCATCATTACATTGTAGTGAAGTACAATCTACAACAGTTTTATTTTAGTTTAGTATCACATTCATTGCCCTCTCACGCTCTATTGTGGTGTTTCAAAACCACCCTATGTTTGGAAAAGGTCTTCAAGCTTCAATACAGACGAATGTGTGGGACACGGGATGGATACGTAACACTCCACACCTTTTAATAAGGAGTGTACGAACAGACTAGCCTTCGAGAAAAAAAAAAATCTTCGAAATATGAAAATCAGCCCCTTGCGAAAGCCCAAGGTTATGTATTTTCAATCATATCGTGTCTCACTGGATTTTTGGTTCCTTTTAGGTTCCTCTACATTATACATCGTATAATTTACCTCACTGTATACAGAAATTCTTGTGGAGAAACACATTAATGAGTGAATGAATGAGGTACGAAATATTTGCTTTCATTGGTGGAAAAATTAGATAACCAATGCTGTGATTTCTGCGGTCTTCAAATGATACGTCAGATCAGGTTTCATCAATATTTTTAACAGGCAAAATGTTATAAGTAGGATATTCACCCTTGGAGGGGAAGGAGGGGGGGGGGGGGTTAAAATGTACCGGTCTTTCCTCCCAGCGTTGTTCGTTCCCTAGCTGAAATATCCAGGTCGTTTTAAGTGAGGTAGATTGAACGTGGGAGAAGTTGCCCCAGCTCAATCAGTTCATGGTTGAGGCCTATTCTTATCTGCCTATTGAAGTAACCAGAGAGCCAACAGGCTCAGTGTCTCCTAATAACCTATGAGCAGATCCAAGAACAGGAGTAAGGGTGATAAACACCAAATTCCAGTTCGAAAGGACCAAGAGTTCTGGATTTATCGTGTCTACAATGTTTCCAGACTTTGACCTCTGCTGCGCTCAGATGACCTATGACCTCCTACCCCCTCCCCATAGGCATAATGTTCACATCGTGGGAATCCACATACCAAGTAGGAGCTTGATCCATCCGGGTCCAGTATTTTGTCCACTAGCCGGGCGTACCAGAATGAGCCTCATCCATCCAGGCAAGGTAAAATTACTGTGTTAACGGTTTATTTTATTTCTCACAAGTTTCCATTAAAAATTGTCTACGCTACTCAATCTCACGAGAAGGTTGCACATACCGAGTTTCAACTTGATTGGGCTAGGTATCCTGGGCATATTATGTTACCAACATATGTTGCATTACCCCAAATCAGTCGAAATCATGTTCTCGATGTGGGGGAAAATGAAGTTCATGCATTTTGTTTGGTCGAGGTAAAATTAGTGAAAATGTAAATTTTTCTGATCTCGCCAATGTTCATCAACTGAACACCAGTCCACACAAAAAAACAATGGGGTTCATGTACTTCCCAAGTGACCCGTTCAAATTCTTGAAAACCCATACCCACTCTGATGACAATCATTACATTTTTATGATCATCCAAATTAATCTGCAGAAGAAGTCTTTGACTCCCTAAAATACAAGGTGAATGAATTGCATGAACCAGAATGAAGATCGCTTACCCCAGACCCCCAAATGATCGGTTACCCCAGACCCTCAAATGATCGCTTACCCCAGACCCCCAAATGATCGCTGACCCCAAACTCCAGAATACGCCATATGTTCGATGTGTTAGGGCATTGCATTGGCCACCCATCACCCCATAATTGGTAATTCAAGGAAAATCTAATGCACCTCGTTTGAGGGAATGCATTTCCCCCCCACAACGGTTCATGATGCCTTCACACAATAGCTTATTATGCCCCTCTGCCGCGTGGACTCCCTTCTACCTAATCGGCGTTCCTAGCTAACGGTGAGCAGAAAAGTTGCGTTTGCATAACAAGTACAATGGGTAACCTGGGGGCTATGTAGCGTGTGGAGACATAAAAATGCGCCACTTGTAGCAGAGATTGGTGTGTAAAGGACGAATGTAAGGTCTTGACACTCTGGCCCATGAAGTCGTGAGGAGGTTTTCTACGTGCTCGTACTGTATGCTGTGGAGGACTGGGCGTGTTAATACAGGCCATGGCAACTCCCGTGTAATTCCTAGAACGGAGAAACTATGGCACAAACCTTACTAAGTATTTTGTATTGAAGTTACCATTATTCGATGCATTTACCAACGCAATGGGCAATCTTTCAACATCTGATATCTATGTTGAACGACTCGATGGGAGGCTCGATTTGCCGGTTTTGAGTATATAGGGACAGGGACCTCACCACGTACGCCGGAAGCCGCAGTCCACGGGAGTAGGCGAATTGCAGAATGCGGAGCACTTATTCATCGCCACCTGTTGGTGAACTTACGGAGTGACATTGAGACTCGGCCTGGAGTGTATGGTTTTGTCAAGCTTATGTTAGAGCCGCCATAGATCATTAGTCGGTTGAAAAGTGTTGGATATGGTCCCTCGTACACGATGGGTAGTTCGTTATAGAAGGAATTAAAGTTATTACACTTCGAATAAGATATATTGTTTATTTTAACATGGCATCAATTGTGTGATAATTAATATAAAAAGAAACATGTGACACCTATCTAATGACTCGTAGGGGTGAAGGATGACTCACCTGTCAATAAACACGGTGCCCCATTTTGGGTCAACATTTGTGAATGGCTGAGCCTGCCGGAGCCTATAACCTTTGTCTTGCCTTTTTGGCAAGTTTATCGTTCAAATTGGTATCAGATAATTATGTATAAAAAATCTAGGAATCTGTGGGGTTGTTCACCATCTTTTCAAGTATTAGATTCTACCATTAGCTGTGACAATTAGCTCGATCTATGCACAATAGAGGCAGCGAATTGAACTAATGATCGCAGGTCTCTGTTGTCCAGACAGGTGCCTTCCTCAAGTATTGTTGAGCAACAAGAGAAGGATACAATGATCATGGGATAATTCAATTACCCAGATATTTCTTAGTCTAATGATAGTAGTGGTAGTCATAGGTCCGCCTTGTCCAACGTTACCCAGGACTGTTTCTTTCTTCAGCATGTAAATTCCACTAACAGGAAACACAATATATTGGACGTAGTCCTAATCTTAAATAACTAGTAACCCTGATTAGTAATCCTTGGTGTATATAAGTGATCACGATCTAATGATAGTAGTGGTAGTCATAGGTCCGCCTTGTCCAACGTTACCCAGGACTGTTTCTTTCTTCAGCATGTAAATTCCACTAACAGGAAACACAATATATTGGACGTAGTCCTAATCTTAAATAACTAGTAACCCTGATTAGTAATCCTTGGTGTATATAAGTGATCACGATCTAATGATAGTAGTGGTAGTCATAGGTCCGCCTTGTCCAACGTTACCCAGGACTGTTTCTTTCTTCAGCATGTAAATTCCACTAACAGGAAACACAATATATTGGACGTAGTCCTAATCTTAAATAACTAGTAACCCTGATTAGTAATCCTTGGTGTATATAAGTGATCACGATCTTGTAGCTTCAATGTTCCACAGAGTTTGAAACTTCTGTTTTCAGAAGGCGGATTTATATGGAATTTCTGGCTTTCTTAGTAAAGTCAACTGGGCTGATTTTTTTTTCATAACGGAACTGAACGCGCTTTGCTGTAGGCTATACCAAAAAGCAATGTCAGTGTGTATGTAATTCCCTTTATTACGCACAAAATTGCGTTAAGAATTGCAACTAACTCTGGAACGTGTGTAAGCTATAACTCAGTTTATCAATAACTGAAATAGATATTCCCCTCTTTCTCATCATGTCCATTTCAAAGCGATATTTCTTTAGGAACCGAACCGGCGTTTCTCGGCTGAAAAAATATATTTCGAATGAATTCTCAATAGAGAATCGGTAATTTCACAAATTTTAGGCAAGTGTGGGTGTACAAGAAATGCGATCATTGGGGAACTCCATAGTCTATTGGTCCAGTTTAAACTGTTTTATAGAGGGTTCTTTGTGGTCTAACTGCCTATGTAAAACTTATTCTGATTGGACAATGGGTACAGACGGCGTTTTTAGGTCCAATCAGAAATTCGATTAGAAATCGCACTCAGAAATTTCCATGGCGTCCCATGGCATAGGGTTGCCAACTAATGTTTGTAATATTCAATTGGGCGCTCATCGCAGCAAATATCGATATTATCAGAGTTATTAGCTATGCTCATTACATATAATGTTTAATGTTCCCTAACATTTCATAATGTGTGCATTCATTTTTATGTCAGTCGATTCCCAAATCGAATCTAAGTTTGAAATATAGAGAGGCATATAATGTTGGCAAGTCCAATTGACCTGCGCGACGCAAGCGAGCCTAGTTTTCAAAACGCCGCGGAACGTTGTCAAATTAATGGCCAGAATTGATGATACATGTGATTATTAGGAGGGAATATAGCCTGTAATATGGATCAATGTATTATACTTCATATTCCGACGGTAGTTTTTATCAACACAAACCTAAAAGGTGCTATATCCGGAAGTTTGTTTACCGTTAACGGCAATTTGTGTTAACTGTTTAGCCCCATTGACTCAAACGTACTTCGCGCCATTGACATAGTTCCGTTATGTTTTTTTTTTTTTTTTTTTTTTTGGGGGGGGGGGTTTTAATTATGTTGACTCATGAGAGTTTTCTCTTGGGGAAAGTTTGTTAGGTCATGAAGATGCACATTCCTTGGAAAGAGCGCCGTAATAGGAACAATAGTCCTTACAAGGAATGCTTTCTGACAATAACCAGAAGGCCAAAAGGCTTTGCGATACCTGGACACAATGGTCTGGTTGTGTTCAAGTTCTTAATTTCCCTAACACCAGTCTCATGCTTAACTGGGATCAATACCAATAATGTACTAGGCATGTTTCATGACCAGCCTGGCAGATTGGACATAGCCTGATTACAAGGTGAAAGTAGGTCTGCCAAAAATAACATAAATTACAATCGCGTATATGATGGGTCGCTTGAACTGTTGAACTGTTGTACTCATCATGTACTCTCATGGGAAGCACACCCACCAAGTTTGAACTTGATCCCACTAGGCATGTTGGACTTGCCTGATTACAAGGTTAAAAGTGCCCAAAATACCAGAATTTTACAAGTTTCCACTTTTTGCCCAAAATTGACCACCTACTCATACAACAATAAATAGCGTTCATGTACTTACCATTGGAAGCACACCCACGAAGTTTGAACTTGATCCCACTAGGCATGTTGGACTTGCCTGATTACAAGTAAAAGTGCCCAAAATACCAGAATTTTACAAGTTTCCACTTTTTGCCCAAAATTGACCCCCTACTCATACAACAATAATAGCGTTCATGTACTCATCATGGGAAGCACACCCACCAAGTTTGAACTTGATCCCACTAGGCATGTTGGACTTGCCTGATTACAAGGTAAAAGTGCCCAAAATACAAGAATTTTACAAGTTTCCGCTTTTTGCCCAAAATTGACCCCCTACTCATACAACAATAAATAGCGTTCATGTACTTACCATTGGAAGCACACCCACCAGTTTGAACTTGATCCATAGGACATGTTGGACTTGCCTGATTACGAGGTTAAAAGTGCCCAAAATACCAGAATTTTACAAGTTTCCACTTTTTGCCCAAAATTGACCCCCTACTCATACAACAATAAATAGCGTTCATGTACTCATCATGGGAAGCACACCCACCAAGTTTGAACTTGATCCGACTGGGCATGTTGGACTTTGCCTGATTACAAGGTAAAAGTGCCCAAAATACCAGAATTTTACAAGTTTTTTCCTTCCGCTTTTGCCCAAAATTGACCCCCTACCCATTCAACAATAAATAGCGTTCATGTACTCATCATGGGAAGCACACCCACCAAGTTTGAACTTGATCCCACCGGGCATGTTGGACTTTGCCTGATTACAAGGTAAAAGTGCCCAAAATACCAGAATTTTACGAGTTTCCACTTTTGCTCAAAATTGACCCCCTACTCATACAACAATAAATAGCGTCCATGTACTCATCATGGGAAGCACACCCACCAAGTTTGAACTTGATCCCACCGGGCATGTTGGACTTTGCCTGATTACAAGGTAGGCGTTACATACACACATACACACATACAAAAAAAACTACATACGCACGCCACGCGCATGACTGCATAGATTCCTTGGGACTCCCGTCCAAGGAATCAAAAAGGAAACGAATGCTGTGGCTTGTTCAGTGTTCTACGGGCTCCTTGTCATATCCGGATCAGTTCGAAGCTGATGCTGAACAACAGTAGGTCAAGCATTCCGTTTATGGTTTTGAGAAGAATATTGCCTCCAATATGAAGAACAATCTCGTGCGTTTTCACTCATGGTATGGTTAGACAAAAAGTCAAAGACAGCATTGATCCAGGGACGGGATATCTATAGGACTCTCAACAGTTATTCTCTCCGGTTTTACTCAGGAAAAACTTGAACATTTTGTTGACCTCTTTGTTGGTGTGTCTCCTTATAATATTAGCAGAAACTGCAGAAACTGCAGAAACTTAGGAACTGCGAAGCTCCTGATTCGGACGAGTTTACCTGTTCCTTCCGAACTATTTTGCTGATCAATTGCCTGTTCCATTAGCTCTCATATTCAATCAACTCAGGGACGGATCCGTAGGCGTAAAAGGCGCGCGCCCCCTATTGACCGTCATGAGAAAAAAATTGAACAAAGAGAAAAAGTGATTAAGATTCGGGTTTATAGTCTTGTATCAAGGCAGCCCGGCCCTCCTCACACAACTAGCGACTTAATCCCCTGGTCATTGGTAACCTGAATGAAGAAATTGCCCGCCACCACCCAGGATGCATGTTTGCTCAAGGCCTTCTACGCCCTTGGCAAAAATCCAACGCAGCGGCGCCTACTTCCGTTACTTCACAGGTACTCACTTTACAGGGGTAGCGTGACATATTCGAAGAGACATGCCTTGTCTAACAGCAATGCAAACAATCTATCGGGCTCTCAATGGGATTTGAACTTGCAATCTATTGATGAGCCAATCCGCTTCCTCTAGTTGAGTGACCATTTGACGAAAGTTGTGTGTTATGCCCTACACCACCCTTCAAGATTACTTTCGTTCACCCGAAAGTATTAATCTGGCCGTTATTGCACCAGGTTGACACGCAAATTTTATCGCCCGGCGGAAGCAGGGGCCGGGTCCGCATGGTGTTGTTATTCCATTTCGACAGACTGTGCCAGTATTAGTATAGTAATTGGTTACATGTGTAAAGCTGAGCAGCATTGTAGTGCTCATTGCTTGGAGCAGATAACTGAAGTATTCTGTTCCTCAGTTCATCCTAAATTCATACACACCCTCGTCCAACCTGTATCATCGATTCCGCCATAACATCGATTGTTTTATTGAATAGTAACAGTAGGATGATAGGACGTTTTAGGACGCGCGTAAATTATTTTTTTTTTTTTCACCATGAGACGCAGCACATCACACTGTTTTTCGACCTCTTTCGTGAATCTCAGTTGTATGCCGACAGATGAAAGCAATGCCAATCGATTCAACGTTTTTTGTTTTTTGTTTTTTGTTTTTTTGGCAAATGTTTTGAACAAGGTCAGTAACTATGTGGCTATAAAGACTAAATTCCCACCACTTATAGATTCATTTGCTGTTAATACAATAAAATAATTACATAATTCCCTATGTTTAAATAGTTCCACGATAATGCAGTTAGTAACATGCAGTGACTGGACAGTCAAGCCACGCCATTAGTGCCGCTTCTTTTGTGTGTAGCTTTCTTGGCCGTATAACACTGCTATGATGTAAAAGCCCTCATACCGACTAGATGTATCGCTCATAAATCGTTTCAAAATTTGTCACACATAGCACCATTTTGCGTCTCGGCCTTCCTCGGAAGCCCCCCCCCCCCCTCTTACTACTTTCAAATTAATTTCCTATCATACCCAAAGCAATTTTACAACAAATACATACTTTATAACAATTAACAATATGAAATCACAAACTGTAGGATCGTCTTAATATCGTACATTGAGGAAGTAGAGGAACTAGAAATAAGTAGAAACTTTTCTAGTCTTGCACCTTCGTAAATATAGCATAGTAATACATTATATATATAACATACACACAAGCAACCACAATGCATACGGCACACATACCTTCAGGCAGACACATCACACCTATATTCTTTCTCAAACTTACAGAACATAAGTGGTGTGATTTTTAAGAAGTGGCGGGGGAAATGATTAGTTTATACATTTGCATTAGTCGTGTATATCGTTCTCCAGCAAGTGATTTAAGTCTTTTTAGGTTTTCTCTAGAATTAGAGTTTATATCATAAAAACCACTAAGTGAATTAGGCAGCATGTCGTGGTGAAATTTATATAGAAACATTGCTGATAAATCGAAAATTGTCAAAATCTTTTAAGTCCCTAAATAATGCCGTCACCACTTTGTCTATATGGCACGTTACAATATTTCGGACAATTCTTCTTTGTAATTTCTATACAATTTTAAGAGTAGATTTTTGTGTATTGGCCCACAATAGGAGGCTATGAGACAGATAAGGGAGTACTAGTGGGTTGGAATAACATTATAAGTGACGTTTTAGGCCGAAAAGTCCTTAAGTCTATTAATAACACCATTTGACCTAGACATTTGTTTATTTACGTTCCTAACGTGTTCTTTCCAAGTTAACGCTTCGTCTATCGTGATCCCCCAAAAAACTGTACTCGGTGAAGCTTTCGTTTCATGCCAGTTGAGAACGACTTTAATGTCATTTGTATCTGGAATTTTACTATCAAAAACCATGAATTTCAGTTTTTAGTAAAATTTCAAGACAATCATTTGAATTTCATCCAATCAGATATATTTTTTAATTCGCGTGATACTGCATTTTAGGTCTCTTCAAGAGTATCACGCTTAAAATGAACTGTGGTGTTATCAGCGAATAGCCTTATCATGTTCGGCAGTAAAGTGGTTGTGTTACCTACATCAATTTATCAACTGATTTACGTATTTAACAAACCATTGATCAATGTTATGCTAGCTCATTTAGTCTACTTTCACTTGGTATTGATAGTCCGTGGAGTGTGAAAACAGACAATAATTACCAGACAGCTGTTTATATCATACACTAATATCATACTATTATTGATTACCCAATCACTGACGCACTACCATGACCCCCGCTCAGTGCAGAAAGGACAAAACAGTTAAAAAAAATCCGGGGATATCAGTCGTAGCAAGAAATAACTACACCTCAAACCTGGCACATGAATTGAGCGCATTAGTCGGGCATTTCTACCCTACAAGTATGGGAAGCCAAAATCAATGCCGAAGACCAAATAATTTTGGGGTTTGGCCACGACCTTTGCCAGAGCACACTAATTCCCCTAATTTTTGTTTTCATTCCGTTTCGACGCTGAAGCTAGAAATGGAATGGCTATGTTCGGTATTAATAAATCCCAGCATAGTGCGATTGACCGAGACACATTATAAATTTTGGCCTATCAATGAAAAAAATAAACGGTTGACAACAATGCTACATCGGAACTCAAGTTAGACATTGCCCATTGCATTGTTTGCATGCACCCTGTAATGCCGGTCTTCCACATGTGTAGGCCTAATGTTGATTCATTTTTCACTCGATTAAACGAAAAATCATCGTGTTTAGCCGGAAATATCAAGGCGGGGGTGGGAGATGGACAGTGAGCTATAACTTCATGGGGGCTGTCAATAACGGCTTTCCTCATTACCTTACCATGCCCACATTACCCTCAATGCCATTTTAGGCCATTCATTTTGTGGTTAGTCAATTTGTTCCCGACTCTACTGGGTTTTGGGTTTTTTTTCCACTATTTCTTCACGTTTTTTTCCATTTCCCTCCTTCATTCCCGTTTTCGAGCCTCCAATTTCCCGATTTGCCCAATCGATCTTTTGGCAACTTGCCCCCACGCCCCCATGGGGGGTGGGGTTATTTGCTTGTTATCTCTGATTAGTTTTGACACGTTCTGCAAGCATATCACATATTATATAGCCTATTTGTGAGAGGCTGAACATAATCCCCCATACGTATAGGCCTACGTTTCAATAGAATCGGAATTAGTCAAACACATTAGTAGTAATAATAATATCTCGTTCTGATATAGCGTACTGTGGTAATCTATTGTATCGACTTATATAAAAAACTACAATTGAAACAAAACATCTGTTGAAACGATAGTAAACTACAGTTGAAAAAAAATGTTGAAACGATAGGCCTATTAGGTCAAAATTTATATTTCCACGTGGAATATGTCCCTGCGGCGAAGCGATATTATTTGTAACGGCCGGCTGGCTTTTTCGAACATTTGCCAACTGAACACCATTTCATCAGAAAAAAAATGATTTTTGAGTGCTGTTCTTTTGACTAAAGTTCTTCGTGTAGATTAGGTATCGAATGATGACATTCATCTCCAAGATCATTCATGCTTATTTTCTCGAATATGTCAAAGGCTGAATGACTTGTCACACCCGTACTATACAGCACGCACCTCTTGCTTGTTCTCTTCCGACGCACCATTTCAGTAAGTCACTTCATCGTTTCCTAATGTCCAGGAGACATGCATTGTCCAACAGCACTGTGGAAAAGTTTTCGGCTTCCAATGGGTTCCACCGACTGAACTAACCCGCCTCAAAAAGAGTATATAGTACCCAAATAGTACCTACATAATTCCGATCTGGTCAGTTTTCACCCAACAGTTGGGTATGTTTGCAACTTTACTCGAGCAGGGTACAAGTCTGCAAGTGCTGAACACGCCTTTGGGTGAATACATGACCACATAATTTTCTACCCAACAAAAACGCCCAAACATATTTGGGAATATTTTCACCCATATATTTTTGACATATGTCGACTACTTAGGCTGTCAGGAGTCACTATCGGAGCGCCGTCTATAGTCCTAAGGAGAATTATCCCGATTAGGTTCGATATCAGGTTAAAGTTAATAAAAAACAGCTCTAAGTATCAGTAGCAGATTTGCTGGTGGGCAAATTATCCGTTATTTTCTAAAAGACGGAATGCTTGATTGCGCAATCAACGTTCACGTTTGTTTTGGGCAGGGAAATCATGACCTCCTTGGTATTCAATCAATAGAGTATATCAGTGTAGTGGCTGGTATATCTCCTACTGGAAAGGGTTTGGGTTAGGGGAGAACCACTAAAGTTATCATTATCGGTATTTAGATATTGATAAATATGACAGGCTTCAGAGCAATATTTGAGATCAGCTGCAACGTGTGCGTCAATCGGACAAGGCATACAGTTACAAGAAACACGATGATGATGTTATCTCCATATATACAGTGTCCTGCTCTGCATGGACAGAGCCCGCGTAATGAAGTATCCTAAATAAGTCTGAACTGATGTGATTCAACATGGGTGCACATCTCGCGGAATGGGGGAATGAATATACAGTCACCCTATTTTTGGCGATGCTCCCGTTGACTCAACACATACAGTAATGTCTGGTTCAACAGCTCATGCATCCCTCCACTCTTTCATACGAATGTGCTCCACTGGTGATCAAAATAGGTATATTCTACAAAATATGTGATTTATCAATCGATGTTTGTATAAATACGTCCATGCATCACGTTTAGTACTTCCGTGTTGATAATTATTCAGTGAAGGTGGATGAGTTTGCCGTTTTTTTCATCACAGACACGCGGGTTCACAGAGCATCCAAACATTCAATTCGCTCAATAGTAAAATGGTTCTGCCCAACACTGATTTGAATTTGAACGAACTAGTGAAAAATGTATCAAATTGAATCAAGAGAACCCAAATCATGTGATGCAAGCGAAACTCTATTTTAGATCTGGAGCAGCGATTAAAACTTAGAATTGCTATCTACTGGTACGTTGTAATTTTTGTCCGATGTAGCATTGCTCGTCTACTAACAATACATATACAATAATTCAATATTACACTGAATACCCAAACAGCCTGGCGGTTTAATTCCGCTCGCATGCGTGTATAACTGGGGGGGGGGGGATTTCGCATCAAATGTGATTCTTTACTTTGAATAGCCGAAGACGGCGATTTGTGCTGGTTGTAATTGGTTCTGATGAGTGAATGACTAAGCGGGGAGCCACCATAGATTGGCGCGTACGGTAATCCAGGAAGCGTTGCTGAAACAAGAGTGCCAATGGCACAATAGGCTCACCTCGTACAATATTTCATCACACTAGACAGCTGCTGGCTGGCGAGTCTTGGATGACCTGAAAATTATCACCACCTTTTTTCGAGGCAAAATGTGAGTCCTCATCCACCACGTTTTGTGGAATCCGGCCAACTTGAAGAATTATGCATAATTTTACCTTGGAGTTATCACCACTTTTCGGAGGGCCAAATGTACTCCCACCCACAAGTTCTGTGCAAATCGCAAAAAGTGTTTAATTGTACTGTCCCGTTATTTTTTTTGCCCCTTTAATGACCTTCGAACTCAAGTTCCACTTTTAACTAATGGTTGATGCTGCTCTTTTAATCCAATTCCAAGACCATTGGTCACCGATATCAAACGGCCGGCCGGCCGGCCGTTTTGTGTTGATATCGTCGGTCGGTCGTAGTAGGTTAGGTAACTCTGGGACTAATAAGTGTCAAATGTCAATTATGCTTTTGCACCCACATACAGATTGTAAAGTTTGTTTTTTGTAATATGCAGTTAGCATACCCCTGCCCAGTAAATACAACCAGATTGTTTGAATGTTTCCCAATGAGTAGCAAAAACAGGGCGAATACTTGTGATTTTACTATATCATTACAAGAACGTTAAAATGTTTCTAAGTCTTCCCTTAACCATTACTATTTAAAATCTCTCAACGAAAAATAGTTTCGAAATTTTCGCCATGTTTTTTTTTTTTTTAGCTACTGTCCAATAATAGGTACTCATCCTAAACGTCTTCTCGGAGATACGTTGTTCCTGATAACTAACCGGACGAGCGTTCCACCTGCTGAGAGGTATAGGCCCCATCACCATAACGAATTATAATGTTGTCCATATGCTTACTTATCAATAACAACGGCCCGTGTATCATCCTCCTTATGTACCAGCTTGTGATCGAAATTGTGCATGCATACAGCCTATATAGAGCTAAGAACTGTAGGTAGGATAACATGGAACCACGCAACAGTAAGGCCGGCCAAAACTCCTACAAGCATAGGAACTCAGGATAATAGTGTACAATAAAATATCACACTGAACATGCCGCGCCAATGCTATAGTAGAATCGTAGCCCATATATACTTAATTGCTACGGTTATGAAGTGAAGCTGTGGACTAACAATTTCAGTAATACCCTAATTATTACATGCATCTTACCATATAAATATTATCCGCCTCAACTGTACTGTAATAGGTTATGTGCCTACTGTATTGGCTACGCTATGGTTGTTAGTTGTGACGAGCAAGGGTCTGAAGGCTGTGAATGGAAATATGTGGAAATCCCGTGAATATATCGGCATTCTTACCAGGATTTATCACGTTTGCACACAGGCTGCTAGCCTACAGCTGAATTTAACAGGTTGATCGATGCACAACAGCCTAGCAGTACGCTCTCAACGTCCGTCGCCAGTGATTGCCGATATTCCTAATGATTTTGCCCCAATCAGACAATGACGCAGGCGGTTTGCTATCCATATTACCCTTGTCGTGCTCAGTATAAATACATCTAGTAAGCGAATATAGAGCGAGTGTCTCTCAAGCACTCCGCGAGGCCTCCACGCTAGAGCAATTTTGATGAATAACACTCGAAACGGCATTACGTATGCATTATGATAACCGCGTTTTGCTTAGCTCATTATGCGCCGGGGAGATCGTCTGTCCCGAAGAGAACGTGAAAAAGCGCCCGCATTAATGGCGGGAGCTTCCAAAACAGTTGTATTTTCATACTATTGCAGAGTGTTTTCCTGTGTATTCCCAAATGGGTTTATAAAGTCATAATACATGTACTAAGACGTGTGATCTGTAATGGACATGATATGGATAATGGCTAAGGCATTTTCGATTTTCTTCTTTGTTAGATTAACAAACAGTCAGATGGTTCAGTTACCAATGTCGTGACACCAGCAAAGTGAAACGATGCATGTGTACCCACTAAGGTATTATTGCAGAACATAGGCCGAAATTTGGACACCTATGTTGGGTTGAGACTCGAGTTTAGGTGGTTCTCACAATATTCATATTCAATAGCTACGTGATCATTTTTTTGTTATTTTTATGGGATCCTTGTGATATGGTAGTTGAAAGCGAGGCGGACCAAGCGATATATAGGTTTTGGCGACGCGCCGATTGTATAATACACACTGTAGGCATGTGGGAAGCGTTATCGTACCCCATCGTGTGAGAGTTATTTTCTGTGTCTCGAATGTTTATCTGATATCGGAAGTTCCGCATTCAGAAAATTCAAGGATAGTTTATTGCATTTGAGCCAGTCGGAGATGCCTGAAATTCCCCGGTAACATCATGGAGGGTGTTCAGTAGATTTTGTCGTCTGTAGGATGGCATGTCATTTATTTACCGCATGAAGGGTAAAGGTCCCAGTATGGAACCTGTGAACCGCCGACTCAATATAGAAATCGTGATTAATATTTCCAAACGGACATAAGAGAAATGTGCAAAATTAAATTTTGGGGGGCCTCAGCAGAGGAGACTATTTAAGATGAGCCGCCACAACGGGGTGGTGCGCCAAAAAAACTTACAAATGTCCGTCAGTTAGCAGGAAAAAACACTCCCACTTTGTCAGTGCCTTATAAAGGTAATTAAAAAGCAATACCTCTAAAATTTACGGAGAACTCCCAACCTTTTTTATTCCGGAAATATTCTCGAATATACTCAGTTGATAGGCTTCTAGCTACAATCGCTTCTTTTCACACAGATAGTCAGTTTTGGCTAGGGGGATTCCGACTACAATGTCACTTCGTTGACACCTTTTTAATTATGCATCACAGAGGGAACTCACAGGGGTTCCCAATCCCAATTATGGGTTGGGTTTCAGATTCGCAGAAAAATATGTGAAATAATAGTGTGCCACTGATCCATGTGTGATCTATTGACCCGCGCGCACACCATAAATGCCGCGATCGATTTTTTTTTTCAAAGTGAAGTGTTCCTACAGGTGCCAGATGGGGAGCTGCAGACGGTCATTTTCAATCAAAAATAACTAAAATAACTTATTTAAATGAAAAAAAAAAGGAATTTCCTTCGCCAACAGGATGCTGATACGATTATTCCTATGACGCAGAAGCGGCACCATGTTGCCGCGAAGCTCAGCGAAAATTATGGACTTTCTCAGATGCAAGGTGAGCCCCAGATGGCCATTTTCATGTAGTGAATTGAAAATTAAAAACCTTTAAAAATTAAAATGGATTTCATCTTATTCCAATCGGCGCGGCACCATAAGTTGCTACGAAGCTGAGCGTAATTAAGTCTCTCAAATGTCAAATGGTGATCTCCAGATGGCTATTTTCATGTGATTCCGAAAATAATCTCGAAGCATTGGTATAAATTTCACCTTAGCACTCTGCGTTTTCAATTTACGATTTCAAGGGCTATCCATCGAGGGCACCATTGCCTACTGATAGTCGATACTGTGTGTCGGGATTTCGAGGAAGGACAAAGGGAAAAAAGAAGGAGAGGGGGGGGGGAAAAAACCTTTACTGAACATTGCAATTATGAACAGAATTATATCTCCATGACGTACGCAAAAAGGGCATGTACAAATCTAATTGGGGCTGTCCAGCAGAGCTGCGCGCCCCTCCAACAATCGCCTTCCTCGGCCCAATGGGCATGACGCCACCGGCTGGACACATTTGCTGAATACCTTTCAAAATAGGTGTAACTTTCAAACTCACTAGACTATTCCACGTGCACCAACAACGATAGCTTATGCAATAAGTATGGTGGTAATTCGTATCAAAATAGCTCTGGAATATCCGAATGAAGCACTGTACTCTTTGGTATATGAACTAATATTGTGAGTCGTCAACGGCCCAGCGCATCATATGTGAAGTGATTCCTCCGAAATCCGTACTGATGGGATTATAGAGAAATTATGAGCAGAACAACTTTGAGTAGTCAAAAAAAAAAAAAAAGAAACAAAAAACAAAAAAAAAAAAAAAAAAAAAAAAAAAAAAAAAAAAAAAAAAAAAACAAAAAAAAAAAAAAAAAAATATCCTGGACTAATCGCTCAAGGATTGCTGAGAGAGAAGGCAAACGTGAGATAGATTAGGACCGACTTCAGATCGGCAGTTTCATTATTAGGGACACGTTCTTGGGCTAATTCTCAGGTGCCTCGGAGACAGAATGCTTTTTGCAAGAGAAATAATTTTTTTTAGCCAATACGTAGGCCATAACCTATTACCGTACAGTTTGAAGGCGGATCATTTTATATGGTAAGATTGCATTTGTGCATAATTAGAAAAGGTATATATCTGAACTTGTTGTCCACCGCTTCCTTCATACACGTAGCCATTAGTAACATCTATCACATATGAATCATACTATTGCCGCGATCGATTTTTTTTAAAGTTAAAGTGGTCTCATTTGGCCAGCAGGGGAGCTCCACGGTCCATTTTTCACTCAAATAACTAAAATAAACTTAAATTTGAAATGTAAAACAAAAGGAAATTTCACTTCCGCCAGCAGTATGCTGATACTATTATCTAGTACAGCAGAGCGGCACCAGTGTTTGCGGAAGGCTCAGCGAAAAAGGTATTGTCTTCTCATCTGCAAGTGAGCCCAGAATGGCCATTTTTCATTTAGTGAATTGAAAATAACTTTAAAAATAATGGTTCAATCTTTCCATCGGAGCGGCACCATTAGTTGCTACGAAGCGTAGCGTAATTAAGTCTTCGCAATGGTCACATGGTGATCCCAGATAGCTATTTTCAGGTGATAATCCGAAAATAATCTCCGAAGCATTGGTATGAAATTTCGCCTTAGCCATTCTATTTTCTTGCGATTTAAGGCTAGCCAAGCGAAGCACCATTGACTGATATAGTCACTTTTCGATTTCGAGAACACCTTTCGAAATTGAATTATGGACAGAATTTGAGACACTCTGACAAAATTTGGGGAGCCCCCCCCCCCCTCGGCCACAAGGGATGACGACCCACTGCTGGACAAATTGCTGAATACCTTTCAAATAGGTGTAACTTTCAAACCAACTAAGAGCTATTCCACGTGCACCAAACAACGATGCTTATGCAATTAAAGTATGGTGGTAAGTCGTATCAAAATAGCTCGGGAAATATCAGAATGAAGCAGCAACGTACTCTTTTGGTATATTACTATATTGTAATGTCGTCAAACAGAGCCTCAAGCGCATCATATATGTGAAGTGATTCCTCCGAAATCCGTACTGTTGGGATTATTAGAGAAAAATTTATGATCAGAACAATTTGAGTAGTCTTATCCTGCGACGAATCGCTCAAGATTGCTGAGAGAGAAGGCAAACGTGAGATAGATTAGGAACCGACTTAAGATCGGCAGTTTCATTAATTAGGGACACTGTTTCTTGGGTTCTCAGGTGACTCGGGAGACCGAATGCTTTTTGCAAGCGAAAGATGAATAAGAGTCAAATGGCTGTATACGTTTCTCTTACGTGGCTTCAAAAACATTTGTTTACATTATCATACCCAGGGATCTTGTCATTACTTCATATTTGGCAATTCACCTCTACCTCATCAGTTGGGACATAACGGAAGCGTTCGGTATATCCGTGCTTCAGATAGCTATCGTGTCGTTCGCCATAAGTAGGTGTCTTCCCTGTTAATGTTTCAACAACGAACTGACCGTTGACTAGTCCTTACTTGTTAAATCCATTCGCATATTTATTTTTTATCTGAGGAGTAATGGAGAGGACAATTCCTCATGAAAACTATCATGCCCCTTCCTACGTAATTAACACTAGCCACTACAATCTGATGCTACATCTATTCAAATACAACCAAAGCGAGGAATCACTACATATTGTTGCGTTCTTATATTCTTCATATTGACGTAATGCGAACATCGCCGTCGCTTTTTCTTCAATGCTACGAGGAACTGTCTAACGAGCCGTCTGGTGATGAATCAATTCTCTCACTAACTCCTTGGCGTCCTAAATGAACAGGTTTGTTCTATTTCCACAAGAACAAATATTGACATTGCTCCTGCTTCGCGCCAGCCGACTGGGTGCCCCCATGCAGTCACCCCTTCTCCAGATTGAAACTTAAATATATATATAGATATATATATCGTTACACGAAAGATGTAGGCTTTTTGAACTATCAGGCATGGGTACTCTAGTTAGTTTGCCTTGTGGATATAACATCATAATGTAGACAACGTGATACATTCGTCGACATCCTGAAGAGGGACATTAAACTGAGGAAAACCTAAAAGAAATTGCTGGCTGTATATGGCGGACCGGTATGAATGGAGGATCCATGCAAAAGCTCGGTTGTTGGCCGACCACTAAGTGAGTGGGTGACATCATTATTGATCACTCTATTTCCTACTTTGCAGATCAAAATAATAGAACACGTTTATTGGATGACATATTTTAGGGTAAGATAGAAAGGTTTCTAGAGTAAGGCCAACTACGGCAGACCTATATGTGGCTCCTGTTCCTTCTGGATGGAGTCTTTTTTCTCACCATTTTATTAATGGAAGGTAAGCACTTTTGTGATAAAGGTAAAAAAAAGTGAGCTCCATTACAAAGTGTTCCTAATTACTTTTTTCTTCACATAAATGTTTAGTAGAAGGCAAATGGGTTTCGCCTATTTTCCCGAGAAGCAATTGATCTCACTCTGGTAATTCATGCCAGTGAGTCTTACTGATGTTGTTTGCAAGGTGATGGAATCACTCAACAGGTCGAAGCTTGCTCACGCTCACCCTTTATCGGAGTACTCCAGTGTTCGGAATCGGTGGAGCTTTGATGCATACGTTGACTCACGTCCCACGGCGAGGTCAGTCCGCCGGGAGTGCTAGGTGGCGCCCTCATATTCGCTGTTCGCGCGGCGTCTCACCCGTCCCCACCTCCCATGACCATATCAGATCCGATTTCCGACCAATGGGGAGAGTAAGGGATCATATGGTGAATGTTCTAATGATTATAATCTGACTCGTGAGTCCCAGCATGGCTTAGCAAGAAATCGTCGGTCGACTTTCCTGGATTTGAGGAAAGCCCTGTCAAGGTGCCCTGCTCAAATTGGATAGTTTGTGGTATCACTAGTAATTAATGATTTTATGCGTGCTTCTACTTGACAAAATGTCACTAGTGGTGTTCCCCTGGGGTCGTTTTTTTTTGGTGCCTTCCTCTTCTTGGCCTATCTCACAATCTCAATGACTCTAGGCAATCCAGAGTTGAAATGAATGCAACTGCACTCACCGCACATTTGTCCGATCATTCTTCACTAGACGACATTGCAATTGTTAAGAGGGTTCAGACCAATCTCCAAATGGTCTCCCGAGTGGTCAAATGTTTTTCGACGGGACGATAAAATGATAAGTCATCCATTGGCGTAGTATAACGACAACGCTCACTTAACCAATGAATGGTCAACTATGATTAACAAAATGCGCACAATATATTGTTTTGTATTTCGATTCATATATAAGCAGTGTGTGGGAAGAATTGGAATTTTCACGGGAGAGGCTACCAGACCAACCTACTATCCGCGTGGGACAGGTTGGAATCGTCTGGGTCGGACTTTGGCGAGTTCGATGTCATAGATTCACGTTTCAAAATTGTCCATGGCTTTGATGGCCATTCTCTCGACCACAATTTAAATGGTACCACTTATAGGGGCCATCGTCCCTCGCACTTCGGTGATAAAAGTCTCATAATTATACCATTGAAGTTTGTTTTTATATTTTTTTCATTGAGTTGACTAATAATCTATAATATAGCGTCTTATATAGCGCTTTTCCCAGGTCGACAGCGCTTTATGTGATTCATTAGTGACGTCCTTATCATACATACAGCACGAACCTTTTGCTGTTTTCTCCCGACGACCAATTCGTACGTCTTTTCATCGTGTCACCTAGGGAAATTCCCAATGTCACAATATATATACTATTCACAGGTCCCCGCACGAGGTATCCACTTTAACACGTGGGTGCGTGGAACAATTCAGGAGACCTGCCTTGTCCAACCGCCCTGCGCAAGTCGTCGGGCTTCCAATATACCCTCCAGAGAAACTACCTCCAATCATTGCAGCCTGGAGCTCTACGACTGCGCTAACCCGCCTCCTGATAATACGAGTGGAATTTCCTCCCTGTTAATGCTGTTTGATCCGAGAGTTCTTTGGGCTCAGTTTTTCTTCTTTTGGGTTGTTTTGTGGATTTCAGGTAAC